>JAUPFV010000004.1:295951504-295980289 GCA_036936605.1 Limnanthes douglasii subsp. nivea
GAGAGAGAGAGAATGTTTGTTAAATTTTTTATTCCTTTTCTGTTTTCTTGATTTCAACACCTTCACAACACTACCATACATATAGGCAGTTAGTACAGGCTGTGAAGCAATCTTTATTGTTACAATGGCCTAGTTGTAAATAAGAGATGTACACTTGAATTTTGTAAATTAGTGTGACTAAAGACCATCATAACCATTTTTAACGTGTGATGAGTCTAGTGAGGGTCACAGACTCTGGGTCTTGGGCCTTGCCCACTGTTTGACACAAAAGTCCTTTAAGAGAGGTCCAAACGACAACCCATTATGTCAGTCTAAGTTAGAGAAGAGAATTCGGTCGATAGAACTTCGTAATCCTAGCTAACTTATCTTCTCTCTTTGATCTTCTTCTACTGCCGGTGAAACCGTGTTCACTTCGCCGGTGAAGCCCTTAACAGATGGTTGAGGCATATCCGTGACATCCACCCGTAAAGAAATTGGAAAATTAAATAGACTTAGTTTGTCATGAAAGAAGAGGAAGCGTGCGTGGGTGAGCGATTTGGTCAGGCAATTGACGAGTTGATATTTCGAAGGAACGTACCAGATTTGAATATCGCCCTGAAGAACTTGATCACGAATGAAATGCACATCAAGTTCGATGTGTTTTGTTCGTGCATAAAAGACAAGGTTAGAGGCGCGTGAACTAGCACCGAGATTATTACACCAGATAATTGACGGTGGGGAAGACGGAAGTTTGATCTCTGAAATAACAGAGCACAACCAAATAATTCAGAGGACACATTGGCAAGAGCACGATATTCAGACTTCGTGAACGAAATAGTCACCACGTTCTGCTTCTTTAAGGACCAGGAAATTAAGGAGTCACCCCGATAGGACACAGTAGGCGCCACACTGCACTTGTCATCTGGAGATGAGGCCCAATCAGCATCAGAAAATCCATGAAGTTGGAGATGACTACAAGGTCTGATGTGAAGTCCAAACCACCTGGAGCGAGATAAGTACCTCAAAACCCTATTTAGGCATTTCCAGTAACTTTTCTATGGATTCTGTTGATATTAACTTAACTTGTTCCCCGCAAAGTAAATGTGAGGCCTTGTGTGTGTAAGGTACTGAAGCACTCCTAACAAGCTTCTGTATTGTGTAGGATAAGAGAGAGGAGTACCACCAGTACTGGATAGATGGACACCAGCAGCCATGGGTATAGGACAAGGCTTGGACAAGGACAACCCATGGGTATCAAGTAAGTTAACTATGTATTGATGTTGAGTTAGGTAGATACCAGTGGGGTCACAATGAGCCTTGATACCCAGAAAGAGGTGAAGTAGCCCCATATCTTTTAGAGAAAACAATGCATTTAACTTGTGAATGAACTGAGTCAGAGATTATGTTTGCATCCCTCTAACCAGAATGAGAACAATGGTGGTCTTTGACACGTAGTAAAATAAGGAGCAGTAAGCCCTATAATTATTGAAACCCAACTTAGTAGAGTCTCTCTAAGCCTAGAGTACCAGGCCCTTGGTGCCTGCTTCATTCTATACAAGGCTTTGTGCAGTTTACACACGTGTGTGAGATGCACATGTGCTTGAAAACCCTCAGGTTGAGTCATGTACATATCTTCACTAAGGTACCCATTAAGAAACACATTATTAATGTCAAGTTGACGTACCTCCCAATCTTTAGACACAACAAAGGGCCGAAAGAATTCTAACAATATAAGGTTTTATAACCGTACTAAACGTCTCTGAAAAATCAATGCCATGGGTTTGATGAAACCCCTTGGCCAACAACCTGGCTTTGTGTCTTTGAACTGACCCATCCATATTGTGCTTTAGCTTGAAGACCAATTTGTACCCAACAATATATATTTTACGGGACCATGGAACCAGTGACCAGGTTTTGTTAACCATGAGAGCGTTGTACTCATTATGCATTGCAGCAGCCAAGTTAGGATTAGACACAACATCTGAGTATCTTGTAGGTTCAATAGTGGTCATAGTGGTAGTAGTCAAAGTCCCAATATAAGGAGTCTGTAGTTTAAGGGTCACATCGTGTGATCTAGTTTTCATTGTGTGAGTTCTATGTTTGGTAGGTAAAGACTGTGTAATTTCAGTGGATGGGAATGGTAGACAAACTCACAAGTTAGGATTTAGGAATTGATGTGTCTGTGGGAGCTCACTAGTGATAAGATGGTCAGATGATGATTGATTTAGTCACTTGTTGATCAGGATTCGAGGTCAGTGTGTTAAGGGAGTAGATGGTAGACTTGGTTGGCTAGTTGGTGGAGAGATCGAAGGTAAGTGTTTAAAAGAGGTCGGAGAAGAGTGAGTAGTATGAAACAGAGATTTACTTTGGAAGGATTAGGATGCAGTGGATATGTGTGACCAGAGAATACACTAGATGTAGCTGATGTAGGCATAGAGTCACCACTGGTTACAAGTATGTTGGGAAGACTAGGAAGCCAAGAACTGTAAGAATAAATAGGAATAAAATCAGTTTGTTGACCAGTAGGAAAGCCTGGAGAAAAGGGAACTCAGTTTCATTAAAAACTACACTCCTAGAGATATATATCATCCTATTTGAACCTAGACAAATATACCCCTTGTGATACTGATTGTATCCAAAAAACACACACTTAGCAGAATGAAATCGGAACTTGTGAGACTCATATGAGCTTAGACGGGGATAGCAAGCACAGCCAAATGTATTTAGGGTAAGGTAATTAGGTGTTTTGTGAAAGATGATTTCATATGGAGACTTGTTGGAAAGTATAGGGGTAGGTAGGAAGCAGTGTCAAAAGAGTGAGCCCAGTATTTGTAGAGTTAGGAAGATTAAGCTAATAGTGTTAACCCACTTTCAACTAGGTGTTTGTGTTTTCTCTCAGCCCTTCCATTTTGGGCTGAGGTGTATGGAAAAGATTTTCTGAGTATGAACCCTTTTTCTTGGGAAAAAGAAAGTAATGGTCTGAATTCTGCACCCCAATCACTTTGTACCACCTTGATTAACCTTTCAAATTGCTTTTCAACAACTTTTTTGAAATTTTGAAAGATGTTAAAGACCTGACTTTTGGCTTTGATATGATAAAACTAGGTGTACCTTGAGTAATCATCAAGGAAAATAACATAAAAACTATAGCCTTCTGTGGATGGGATAGGACACCAGGAGCCATGGGTGTAAAGCAAGGCTTGGACAATGAGAACCCCTAGGTAGCAAGTAAGTTAACTATTTATTGATGCTGAGTTAGGTAGATACCAGTAGGGTCACGATGAGCCTTGATACCCAGAACGAGGTGAAGTGGCCCCATATCTTTTAGAGAAAATAATGCATTTAGCTTGTGAATGAACTGAGTCAGACATTCTATTTTCGTCCCTGTGACTAGAATGTCGTCAACATAGACCAGAATAAGAACAATGCTGGTCTTGGACACATAGTAAAATAAGGAGCAGTTAGCCCTAGAATTGTTGAAACCCAACTCAGTCGAGTCTCTCTAAGACTAGAGTACCAGGCCCTTGGTGCCTGCTTCAATCCATACAGGGCTTTGTGCAGTTTACACACGTGTGTAGGATGCACAGGGTCTTGAAAACCCTCAGGTTGAGTCATGTAGACATCTTCACTAAGGTACCCATTAAGAAACGCATTATTAATGTCAAGTTGACGTACCTCCCAATCTGTAGACACAACAAAGGGCCAAAACAAGTCTAACAGTAAAAGGTTTTATAACCGTACTAAACGTCTCTGAAAAATCAATGCCATGGTTTTGATGAAACCCCTTGGGCACCAACCTGACTTTGTGTCTTTGAACTAACCCATCCATATTGTGCTTTAGCTTGAAGACCCATTTGCACCCAACAATATTTATTTTAGGGGACCATGGAACCAGTGACCATGTTTTGTTAACCATGAGAGCGTTGTACTCACTATGCATTACAGCAGCCCAATTAGGATTAGACACAGCATCTGAGTATCTTGTAGGTTCAAGAGTGGTCATAGTGGTAGTAGTCAAAGTCCCAATATAAGGAGTCTGTGTTTTAAGGGTGACATCGTGTGATCTTGTTTTCGTAGTCTGTGGGAGCTCACTAGTGATAGGATGGTCAGTGATGAGTGATTTAGTCACTTGTTCATCAGTATTGGAGGTCAGTATCTTAATGGGAGTCAATAATATACTTGGTTTGCTAGTTGGTAGAGAGATAGAAGGTAAGTGTTTAGAAGAGGTCTGAGCAGAGTGAGTAGCATGAGACATAGAGTTACCTTGGGAAGGATTAGGATGCAGTGGAGCTGTCTGACCAGAGAAGACACTAGATGTAGCTGATGTAGGCAGAGAGTCACCACTGGTTACAAGCACACTGGGCGGACTAGGAAGACAAGAACTGTAAGAATAAATAGGAATAGAATCAGTTTGTTGACCAGTAGGAAAGCCTTGAGAAAAAGGGTACTCAGTTTCATTAAAGACCACACTCATATATATATATATATATATATCCTCCCATTTGATCCTAGAAAAATATACCCCTTGTGATACTGACTGTATCTAAGAAACACACACTTAGCAGAATGAAATTGGAACTTGTGGGACTGAGATGGCGTTAGACAGGGATAGCAAGAACAACATATGTTTTATGGTAAGGTAATAGGTGTTTTGTGAAAGATGACTTCATAGGGAGACTTGTTGGATAAAATAAGGGTAGGTAGTCTGTTAATTAGGTAGGAAGCAGTGTCAAAAGATTGAGTCCAATATTTGTAAGGTAAGGAAGATTGAGATAATAGTGTTA
Source organism: Limnanthes douglasii subsp. nivea (assembly GCA_036936605.1). Classification (NCBI taxonomy): domain Eukaryota; kingdom Viridiplantae; phylum Streptophyta; class Magnoliopsida; order Brassicales; family Limnanthaceae; genus Limnanthes; species Limnanthes douglasii. The sequence goes on from JAUPFV010000004.1 coordinate 295,956,268, forward strand.
ACCCATTTTCAACTAGGTGCTTGTGCTTTCTCTCAGTTCTTCTATTTTGGGCTGAGGTGTATGGACAAGATTTTCTGAGTATGAACACTTGTTCTTGGGCAAAAGAAATTAATGGTCCGAATTCTCCACCCCAGTTACTTTGTACCACCTTGATTGACCTTTCAAACTACTTTTCAACAAGTTTTTTGAAGTTTTGAAAGATGTTAAAGACCTGACTTTTGGATTTGATAGTGTAAAACCAGGTGTACCTTGAGTAATAATCAAGGAAAATAACATAAAAGCTATTGCATTTTGTAGATGGAACAGGAGAAGGACCCCACACATTAGTGTGTATGAGGTGCAAAATGTTGCTAGTGTGAGAGTTAGATACACGAAATGGTAAACTGTGAGACTTGCCTAACTGGCAAGCCTCACAAAAGTTCATTATATTTTTCTCAATAATTTTCAGATTACAAGCCTTTAGCACAAAATTGAGAGTGTTTAGTGATGGATGACCAAGCTTCATATGTCATCCGTCCTTTAGGGAACTAGAGACGACAGACTGAATTTCAGAAACATTAACTTGTAGTGAACCGGAAAATGACTTGCTTGCTTGTAACCTAGGGTATTTATCCAATCTATACAACACATTCTCAGATGTCCTTTTGAAAAGAGTAGCCCTTGTTTCCTTGTCCTTCACAAAACAAAACTCATCATGAAATTCAACAAACATATTATTATTGTTAGTAAGCTAAAAAACGGATATTAAGTTCTTTTACATGATAGCCTTTGACGACTACATACCAGTACACCCTTATTACATGAGCACTCAGATTTCTGAGTCACCAAACCTGAGTTTCCTTTGACATGGTGGCTGGTTCCACTGTCAGCAAACCAGGCATAGTCACCAGTGTTGTCTTGAATAGTAATGTAAGCTGCTTGTTCTGGTTTACTTTTTCCTTGGTCAATTGGCATAGAACCCATGACAGGGGGGTCATCTCTGTAGTAGCAGACAGGGGCAGAGTGACCATACCTACTACAAATTTGACAAGTTTGTTTGTTTTGAGAAAATCTACCACCTCTGCCGGGTTAAAAACACCACAGGTCCTTCACGTTTGTCACTTGTAACACACCAGTCCTTATTCTTTGTCTCTCTAATAGACCGGTCCTCTATGTTTTAAAAATGTAGCAAACAGATCCTTTTATGAAAATTTGAGGGACCTGTTTATTACAAATTGAAAACGAGAGGGACGTGTTTATTACAGGTATGAAGGACCTATTTATTACAAAAAAGGATCTGTTTGTTACATTTTTAAAACATAGAGGACTAGTTTATTACAGAGACAAAGAATAGGGACTGATGTGTTACAAGTGACAAACATGGGGGACCTGTGGTGTTTTTTACCCCACCTCTGCCTCTGTAGTAGTTTCCCTTGCTTTTGTTCTTGCTTGAGTTGTTGGACCTTTCTCTAAAAATTTTGGCTGTCCTTTGTTGCCACCATAGAAACCTCGTGAGTTGAAGTTGTTTTTTTGTTGTTTGAAATTAATCTTTTGAGTGAGGTTTGCAGAAGCCATATTGAAGTTGGACACACTATTTTGTAGATTTGACAATTGTTCAAGTCTGCTATCAAATCTGAGCAGACTTGTTTGAAGATCCAACCAGGTTAAGTCTTCTTTTTCTATCAGACTCACCACAATAAGTGTGTCACCTGAGACCAAACCAGCTAGAACGTGAGTGACCAGGTCATCCATTGACACGCCACAACCAGGAAGCATTAAGTTATCGGAAATAGACTTCATCTTCTAAGATACTCAATCATTGAGATATTACCTTTACGAGTTCTTTGGAATTCAGATTTAGATTTTGTGATTCTGGCTCTTGTTTGAGAGCAAGAAATTTTGCTTGCTTCTTCCCAGAGGTTTTTTGAAGTCTCCTCCTCCATTAAGTGAGCAGCTACCTCTGGGCCCATGGTTGAATAAAGCCACCTTAGAAGTAGCGGATCTTTAGAAACCTAGTCCTCATAATCAGGACTTTCTGTGGCAATTCCTTCAGAGTCAGTGAGGAACCCCTCCTGTAGTATAGCCACCAAACTTTTTTTCTTTGACCATAGGTAGTACCATGGTTTTCCTTAATAGGTAGTTGTTCCTATCCAATTTATTATTGTGGTTGTTGTTGCTCTTCATCGTGTGCAAGTGTAGGTTTTTGTTGCTGTTAGAGAAGCTGCTACAAAGCACTAAACCAAGTGAGCCACTGCTCAGGGAAGGTGAATCGATGTTGGCCATTGAAGACTTGGGTGGCTATGATACCAAGTTAAAGATGGAGGTGAAGGAGCTAGAAAAGAGAGAGAGAGAGAGAGAGAGAGAGAGAGAGAGAGAATGTTTGTTAATTTTTTTATTCCTTTTATGTTTTATTGATTTCAACACCTTCACAGCACTACCATATATATAGGAAGTTGGTACAGGTTGTGAAGGAATATTTATTGTTACAGTGGCCTAATTGGAAATAAGAGATTTACACTTGAATTTTGTACATTAGTGTGACTAAAGACCTTTTATGGTTAAATATCACTGTTAGTCCCCATGTTTACCCATTGTATCAAACTAGTCCCTCACCTTCACTTTTGTCTCCCACTCATCCCCTTCGTTTGAGATATTTTCACGATTATTGCCCCCGCACATGTAAACTATTTAAAAACAGACTCTATATCTACCCTATTAAATAAATCTTTTGTCGGCCAAAATTTTCTTTTTAAATTTTTTTTATTTATCAAAAGACGAAAAGATTACAAATTTATATGTCTTGAGCAATGACATTCGAATGCAATAAACAAGGCTTAGAAAATCACATTTTAATAACATAATGTCCATAATCGAATAATTCAAGAATTATTTACTTTTTATCGCTCGCATATACCTGAACGGTTATAAAACCATAGTTAACTCGGCTAAGCTATTAGAAATCCAAAGAACATTTGATTGATCAACTCTAAACCTAAAAAGTATTCAGTTGGATATATGAAAAAAGAAATAATAACTCAAATATATATATATGACTACCATCATACTATTATAATAAAATATTATTTCACTACAACTAATATCTATTTTATTATAAATAACATATTTTTTATTATTATACGAGATAAAATTTGTATCTCAATAAATAAAATTCAATTTAAACTATAACCTATTTTTAATGATTATTTAAAACATATGGCAGGTCCTTCATGTTTGTCCATCGTTTGACATTAGTCATCTTCTTTTATTTTTGTATAAACATATCCCCTACGTTTTAAAAATGTAACAAATAGATCATTTTCTGTAATAAATAGGTTCTTACGCTTGTAATAAACAAGTTCTTCACGTTTTCAATTTGGAATAAATAAGTCCCTCACATTTTCAGAAAATTATCAGTTTGTTACATTTATAAAACGTAGGGAACCTGTTTATACAAAAGTAAAGGAAAATGATTGACGTGATACAATTGACAAACATAGAGGACCTGCTATGTTTTTAGGCGATATTGAACCTTGCCTACCCATTCGGATATAAGTGAACAAAGGTATATTCATCTTTACTATCAACCATTACTTTTTAATAAATTATAATAATTTAGACAATTTATGGTGGTTGGTGTGCATTACATAATGTGCTTTTTTTTTTAATTTTACTTTTTTGAGGGTTTATTATACTTTTTTCCCTTTTTTATTCAAACTTTTTTTATTGATTTGAATGGATATATAGTGAAGTCCAAATTATGTTGGGCTTACGTTACAGAAATTCCAAAGCCCTAAATGACCATCGGACTTGAATATAAAAATTTCACTCTTCACAAAGCTTAACCCTCAAACCTGCTAAGATTTACAATCAATCAACTCAAAATAACCTTTTTAGGCTCGCGATAATGCAGAATCAGTGAAGTCATGTATGAAATCTTCGAGAAAAATCAAGTCAACTAAAGTCGCGATTTGGAGCTTGTGTTTGATGATTTAGCTTTTACTTTACCTTTCTTTTAAAATTATTGAGGTTAGTTCCCATGAATTTTAGTTGTTTCGCATATTTTTGGCTGGTTACAAGTTATGATTCCTGGAAAACAAGGAAGGGACTTGAAGAAAAAGATTTGTAAAAGATTTTATTGTCATGTATGAATACCTACATAATAAGTTGTTAGTTCATCCGATAAGGTGATAACTCTGAGATTATCCTGGTATTGGGAATGAAGCTTTTTCATGAATCCAGATCGAACACCATCCAATAAGGCGATAACTTTGAGTTGGTTTGGAAGTTAGGATGCATTTAGGTATAATTTTATTCTGCATTTGTGAGTCCATTTTGCAAGCCTGTATTTAGTTCTAATTTTATTTTGCATTCAAGTCTACACCTGTATTTTGTTTCTTTTTATCTTTTCATTAATAAAACAATAGCTATTTTGTTAAACAAAATATTAGTTATCACTTAATATTGAATCAAAATTCAATTATTTGGTTATCACCAATATTATTAAAAGGTATTCTAATCAATATTTTAATCAAAAATATCTTTTAAGATAAATAACATTGAATGACAATAACAATATATTCTTTTGATTAATTTTTTTTAAAAGTTTGTATTTCAAACTTTAGTTTAAAAAAAAAATTCAAAACTGTAATGGGTTTTGTTAATTCAAAACGAACAAAAGTAAATTCACGAATGATTCATTGTTATTTTTGTGAATGTTTTTTTTTTTCAAATAAGTTAATTTTACTGTCGCATTTCACATTTTGCATAACTCATGTTTCGTATTTCGCACTTAGGTAAAAATAATTAAAAAATTTATTCATGTTTTTGGATTTTGGATTTTTGTTTAATCCTCGTTTCACATTTCGCATCGAGGCAAAAAAAATATTTCAAATTTAACCCTCGTTTCATATTTTGCAATTTCGTTTAGTCTTGATTTTGGATTTTGCACTTAGGCTTCTTCTTTCCAAATTTAACCATGGTTTCGCATTTTATATTTTCGCATCTAGCACTTTAATCTTAGTTTCACATTTAGCACTTGGACAAAAAATAATTATACAAATTTAATCTTGGTTTCGCATTTCGCATAAATTTGAATTTCGCACTATGAGAAAAATTCAAATTTAATTATTGTTTCACATTTCGCATTTGCAAATCATTTTTCGCCCATTTGATATCTAAAGTTTCACATTTCACATTTACCTATAGTCTTTCTCGCATTTTCAAAACTTAACATTTGATATTCTTAAATTCTTGTATATCCAAAAGTCTAGAACTCGTTAAATTATCCAAAAACCTTTTGAATATGACTTCTTACTAATTTATCTTTTGAAAGAGAAAACATTTGTGAATGTGACATTCCAAATTTCTAACTAATTTATTTTTAAAAAAACAATCCTTATTCAATAAATTTATTTTTGAATTTTGTTTATTTTTATTGGGCCCAAAAATAGATTATTTTTATTTTGATTTTGTCAGAAGCCAGAACCTTCGTGTCCCGCCATTTTGTTGCCTAAAATTGAAATGTCACTAGAAGTTAGTTATATTCGTTAAAGCCAACTTTTCTCTCTCCCGAGATCGCTTCTTCTAGTTTTCTTAGTTTTTGGGTGCTCTTCAGCTAAGGTTTTCTCTGTCGATATATTGTTTGTTTACACCAATCTACATACATTTGATCATCAGTCTCTTCACCTGTTCTTGTTTCTCTGTTCTTAGCAATCTGCTTGGGCTTTCTCACCGAATTTTCTTTTTACGAGAAAGTCTGAAGAATCCATTAGCAAGCTAGTGTTCGTAGATTTTATGTATCGATATATTGTTTGTTTACACCAATATACATACATTTTGATAGCCATTCTCTGCACTTTCTGACCGATTTTTAGTTTACTTATTATCAAGTTTCTGGTCCTTATTAAAGTCTCTGTTTGTGCAGAAATGAGAAGTCTCAGAGAGGATCTACCTCTAGTCTGGGGAACCAAAAGACATTCTCCAACAAAAAATAAAATGTATGTATAGTCTCTTTTACTTTCACTCTATTTGTTACTTGTTGAGGAAGTTTGAAAATCTGCTGTTTTTGTTCCGTGTTAGGGTTTTCTTGTTTTGTTTTACAGATTTTACCGCTAATATGTTAAGAGTGTAGTGGCGAAAACTGATTTATGTATGAATAGCTATGATTTCATTGTTGGTACTGTAGGGATGATGCTCGTGCCTTGGTAGCTGCTGTAAAGGATGTTTTTAAAGATGAAAAAGACAAATATGTAATGTTTCAGGAGATCTTGAAAGAGGTCGAAAGGTGAATTCTTTGGACCTTCTGCACTATCTTTGAGGGATAGGTAGATATTCTCCTTAATTAATGAATGCAACTGTCTTTTTCCAGGACCAAACCTGATTATGCTGCTCTAACTACTCAAGTTATAGACCTGTTGAAAGGGCATAACCATTTGATTCGCTGGTTTTACAACTTTGTGCCTGAGGGCTATGGAGCTCTTCCCCGAAAGTTTGAGTTTCACTGTAATAATTTTCATATGTTCCTGGTTTAATTTTGTCCTATACCTGAAGCCTAGCTGATGGTTTGGTTATTCTTATACCAGGCGCCCATAACCATGGGTTTTTTTTCTCTGAGGAAGTCAAGAACCGGTTAGGCAGTTTTGATAAGTCTCAAGAGTACTTGAATTGCATGCGTGAATTTGCTGCGCATACATTGAGAAATCATAATTTGCAGAATTCGGTATATTAATCCTCTATTTTACAGCATAATATACATTCTTAATAATTGCATGTTCACGCTCGCATGAGCATATTTTACTCATTTTCTAATTTGCTTTTGCTAAATTGATACTTTTTCTTATTGAACTTTTTTATGCTATTAAGATCAGTATATATCACTATAGTTGAAAGAGGATGGGTTATTTTTCGTGTTCAATGAATTGTGTAAATGTTTAGTGTAAATTTTGTTCACGTCAGGTGAAGCATACACTTGAAGATCATCCTGATCTAATGAATGAGTTTATTCTGTTATTGGACAATGAGAATATGGGTAAGCTTTCAAATACAAATAAAAACAGTCGAGGCTTTTATTTTAACTTGTACTTCTGCTTCTTCTAACGAGTGTCTTTCTGCAGATGAATTCTTTGCTGGTGCAGAAGAATTCTTTGAAGGTATTCAAAGCTGTACTCCTAGCTACCGTCTTCTGCCAGCAAATGTATGTATTGCTGTGTTATGTTTTTATTCCTTCTTTTTCCAAATGGTCGCCATCACAAATTTCTATTTTTGTTTCTCTTTTACTTTCTAGCATCCAATAGCTTCATCAAGCGACAGAAAAGAGCTGGACGGAACGGTTTTGAATAATCACTTGATATCTGTTACTTCAGCAAGTGAGGATCGTAAGCACATGCGCAAAAATAAGTACGAAGAAAGTTTGTTCAAATTGGAAGATGATAGGTAAAGCAATTTTGCTGCAAAAAATATGGTGCTTAATCTTTTTTTCTATTTATTTTGACTTGATAGTTTGTACCCTTATTGTTGCTGATGTTACTCGCTGCTTGTAATTGGAATAGTTGTTCGATGACTGTAGGTTTGAGTTGGACATGCTGTTGAATTCATATAGGTCTTGTGCAAAGCATGCTGTGGAGTTTTTGGAAATGATAAATGGAAGTGGAGTTGATCCAAATAACGCCATTCTAATTGAAGACTACTTCACTCGTACGCATGTTTTAAGCCTTTTGTTATCGTGCTCAGTTTGGTATATCTTCCTCTCTCTTCTGACTTAGCTATGGTGCAGCTGGGAATCTAAGGTGCATTGAGAAGCTGTATGGTGATCATGGTCTTGAAGTGATAGACATATTGCGCACAAATCCAACTGTTGCAGTTCCTGAGATTTTAGTTCGCCTGAAAGAGAAAGAAGAACAGGGGATAAGATTTCAAGAAGATATAAAAGATGAATGGGCAAAAAGAGGCGCTACAAATCACTCCAAGTTGCTTGATCTTTATCGGAAATTTGAAACACCAAAAAGTTAGCCCTCTTCAAATTTCACCCAGAATTTTATCTATAGACATTTTTCTTATGACTATCTAACCTAATTGGTATAAATTTCATTTTGATGTCAGAAATGAAGAAAATCGAAGACAATGTGCCTGCGAAAGGACAATTGTGAGTAACTTTTACTGTCATCTTTTTGTTTTATGCATTTTTATAAGATGAGTCTTGTTGCTGAGATTTGCTTGTTCTTGTTTTGAGTTGATTAGAGTTCATTATTGCATACTTTGTGGGTGCAAATTGACACGGAAGTTTCTTTTTGTTTTGTTATTGAAATTAAATGTTTAGTGCAGAAGCTTGTAGGAAGGTTTAGAATCTCCTAACGATGCTGTATGTAAAGGTTTTCTTGTTTCATTTGACAAGATGTAATATTAATCTGGCTATTTCATTTGATTTATTTATCTGTGTAAAACATTCTAGTGGATCGATGGCGGATGATTGCTTGGCCTATCTCAAGGAAGTCCGTGAGACTTTTCAAGATCAAGAAGAGATATATGAGATGTTTCTCACGCTCATCGAAGACTTTAGGGCCCAAAGGTGAACTCTTTCGTCTGGACAAGGTCTTAAGAAAACGTTAGATACTCTTTATTGACCTGACCGTCTTTTTTTTAGGATTGATAATGGTGGTGTACATGCTCGAGTAAAAGAACTATTCCAAGGGCATACTGATTTGATTCGCGGATTTAACACTTCTATGCTCAAGGGGTATGACACAAACCTTCACGCGGATCGAGCTCCTCCGAGAATTGAGATAGACCTTAACAAGCCTCCGGGGATGGATGGCTGCTTGTAGGAGAACCACAAACGTAAACATGATTGATTTGAACTTGAAAAAGAGGAATTTTATTGCGCCTTGTGACTGAAAAGAGTACATATGGCTCTCAAACTCATTGAAGCTGTGAATGCTATAGTTCAGATCATTGAAAAGTGTAGAGACTTAACTCTTGATAGCCAGTTTAATAAAGTGTTGACAATATAGATTTGCTATGCTAAACCCAAAATATAGTATTAATTTTGAAAATATATATTTCAAATAATTCTAAGTATAAGATACAATTTGACATCTAATGGGAAGTACGGTTATTTCCTCCATAATTTCTTCTATTTCCTCGGTCCAAAATTTAAAATTGGAATTCAAAACATGTTTTTACAATATTACCTTCAATTTAACTTCAAATTTATGTTTTGATGCTATTAATTTAAATAATTTTATCGCCTCCCTAATTCACTTGAAACTTTCCTTGACATACATTTAAAACTGTAAATTAATATTACTTCACATTATTTCCCAAAAAATAACATCTACAACTGTAAATATGTAGAAGAAATCAAATCAAAACAACAAAAGAAAAGACACAAACTATAAATCCGAAGAAACCAAACCTATTTTTTTCTTTTATCCACATATCTAAATTTTTCGATTTGCAAAAATATTAGGCTTTAAAATGAACCTTCAGTTTTGTCAATAGATTTAAACTCGATTACAGAAAAATCGTTGTCATAGTGAGTTAGAGTTTAAAAAAATGTAAGAGTAAGTATAGACGAGAAAAAGAAAAGATAATCTCACATGAATGATATGAATCTTATTTAAATTTCCTTGATGAAGGAAATAACGAAGCAAAAAAGGATGAGTATAATATAGAAGGAAATATAAAAATTGATGGAGGACGTTTCCCCTTTATGGATCATAGTAAATAAAGTTGATTAATAATGACCTACCTAAAGTTCTAATACATGCGGTATAAATATTCTTAGGTGGCTTAGTATTTGTTTGTCCGGTCAAGTTAACATGCGTATAAAAAATTAGAGTATCAAAATATATTTTTGGGCAAGTAACAACTGACGCATTATTTTAAGAACTAGCCTAAAATGAGGTCCGTATTTTTTAGATAAAACTCTATTATAATGGTATCGTCTTTTTAAAAAGGGTTCCATTATTTACAATACTATGGTCGTAAAAAACTCCAGATTTTATATGTTGAAGTTATTTTAATCATTTAAATTTTTAAAAACAAAAGTTTAATTTGAAAGACTCATTTTAACAATAAGTAGTTCCTTTTATTTACTTGTCTGGTCAACTTGATCCTAACTCCAAAAATTCAAAACCAAACTACACCGACAAATTACTACAAACGAAAACAACTTCTACCATTACTTAACCTAAATGTTCGCGATACTATCACAATAATACAACTTACCCTCCATTAGATTGTATAATTGAGGATACAAATAATGGTACACTTTTAATATTTATGGATATTATTATAAAACTGCCGTCAATTCGTATTTAATAGCAGTAAAACAGAAAATAAATTATTAGAAATAAAATGATGCATTGAAAGTTGAAAAAATTAAATTATGACGAATGGTACACTTTTAATATTTTTGGATATCATTATAAAACTGTTGTTTAGAGTCTCAAAGTTTTTCCTTTCATTCCACTGGTGTATTCATGAGCAACAAGCACTTACAGATGAATTAAACTAGCGCCTTCAACTCAATCAGGTTAGATATGATATGGAGATCATGGTTTTACCAGTTATTAGAGGAAACGTGTTAGAAGGGTTTATCAATGGAGACAAACCCTTCCCGTCTAAGCTAGTAACTGAATAAAGTGGAAATATTAATAAAAATTCTAAGCTTCATGTTGTTCTACAACGCCATGACCCCAAAGATAGTTGTGCAACTAATGAAAGAATAAACTTCCAAATACATATGTGATGTTGTCACTAGTCTGACTGGTTCTCAAACCGGGTGTAGGGTATTCTCTTACAAATTTGAGTTTCCAAGAAATCGAAAAGACAATAGTACAATGGAAGAATATTTAAGCAGAATTAAATTTTTTGATGACAACTTAACATTGGTTGGTTCACCTATATTTATTAATGAGCTAATGTCTTAGGTCCTAGATGGCTTGGACTCTAATTATACTCATATTGTAGTCAGCTTAGCTGAAAAAGAAGTGAACTATTGGCTACATTTGCAAGCCACTATCCTCACATTTGAGAGTAGGCTAGACCAACTAAACAAACGATCCAAATCTATGGTTAATATAAGCCTAATAACAACAAAATTTGCAACCAACAAAGGAGAAAACAAGATAACAACCAATAAATCAAGTATTGTATGGGTAAAAAAGAGGCTAACATGGTAGAAACACCAACTCCAACAACTATAGAGAAAGATCTAACTATAGAAGAGGAAGGGGTGGTATATGCACCCTAAATAAGCCAACTTACCAAGTTTGTGGCAAGTATTTTTACTCAGTTGCATATTTTTACTTTAGGGATGACTCAAGTGTTATGGGATCGATTCCTAGAGGACTTAACAAACCATAATAAAATCTAGGTACCTTCATAACAACTCAAGACCAGCTAACAAAGAATGTTTGATATCTAAATAGTGTACTAGTCACCATGTCATAGGACCTATAGTCTAATGAGCGAGAAGACTGAGTATTATGGTAAGAAAAATATAACAGTTGTTAGTGGTGAACGACTAAGAATTGAACATTTAGAGATCTCTAGTCTAAACACACCTACAACCAAACCATTAGCCTTAAACAACCTATTAGATGTTCTTACAATCAGAAGATAAAATAAATTATTATGAGTCTATCAACTTACTTTACGTAACCCTATTTATCTTGAATTTCATTATAACATTTGCTTTGTTAAGGACAAAGCCACGGGTACAATGCTGCTTACAGGGACAACTGAACATGGTCTATGCAAGTTGAGGAGTGCTTCCATGTCTAATTTCAAGAGTTCAATGCACATTACTTGAGTTTATAATGTTTTTGTTTTACCTAAGTTTTGGCTAATAACTTTACTTTTCCTAAGAGAAGAGTGGCATTGAAGAATAGGCAACCCTTCCAATTGAGTTTTCTCTATCATCCTAAACCATTTTAACGTACCTTATCTATCGAACAATGAAAAATTCTTTTGTAGCTCTTGCCAATTAGGAAACTCTCATGCACTACCTTATACTAGATCTTATTCACAATATGAAAATGTATAAGATTTAATATATTCTAACTTAAGGAGATCGGCCATAATCTTATCCAAATCAGGTTTCAATTTATGTATTCTTTTTTAGGATGATTTCGCCATGCATACATGGATCTATGCTTTAAACAAAAGACTAAGGCTAATATTTTCAGAAATTTTAAAACTTTGTTGAAAACTAATTTAATAAAAAATCAAAAATTTCCAATCAGATTAAAGAGGTGAATTTAGAGATTTTTATCCTAGTGTGAGATCCTTCTCAAAACAGCATACCCTCACATATCTGCCTAAAATGGAAGAGCTGAGAGATAACATATGCATCTAGCAGAGATAGATCTCACACTCTTATCCAAATACAAGGTTCCCTATTGTTATTGAGGAGAAGCCTTTTCTAATTGTCGGATACATAATAAATAGATTACATATTATTCCTCTAAGAACCTTATCATCCTATGAAAAACTGTTCAAATGTAAACCTAACTATATTTTGGTTGTGCATGATTTTTATCCTTGAGGCCATATCAGCCTCACAAATTTCAGATCTACTTTACTAAGTGCATATTCCTAGGTTGTATTGACACACGCAAGGGGTATAAGCGTTTAAGATCTAGTTGTAGGGTCTATCTATTTAGAATATGGTGTTTAATGTGATAAGGATATGATTTATCTAACTCTCATCTCAAACTAGTAAAATATTATACCGGTATTTACATCGTTATATTAACTCAATAAATATGTAAGAGTGAGTGAATTTTGTGTAATAAGGAGTATATATATTTAATATTAGTAAATTAATAGGATGGAATAACCAAAATAGACTAATTATGTAGGTCTAAAGGCCCACCATCATTACTATATAACGCAATATATATATATATGTATATATATATATATATGTATATATATATACATATATGTATATGGAAATAATGAACAATTATTATTCTTTATAACTTTTGGCAACTTCTCTCTTTAGAATTCATGTCTTAACTTCTCTCCCTAACTTTTCTTAACTTCTCTCTCTAACTTTAGTTTGAATCTTCTCAAAATATTACGCACATATGTGTCATCCAGATAATTTTAGAGTCATTAGTGGAGACCATAATATGAGCTTAGAGTGGTACCCAAATATAACATCCAAAACCACTCGGTTTCTAAGCTCAATTTTGGATTATTGTGAGAGATATATACTAAGACACGAGTATACCCTCCAATAGTAATATAAAATATGATAATTAGACAGGGTTTTGAAGAATAACAACAATTTGAATAACAATATGATTTATTAGATGAGAAGTGAAATCAGTTGCTAGAAGATATTGTTACACTAAACACTAAAAAAGAAGCAATGTTTACACACTCAAAGAAAGTCTGGTAATAAATTTAAAAAAATTGACAAAGAATATCATTATGAGGGTGATGATGTTGAGTCCAATTATCATCAAAATTAAGAAAGATATTGTAATTGCCAATCATTGAGAAACGAGCATAAAATTAGGCATCGACACGTCCTTTTAGAATCCAATGACAATTAACATTAGAGAATGAATTTTGCAGGCCTGTGAGCTGTACAAGCCTACTTTCTAACGTGAGAAGGTTAATCTGCAAATCAAGCTAAGACATTCCTTCTTTGTCAGCAAGGCTCACTACAATGGGAGTATATTCACCATCAAACCCTACAAGAACTTGAGTAATCAAGTCATCAGTAGAGGTAAGACATCATGGAAGAATGAGGTTATCAAAAATCATTTTCATTTTGTTTGGATACTCTGTCATGGCAGTAGATCTTTTGCGAGCCAGATAATCTTCCAGCCGCATCCCATAGACTTTTAGAAGTCTCTTCCTTCATCAACTGAGCTACTATGTCAGGGCTCGTGGTGGAGTGCAACCAACCAAGCAATAGCTGGTCTTTGCTACCCATTTTTCATACTCTAGATTGTCAGATACATATCATTCACTTTCAGTAGTAAATCTAGGAAGACAAACTTTGTCCCCTGTGATGAATCCTCCTAGTTTGTTACCTTTAATCATAGATAACACTATTGTCTTCCATAGAAAAAAATTGCTTCTATCAAGTCTGATGATATTGATGTTACGGATTTAGTGCAGCTGCAGATTCTTTGGAGTTATTTAAGAGTTTTTGGAAAGATAGAACCAATCGAATTTGAAGAGAAGGAAGGAGAGTCACTGGAGTTCGCCATCGACGACTCAGAATGGCTCATATTCCAAGTTGAATTTAGAGAGTGAATAAAGAGAGAGCTGTTTGTATTTAGAATTTTCAATCACTTACAGTAACAATATCATTCAATGGTTTTATACAGAAATACTACACTATAACTAACTAATTCAGGAGTATTCTTTGGTTTGTTATAACAGCATTGTCGCGAACAAACCAACTTGTTTGGTTATATGAATAGGACTAGCCATAGACTTATAAGTCCTTAGTTTCTAAACAGAGTCTAGTAGCTTCTTCGCCCAGAACACAAACCTTCTACCTAAAACACACAAATCATCGTCGTTTAGAGACAACCATAAATGAGGAACTAAAGACAGTGTCATGTCGAGCTGATCCTCACTTTCCAAGTTGTTGTCTTCGATGACAAACTCTCTTACCCTAGATACCTTGACAGTCGCGATCATTATTTGATCTAAACTACTTGGTTTTGCTTTTAGAACTGATAAAATCTTGCTAAAATCCCTCTGATGAGTTTTGGTATAAATAGTTGAACCATATTTAGATCCGAATGTCATTATCAGACTACTGACTGGTAAACGCTCATCTCCAACAATCATATATGCTGAAGGTGATATGGCAATATGGGTCCTTGATCACCACGTTTGCTAAAGTGATGTGTAAATATCACTTCTATAAACTTACATTTTTGTCCTTGCGGGTGACAACGCGGTTTAGCTGGGCTATTATCAGTTTCAGTGTTAATAGATTTGTTCCCTTCTGCTTGAACTTTTACTTTAGTCTTTCTTCATTTGCCATTCGAAGAAGTAGAGTGAAACTTCCTATAAGTGGATAAACTCTCAACACCCTTTGTTGAGTATCTATCATCTTAAACAAGTTATAACACTTACTTACGTGCAACTACTTAAAAGATCAAAATCCTAAAAACAAACAATTCATACTTCTATTTTTCTGTTACTTTCGTATAATAGAGTTCGTTTTTTCTCAATAAAAGTTTTCGTCATGAGAGTTCTAACAAAGTGTGGACGTCCAAACCTCCAAACTTATAAATTCTGGAGGCTCTGCCACTATAAAGATTCGAAGGCTGCGAGAGCAATCCCAAGCTTTTGTTAGTTAATTAAATTAGCAGTGAAAACAATATGTACATAGCCAATATATACTTAGGTGACTCAGTAATTAGTTAAGTTAACAAACCTTTTCATTCAATATATCTCTTCTACCGAGCTAGTCCTATCTATTTCTTTCTTCTGTCCAAACATTTTAATCTACACACTATTCTCATGATTATAAAAATGAGGGATCAAACTATCATAACGATTGCAAATCGGCTTTGTTTAGAGAGGCATCCAATTAGAAGGTACGGTAAAAGGTCGTGTTTGGTGTAAGTGTGGAACCTATGTTTCTAGCTTGTTTGGACATTTTGACTACGTCTGGCTTAGCAACTCGGGGTTAATTGGATCAGTGCCCAATACTCTAGATATCGTATGAAACAACCTGTAACAAGTATTGGAGAGTAGTGCCACCGTAATGTGGATGAAAGTGAAAAGGATGGAAAATCCAAGCTTAAGATAGTTTTAAAAGATCCCATGTCAAGCACTCACCGCCGGCAAGGGTTGCCATTGACGGTGACTACCTTGAGAAACAGAAGACAAAAGAAGTCCATACTGAACTAAAGTCTGGTTCCACGGTTAAGTCAAAACGCATGTTCGACTTGTGTTTCGGGTCAAAGAATCTGGCCTTGGGCCATGGTCTACTGGACTCAAAGGATATCACCAAAGTCTCACAAGACCCAAACTTGAAGACCCATGTGCTATCCATGTGCCCAAATGCTCATTCACATCCTATTTTGTATCCAAACACTTAGTAAAATCATGAACAGAAATGTGTAACAAACTATGGAATATTCCATAGTTTGTTACACCATGAACTTGCATTTAAAGCGCAGATCTTACATTGAATGATTAGTGAAAAACTTTTACAAAAATCTTACTCTCTCACTCACTCTTCTTTTCTACTTGGTATCAGAGCCATTCTGATCCGTTGAATGGCTAACTCCTCTGAGTCTCTATCAGTGTCTTCAGACTCCATAGGCTCCATATTTTCCAACAATCCTTCTGCTGCTCCAAAGAGTCTCCAGCTGCATTCAATCAAGAATACAAACAACATTAGACTCGACAGAAGCAATTATCTTCTTTGGAAAACAGTTGTATTACCTATGATCAAAGGTAACAAACTAGGTGGCTACATCTCAGGTGAGAAGGTCTGTCCTTCAAAACTTTCGAATGATAATGAAGGCAATATATCTGAGAATCCAGACTATGAAGAATGGATCTGAAAAGATCAATTGCTGCTTGGTTGGTTGTATTACCTCTAAAGGTCTTTGGGAAGCAGCAGGGAAACTGTCTGGCTCACAGACAAAAGCCAGAGTCGCTTATTTAAAAGCAGAGTTTCGGAGAACTCGTAAAGGGACTATTGTGATGTCTAACTATCTGAACATAATGAAAATTATATTTGACAACTTAATACTTGCAGGGTGTCTTACCTCAATGCATGACCTGATTACTCAGGTCCTTGCAGGTCTTGATAGTGACTACACACCAATTGTAGTCAGCCTTGCTGACAAAGATGGTTTGTCTTGGCTTGATCAGCAGACAAGCCTCCTAACCTTTGAAAGTAGGTTAGAACAACTCAATGACCTGCAAAACACAATATCCACAATTAGTATGTCAAGTGCTAACTATGCTCCAAAAGTGATACAAAACAACAAGTCAGTAATGCTAGTCCAAGAGGCTATTTTGGACAGAACAGAAACTTCAACAGAAATTACAAAGGAAGGTCGAATCCTAACTATAGAGGTCGAGGCAACTTTTACAAAGGCAGAGGTGGAAGGTTTGCTCAAAACAAACCAACTTGTCAAATTTGTAGCAGATATGGTCATTCTGCTATAGTTTGTTACTATAGAGATGACCCATCAGTTATGGAGTCAACCTCTTCAGAACATCCTAAGTCAGAGGGTGATCACAGTGCTTTGCTTGCTGATAAGTGCATTTCATGTCACTTATTATGCTT
This sequence comes from Limnanthes douglasii subsp. nivea, assembly GCA_036936605.1. Lineage (NCBI taxonomy): Eukaryota > Viridiplantae > Streptophyta > Magnoliopsida > Brassicales > Limnanthaceae > Limnanthes > Limnanthes douglasii. The sequence goes on from JAUPFV010000004.1 coordinate 295,973,543, forward strand.
CAATTATTCTTAAAATCGTCACCGGTTCTCAAGTATTCGTTGTGTTTTAACGTATTTTAACGTGTTTTTCAAATATTCTTAAAGGCGCTCTTGAGGATGATAAATTTGTTAATCTAATCATGGAGTTGTGTGTTGGTGGATGGGTGATAGCGTCAGCCTTGAGACATAAACTGTAATGGAGAATCCACTGCTTTTGTTAATACATCCGTTTGGAAGGATCTGACCCGATCGTTTCCCTCGTGCTCCTATTTGGCAGCACTCAGCTCAGCGAGAGTCAAAATCATTCGTCATGAACGTCGTTCACATCTATACCTGTTGGTCGGCGTATAATATTCCCCAAGGCTGACGGTATTTTGGCAAGAGGGGTTAGCAACCTTTGCTGAACATATTTCGAATCATTGTGAATGAGATCTTGGATGATCAGAATCGTGTGAACGAAGTAGCTGTAAATGATACTCTGGTGGCGTCTGCTTCTGTTATGAAAGACAATGGCTCATCCTTTGTGTATGAAAATTCCAAGATATTGGAAGTGCAAGCTGCTTCTGAAGCAAATCTGAGACACCATATAGATATAGTTGCCCGGACTGAACTGATATACTTGAGTGAATACGAACTTCATCATTTATTTACTCAGGTTGACGTTTGATGCCAATGGTTGGCCCGCCTTGTATAGGCTTCCACCATTTAATGGTACGAGGGACTGTGGTGTTTCCTTTTAAATCAGAGGCGACTATGCGTATTAGTTGTTCCTCTTATACTGATTGTATGGAGTGATGATTATTTGAAGACGATACTGGCGACTTGATCGATGAAGCCTTGGTGGATGAAGATCATGAAGTTGGTGGCTTCACTGACAAAACATATATCAGATGGCGTATTTCGCTGTTAGTTTACTGAATGGAGTTGATGAACTTACACATAATATAGAAAAAAGATGTTCCAAGAGTGTGTGAGTTGGCACGTGAGGCTGGACAAGAATATCAAAAGTTGTGTTTGAGAGCAGCAAGCTTGCAGTATCTCTCATACATGGTGTGGTTCATGGCAAGGTTTTCCTATGTCTTTGCAGTTTTTAAGGAGATTATACATGTTACTTTAGATAACTATGGACCAAATACGAATGATAGAATAGAGCCGCATCATAAATGGGTTCATGAAGTAGTAAGACGTGAAGCTAGAGGTATCGTTGGTGGTGATGCTAACAATACCATCACAGCATTCAAACCCCGACCTGGCATGAAAATCGTTCTCTTTTGACAATAAAAGTGACTGAGACGCCTAAGGTGTGGGCCCGTATATGCATGTAGATGATGTTTGAATGGACTAAGGAGAGGGCAACTGTATGTTTTATATTGGAGCCTATGTTTTTCTACTTTGATTCCAAACAACAGTGGGTCCCACAACAAGGGTTAATGATGACGGTCTTATCCTATGTACCCTACTTAGTGGAGATCACGACATTTTGGTTCAGGAAATCAGCATTTGGTATTAACTGTTGTTATACACCATGTAGACCACATAAAGGTCTCTCATAATCCCCCGGTCAAGTCTTACATCAAACAAGTTGTTGCAGCTCTGGCACGTCAAGCTGGATCAGGAACTGAGCTAGTGGAAATCAGTTTTGATAGTGACTTGTATAGGCATCTGGGGAAAACTTTCAAGCCGCGGCTGAGTCGGTTGGAGTTCAAGAGCTGAACATGAATTCGGTACTTCAGACTTCAATTAAAGATTTCTTACTTGAGACAGGAAAAAGGGATTGGTGATGTCCGACCTTGATTTGATATGATGGCAAATGCACGCGAAGATTTTAAGAAGAAACATTGCAAGAATTATTGGGCTTGTGGTCAGGTCCATTTCGGAACCGAGCCTTTTGATGCTGCATGCTCCCCGGACAAGGACAGTTCGGTCCAATGCCTCCGGACCGGACAGATCACTTCGAACACCCAGACCATAGGACTATTCGAACTATGACAAAAGTACTAAAAAACCTAAACACTTCTTGACTAAGCTACTTGCTCTCTTACTTAAGAGCTCCTGGGTCTTTGAACATGACCCGGGTCCATTAAACATGACCCGAAAGCCCATAAGGGCCCAAACATCAGGGTATAAATACCCAACCACCTGCATTAAGTATGCGTAATGAGAATTAACTGCTACCAGCCAGCTTAATTATCTCTCAACTCTCTACTCTAAACACATAACACCCACATACTACTATAAAACACCAACCAAATTACGAGCCTACCCTCAGGCGATAATTATCCACACCAAATTGGCGACCACAGTGGGAGAAGAGGGTGCCTGAATCAAGTATTCAAAACCAACAAAGAAAGTATGTCCGAATGAATCCGGACAATCCAGAACTACCACCAGCTATGCTCGAAGTGGTGGGAGAGAACGATGAATACACTATCGAAGAGCGTGATAGGCTAAAGGGTGAAATAGAAGCTCTAAGGGCAGAAAAGGCTAAGATGGGTGTGAAATAAAAGTCCAAAGCATCAGTTGCTCATCACACCGATAACCCCAGAGAGCATGAGTCTTCAAAGACTCATGTGAGCACCAAAAAGACTCATGCCAGCTCTAAAAAGTCTCACCGGTCCAAGCCAGTGGAGAGTTCTGACTCAAGCTCAGAATCTTCTGATAGCTCTTCGGACGATGAAGGAGTTGAAAAATCTTTATCCTCAAGCAACGATGAGGGATGAACTAGAAATAAACAAAAGCAGATAAAAAAATATTCAAGGAAAAGGGATAGACATGGAAGGATGAAGAAGAATATTGGTAAAGGGTCATCTCACAGCCGGAGGCATGTGGACCGGATGCTGATGGATCCCTTCGATTTTCACGATGAACCAGGTATCTTTGCAACTCCTAATGAGGATACTGTGTTCAGTCGTGGAAGGAATTGGAGGCAATCTCCATTATCTTCTAAATTCTGTCTGGAAACCTCCCCAAGAGGTTTGACAGCACCAAAATAGAGAAGTACGATGGCAGTACTGATCCGGACAACCATCTCGAGCAATTTAAAAACTTCATGATGAGCTTTGACGACGATGATAAACTACTTTGTAGGGTATTCTCCCAATCATTTACAGGGAGTGCTCTAAAATGGTACAACAGTCTCCCTCAGGGTTGTATTAAAGATTTCGATACTTTTTGGGTAGCCTTTCGAAGGCAGTTTGTATGGAGTAAAGAGCTAAAGGGCATTGGAGACACAGTAATCCATTGTGCCCAGGAACCAAATGAGTCCTTGAAAGAATATATAAGCCATTTTGTGAACACCAAGAATCGGTTGGCTGATTGCTTCAAACAGGTAGCAATAGCATCCCTAAGACAGGGTTTGAACCCAGGAAATCTAGATGATTCAGTGACCAGAAAGAAGGCCATGACATGGGGAGGGTTGCTGAATCAGGTTGGAAAACAAATAAACGTTGATGAAAAAAAGAAAACCAGGGTGCACAGGCAGGTGAGGTCTACCCCGGTGGCACCAAATCCCAATCAAAATCAGTACGGGAACAAAGCAAGAGAGACCGAACAGGGGCATGGTAGGGCAAAAGCTCAGTCTCAGCCAGCTGCTCCTGCTTAGAGTCAGCAATCCAGAAACAAGAGAGGGCCATGGGTCCAACCGGAGTGGTTCGCACAATTGAAAGAAAGTGTGGCCACCATATTTGATAAAACAAAGGAAGAGGTGCATTATCGGAGACCAGCCACATTGCAGTCTCCCAGAGAGCATCGTAATAACTCTTTTTGCCAGTATCACAACGATATTGGTCATACCACTGATGACTGCATAGCATTGAAACAAGAAGTTCAGAACTTGATTGAGAGGGGAAATCTAGGGGCTTACGTGAAAAGAAGATGAGGTAACATGCCTGACAACACTCACCGGGTTGGTCCAAGTAATGCTGCTTCGGAGGGAGCTATGGTTATAATTGAAAGGTTTGATGTGGAATTTGAGTGGGTACAATTGAGGAATGTTCTAGGTCGGTCTCTGTACTCATTAATTTTTTTTAGTCACTTAAAATTTTCGGAGGGGATACTATGACAACTCCTACTACTTCATCAAGGAAGAGGCACGTTCATACTTTAGCCTCCCAGCTAGAAGGAGGCATGACTTCCTATCAGTCACAAAACTCATTCCCCTTCATTGTTTTTGATGAAGATGATTTAAGAGACATTGCTGGCCCTCATAAGGATGCTGTTGTCATAGGAGCATCTATAGGGGGCAACGACATAAGACGAATTCTGGTGGATATTGGAAGCTCAGCCAATATCCTTTTCTTAACCACATACAAGAGAATGAAAAATCCAGCTGTAATTCAGAGTTCAGACAGATCAATTGTGGGCTTTACAGGAAGCTCAGCTGATGTGATCGGAGAGTTCGAAGAGGAAGTTCTATTGGGCAAGGGCCCTTCAAGAAAATGGTTAGAATATTCTTTATTGTGGTGGATTGTCCCACTTACTATAATGCTATTCTAGGGAGGTCTTGGCTTTCTAGGATGCATGCAGTGGCTTCAACAGTCCTCCAGTGCTTGAAATATGTTGTTCAGGGACAGGTTGGAGTCGTCCGGAGCAGCCAAAAGATTGCAAGGGAATGTTATGCTAATGCCCTGGCTCCTCGAACGTTGGGGGCAGTTCCGTATTAACGAACAATAGCAATTTGAGGGCCTTTTCTGGGGGTGAGGGTGAAATTGATGACCCCAGAGAGACCCCTGGAGTATTGATACCAGTCGAAGAGGTGGAAACACACTGTCTGGAAGAAGGAAAAAGTGTCAAGATAGGGTCTAAGGTGCCACCTATTTTGAAAAGTGAAATGTTAAAGTTTTGAAGAACCATCAGTACGTTTTTGCTTGGTGCAATGCTGATGTTACTGGGGTTCCATCAGAAGTGATATCACATCACCTATCCGTCCGGAGAGACGTAGCACCAGTGGTTCAAAAGAGAAGAGCTTTTTCTAAGGAGAAGGATGATGTCATTATGCAAGAAGTTGACAGGCTCACAAAAATGGGGCACATCAAGGAGTCTCAATATCCTTTGTGGACTGCCAATCTGGTTCTGGTAAAAAAGAAAAATGGCAAGTGGCGCATGTGCATTGACTTCACATATCTCAATAGAGCTTGCCCAAAAGATTTGTATCCAGTCCACCGGATTGATCAGTTAGTAGACTCTACCTCTGGGAACAAGATGCTTTCCTTTATGGATGCCTTCTCCGGATACAATCAGATTTAAGTAGATCCAAAGGATCAAGAGCATACCACATTTTTCACTGACAGAGGTCTTCATTCCTACAAGGTAATGCCATTTGGTTTGAAAAATGCTGGGGCTACTTATCAGAGATTAGTCAACAAGGCATTTGCTGATCAAATTGGAAGAAATATGGAAGTGTATATTGATGACATGATGGTGAAGAGTGTGGATGAGCAGTTGCACTTGTCCGATCTCCAATAAACTTTTGCCAACTTGGTAAAAGTGAATTTTAAGTTAAACCCAGAAAAGTGTGTGTTCGGAGTGCAGTCCGGGAAGTTTCTGGGCTATATTATAAGTGAGCATGGAATACAACCCGACCCGGAGCAGCTTAATGCCCTATTTCAGATGGAACCTCCTCGAAACATTAAAGAAGTACAGCGGTTAACGGGGAGATTAGCTGCCTTAAACAGATTTATCTCAAGGTCTTCGGACAGGTGTGCCCCTTTCTTTCAAACCTTGAAGGGTGCAAAGGGATTCGATTGGACCCCACAGTATGATGAAGCTTTCAATGAGATCAAGAAGCACCTGTCCTCCCCCAAAACTTTGTTTAATCCAGTTGATGGGGAGACACTCTTCGTATATTTGACAGTTTCAAGTTATGCCATCAGTGCTGTGTTGGTAAGGGAGGTCAATGGTCATCCCCATCCTGTGTACTACATCAGCAAAAGTTTGATAGATGCATAAATGCGTTACTTGAAACTCGAAAAGTTAGCATTGGCCCTGGTGATAGCTGCCAGGAAGATGAGGCCTTATTTCCAGGCTCATCCCATCATCGTCCGGACTTCTTTTCCCCTGAAGAATGTCCTCCAAAAGGCAGACATTTCGAGCAGGATAACTAAGTGGTCAGTAGAGTTGGGGGACTTCGACATAGACTTTGCTCCTCGAACAGCGGTCAAGGCCCAAGCTGTGGCTGATTTTTTGGTTGAATTTCACTCCGACAGGGATTCGGAGCAAACTACTAACATAAAAGATAAAAAGGTATCGGTCGTCCGAACAGATGGTGGATCTAGCACTATGGGATGTGGTGTAGGAGTGTGTCTAACTTCCCCATATGGAGACAAAATGTACCATGCTATTTGTTTTGCTTTCAGGGCATCTAATAATGAGTCCGAATACGAAGCAGCTATAGCTGGTTTAAAGTTAGCCTACATTTGTGGGGCTAAGAGGGTCAAGCTACTAAGCGACTCCGAACTTCTTATCCACCATGACCAAGGCCAATCTAAGGCTAAGAAGGAGCAGCTTGTGAAATATTTACTCCTCCTTAAGAATGAAGCACTCAAGTTTAAAAGTGTTGTTTATGAGCACATTCCCCGGGCATAAAATGAGCTAGCAGACTCATTAGCAACCATAGCATATACGGAGTCATATCCATGGATCCATGCGCTGGAAAGCCCTTCCATTCAACTCAGTAAGGGTAAAGAAGAGGAAATTTTTGAAGTGCAAGTGAAACAACCTCAAGACTGGAGGTTTCCTCTCCTGCAATATCTCTGCGATGGTGTCGCGCCT
>JAUPFV010000004.1:297780389-298140389 GCA_036936605.1 Limnanthes douglasii subsp. nivea
AAGACATACTAAGATATAAGGGTAATAAGTATCAACTCGATAACAGAATTTAAAAACGAATTATATAATCTTTAATTTTGCAATAGAAAATGTAATTACGCAACCAATTTGCACATAAAATTATGTATTTTTACAAAACCATTCTAATTACGCAACATATACCTAATTACGCGACTACTTTTTACGTAATTATGTAACTAATTAACCTCTAATTACGCATCCAAAAAAATTATGTACTTAAACATATTTTTTATAAAAAAACTTACCATTGTTACCATATTTAGCTATTGTTGGTGATGATTATTTTGGACTGAGGATAATTTTGTCAGATGTGTTGGGGAATTTTAAGGGTATTAAATGTTTGGGTGTTTTGTAGTGAGAGATTTGAGCTGCCTTGTTGTATTAAATGTTCATTACCCTCATTAATGAAAGTGGTTGAGTATTTATACCCTTAATTATGGATCCATGGGCTTTCGGGTCAAATTATGAAATCGGGTCGAGTTCAAAGACCCATTAGTTTATTAAGCAGATTAGCAATTAGCTTAGTCAAAAGGTGTTTAGTACTTTTTAATACTTTTGTCATGTCCGAATACTTCAGCGGGTAATTATTTTCCGGATTACCCCTGTCCGGTTTTCACAGTGAGTGGTGGTGAATAATTCCGGACTCATCAGCAACCCATTTTTTAGGTTTTGTCAAAGGTCTTTGGCAAGACTAAAAAACTCATTCAGTAGATAACAACATTTTCCGGATCGCTTATGTAGTTAGTTCAAGGTGTATCCGGACTGAATCCTTCTCAGAATTCTACAAGTTTTGCTCTGGATCATGGGACACGTGTTGCACTTTGATTCGTTTTACCAGCCGTTTTCTTCCTAGAACGACACTCCCACTAATCCTAAAAAGTAACTCATGAATTTAATATTTCTTACGTCAGCGCCACCTTCAATTATTACCTTTTCCTTTTCGTTTTCTCCTAGGTATTAGTAACTTTTTGCCTCACTAGTATAAATTATTTCCTTTTACTGTTTCACCATCTTCATCACTTTGTCATTCCTTCTTCTCAGAGCTTTTTACTTCTCCTTTCAAAATCTTTCTTGGGTAGGTTTATGTTCACAACGAGAAACGCTCTAGTGAAAGGTGGTTGGCTAAATCTTTCAGAACTAGAAAAAGCACAAAAAGTTAAGCGTGAGAGACATATCGTTGTTGGTCTTCTAGTCTCTCCAATCAGTAAGCCTGACACACCGTCTTCAGAAGCTAATCGAGGATCATCCTCTGCCAAAAGTGCCAAACCTAAGCGTTTGTTCCAACCAAGCCTCTCGCCAATCCCGTCATGCTCCTCGGTTCAAGAGTCTCAACCCTCTATTGTGCAGGAGAAAGTAGTATCGAGTGCAACAAAGCCCTCTCCGTTCATTTCTATGGGGTCAGATATCGAAAAATCTCCAGAAAAAACTAACCCTCGCTGGACAACCCGTTTAATAAAGGGTCAAGCAACTGGCTCTCAAACCAAGCCTTCCAAAATAGGGCCCTCCAAGTCTAGGGCCAAAGATAAAGCCTCCGGATCGGAGGCATCTATTAGAGCCCCAAAAGACAAATCCTCCGGACTCGAGGCCACTAGAACCAGCTCTCACACTAAGTCCTCCGGAACTGAGCCCCAACCGGACAACAGATCCTTAAGAGAGGGTGATGCTCAACCATCCGGACAACCTGCTGAGCCACCCACTAGCACTCTCCCATCAACAACGGCTGATAAACCTTCCATAGTGATGGAAAAGGTGATGGAGGATAGTGTTGAAGAGGCTCCATTCGAGACTGAAGCTTCCGAGCAGACTGGAGATGCTGCCTCTGATAAAAAGGGAAAAGGCAAGGAGAAAGTCTGCATGACCCATCCGGATCTACCGGAGAATCTTGAAGGCAAGGTGGGACCTTGCTTCCGCAAGGTCAATGTGAAGTATCTGCTGGCCATGCAGAATATCAAGTATGTCTATACTGACACTGCTGAGTTAGGCCGGATCCGGACCAAGTGAGGGATCCCTGAATCTGTTAAGGTGAAGATACCACTAACACCGGAGACTCCGATGGACTGCAAGCTTAGCAAAATCGTCATCTATACTGAGTTGTTCAACTGGGGGCTCACATTTCCGTTAGATCCAGAAATTGTTAGGTATTTCCACTTGATAAAACTATGTCCAAGCCAACTGAGTCCCAATGCTTGGTATACTCTCATCGCCTGTATTATGGTGTCCAGGATGTCCGACATACCACTTCCAATGGAGCAGTTTGCTGCAGTGGCCAGCTTTTGTAAGAACCACCATATCCCATTCTACCACTTCAATATGAGAGATAACTTTAAGATGGTGGATGACCTGCTTGAGTCAGAGAAAAACTGGAAGACCCAGTTTCTATTCATCAGCGAGACGTGGGAGAATGGGAGGAAAATCAAGGCTGGTGTCAATCCCAGTATGCTCACCAGTAGATGGAAAAGCTTAGGTAAATATTTTACTATATTTGTCTTTCTTACTTTGTAAACAATTTGTTTCTGAATTACTTCTCTTTTTCTTTGGTTAGTGTTGCCGAAGGAGTTCTCCGATTATGTGGAGGAGGGGTAGACCACCTGTGCCAAATTAAACGCTTGGGCTGTTGACCGTTGGGGAAACGCTTTCCACAACTGCTTCACCTTAGGCAACTTGGTGAGGTCCCACCTCTGGAACACAACGTGCCGGAGAGATCTTACTTGGTATGAGCTGACTACACCACCCCCTCCGGCCGTTATTCTCAAGAGACCAGAGGATAAAGATGGAAAACTAGCCTTGTCCTCTAGAGCCAAAGCCCCAAGCAAAATGAAAAGGAAGAAGGGCAAGAAAAAGAAGGTTGCAGAAAAAGTTGTTCAGGGTGCTGCAAAGGAGATCGCTCCGGAGAACCAAGGAGCACAGGCCCAAGGGGGGGATTGATGCTACTCTACTCAAAGTAGTTGAAGATGAGATCATTAGGGAGGCAGGTGGACCTCAAGATCCTCCAAAACCTCATAGGAAGGACCGAAAATGGGGAGCAAGTAGTGAAAAGAGGACTGCCAAGAAGAAGAAAGTCTCCCTGGGGGATGAAGTTGTCCTCCGGCCTTCGGAGTCTCTACCTCCGGCCGACGCAACAGACCCCACCATGGCAGAGCAAATCCCAAGTGATCTACACACCAGAGAAGGTACTAGAGGGGATTTGGAAGGAGTAGACATTAATGGCCTCCAAAACATCGGTCTTTATTTTGGAGTGTTTGAAAAAGATGACTTTGCTGGTCCTTACCTTCCCCCAAGATTCTCTAACATGGTGACCTTTAATGGCAAGTCTTTCACTGTCTCAGGGGAAAACGATACGGTGACCCACTCTCTGTTGGGCCATATTCAGCCAGTGCTCAACTTGGAGAGGCAAGTAAAAAGTCAGTCTGGCCCTCATCAATACCCTCAATACAGATAAAGAGAGTTTATCCACTGATCTTCTTAATGGAAACCAAAGTATTGAGGCATTGAAGAAAGATCTTGAGGAGTTAAAGAAAGGGAAAGAAGATCTGGCAACCAAGCTGGTCACTTCGGAGAAGGCTAACACAGAGCTCCAGACTAAGTGCTCTGGCTTGGAGAAATATCTTTACTTTGAAAGAAGAGGTGAAGACTAAGGACATTGTTATCCAAACCCTGTCCGGTGATAAGACTTATCTTAAAGAAGCTGTGTCCAAGGTTACCAAGGAGAAGAAAGATTTGGTGAAAGAGCAGGAAAAGAAAATCCAGGCCAAGATCGATGCGTATACCAACAATGTGATAAATTCCCTAGAAAAGAGGTATGCCGAAGTTAAATCTGACATGGTCTTGCTTTTTCATCAAATATTTCCGAAGAGAACGCTCGGTACCATGTGGTAGTACGTTGAATATGAAGATATCCCATTCCATACGATGGTGGATGGTGATAAGAAGAACTATTCTAATGGTCTTGACGACACTACCGATGAGGAAGAAGGAACCGGAGAGAGTTCCAGCGACGAACCCAAAGATTCGAAAAAGAAAAAAGATGATGTGGGAACATCCAAGGGAAATTAGCCCTGAGTTTTTAACCATTTTTGTTTTTTTTATCCTTATGATATACTAAAGTCCTTCGATGGCCAAGGCATTTTTGTAACTGTGTCCGGTTTGAGTCCGGTTTAACTTTTCTTCTTTAAACTTAGTCCTTGGATAACCAAGGTATATTATACGTTTTAATATCATTATCCGGATCTAGCCGGATAGCTTTTCTTTGCTAAATTCTTGCTTTGTTTTATATTCGCTCAATCTTAATGGCTGATATTTAAATAACCCCTATTTATTTTACAAGTATTTTAAGATGAGAGTGTTTAAATTCTTCGATGACAAATGTTAAATGGTCATCATTCCACCCGATCAATCCGATCTGCCAAAGATAAAATAAATTGTAAATCAAACCACTCCGAATATTTTAAGAAGGCATCAAATTTCATTTAAAAAACCCGGACACCTCATTAAAACCTCCCCGCGCCACCAGGGTAGGAAAGAGTATGTCCCCTAATATTTACATGGACTTTAGACAAGTAAATATTTACACAAATTTCATTATAGATACATCCGGAGGTGTTCAATGTTCCAAGGGTGGTTTAAGATTATTCCATCTTTGTCTTGAAGCCTGTATGTCCCAGGCTTAAGCTTTTCAGTGACCACATAGGACCCTTCCCAATTTGGAGCTAGCTTGCCGAACTACTTATCCTTAGTATGTAAGAATACTTTTCTCAATACTTTTCTCCTTAGTATGCCGAAATACTTTTCCCAATTTGGCCACTTTCCAGCAGTCCCTTCTAAATTCTTTTTGAGACCGGACAGAATGGTTCTGTTTGCCACTTCAACTTGACCATTCACTTGTGGGTGGAAAGGAGAAGAGAAGCAATGCTGAATTCCCCTAGAGGCACAGAAACTCTCCACATCCTTGTTATCAAATTTTGGCCCATTATCTGTGGTTATCTTTTGTGGAACCCCAAATCTGCAATAAATATTAGAAAGGATAAATTTTATAACAACTTTTGAAGTAGTTCCTGCCAGGGGGGCTGCCTCTATTTACTTTGAAAAATAATCAATGGCTACAATAATAGTTCTGCACCCTCCGGATGCCATCGGCAGAGGCACTACTAAATCCAGTCCCCAACAAGCAAAAGGTATTGGCTCAGAAATTGATTCCAGGGGAACAGCTAGGATATGAATTTATTACCATATCTTTGGCATGGATCACACTTCTTTACCAATTCCTTGGCATCTGCCATTATGGATGGCCAGTAGTATCTGGCCAATAAAACTCTTAGTGTTAAAGCTCTATAACCACAGTGTGCTGACCCTTCACCATCATATAGTTCAGATAGCACAATTTGAGACTCTTCAATCCCCAAAAAACGCAAGAGAGGTCTACTAAACGACTTCTTGTATAAAATGTCTCTTATGACTAAAAAACCACGAGCCATATACTTCATTTTTCTTGCCATAACTTTCTGCGGAGGCAAAATGCCATCAGAAATGTATTGAAGAAGGGGATGTCTCCAGTTCTTGGGTTGAACCACTTGTATACTTAAGCTTTCCTCTTCTTCCCTACCCTAATTGGGTTGTATGGATGGACATTCTTGCACATGAATCCATGGGTAGGACTCAGAGTATGCTATGGTGGCCAAGGAGTCTGCTAGTGTGTTTTCCGATCTGGGTATATGCTCATAGATGATATTTTTAAAGTTGGCTGCCACTTCTTTAAGAATGAATAATTATTTAATCAACTGCTCCTTTTTGGCCTCAGATTGACCTTGGGCATGATGGATAAGAAGCTGAGAATCACTCATTAACCTAACTCTTTTAGCTCCACATAGAAAGGCTAATTTCAAACCAGCTATAGTAGCTTCATATTCAGACTTATTTTTAGAAGCCCTAAAAGCAAAACATATAGCCTGGTATAGTTTGTCGCCATACGGAGAGGTTAAACATATCCCAGCACCACAACCCATGGTACTTGATCCACCATCTGTTCGCACAACCCATACCTTCTTAGTTCTTTCATCTGCATCTTGCTTAGCACTTCTGTCCGAATGGAATTCAACTAGGAAATCAGCAATAGATTGATCTTTGATTGCAGTTCGAGGGGCGAAATCAATGTCATAGTCACCCAATTCCACTGACCACTTGGTCATCCTGCTTGATATGTCTGCCTTCTCAAGAATATTTTTCAAGGGAAAAGATGTCCGGACGACAATAGAATGAGACTGAAAATAGAGCCTCATTTTCCTGGCAGCGATTACTAAAGCCAGTGCTAGTTTTTCAAGTTTTAAGTACCTTCTTTCTGCATCCATAAGGATCTTGCTGATGTAGTACACCAGACGAGGATAAATATCCACCTCTCTTACTAGCACTGCACTTATAGCACATTCGGACACTGCTAAATATATGTATAATGTTTCTCCATCAATAGGTTTATAGAGAGTTTTGGGAGAAGATACATGCTTTTTTATTTCATTGAACTCCTTGTCGCACTGTGAAGACCAGTTAAAATCTCTAACACCCTTTAAAGTCTGGAAAAATGGGGCACACCTATCCGAAGACCTTGAGATAAAACGATTTAAAGCAGCTAACCTTCCTGTCAATCTTTGCACTTCTTTAATATTCCGAGGAGGATCCATCTGTAATAATGCATCGAGCTGGTCTAGATCAGACTGTAGCTCTTTCTCACTTATCACATACCCCAGAAACTTTCCAGACTGCACTCCAAAAACACATTTTATGGATTTAATTTTAAATTAACCTTTGCCAAGTTGGCAAAAGTTTCTTGAAGATCTGTTAAATGTAATTCTTCCTCCACACTCTTTACCATCATGTCGTCAATATATACTTCCATATTTATCCCAATTTGATTAGCAAACGTTTTATTCACCAACCTTTGATAGGTAGCCCCAACATTCTTCAATCCAAAAGGCATCACCTTGTAACAATGGAGGCCCCGATCTGTAACAAAAGTAATGTGTTCCTGGTCCTTCGGATCCACTTGTATCTGATTATAACCGAAGAAGGCATCCATGAAAGACAATAGCTTATTCCCAGAGGTGGAATTCACCAGCTGGTCTATCCGGGGGACTGGATACAGATCTTTTGTGCAAGCCCTGTTGAGGTCGGTAAAGTCGATACACATACGCCATTTTTCATTTTTCTTTTTTACTAACACTGGATTGGCTGTCCATAAAAGGTACTGAGATTCCTTTATGTGCCCCATCTTGGTAAGCCGGTCAACCTCTTGAACTATGACATCAGCTTTTTCTTTAGAGAAAGCTCTTCTTCTCTGCACAACAGGTGCTACATCTCTCCGGATGGATAGTTGGTGTGATATAACATTCGTAGGAACTCCGGTTACATCAGCATTACACCAAGCAAAAACATGTTGGTGGTTTGCCAAAAAAGACAATACTTTGCTTTTTAATTCTGATGTCATCTTAGACCCAATCTTGACATTTCTTCCTTCAGCCAGAGAGGGGGTTTCAACCTCTTCAATTGGTAGCAAAACACTAGGGGTCTCTCTGGGGTCATCAATTTCACCCTCTCCCCCAGAGGACCCTACCAACTGCTAATCTTCCTTTCTCTGAACTGCCCCCAAAGTTCTAGGGGCAAGCGCAGTTGCATAACATTCCCTTACTGTTGAAGCCACATCATGCATCCTGGAGAGCCAAGATCTTCCCAAGACCGCATTGTAACATGTGGGACAATCTACCACAACGAAAAGTACCTTGACTATTTTCTTGAAAGGACCCTTGCCCAACAAAACCTCCTCCTCAAACTCCCCGACTACGTTCGCAGAGCTTCCAGTGAAACCCACTATGGACATGTTCGAACGCTGAATCACTGTCGGATTCTTCATTTGTTTATAGGAACTTAAAAAGAGGATGTTGGCTGAGCTGCCAGTTGATGAGTCCGAATTCAGCATGCTCCCCGTACAAGGACAGATCGGTCTAGTCTCTCCGGATATCGGACAGATCACATGGACCGGACAGATCACTTCGAACACTATGACCATAAGACTGTTCGAACTATGACAAAAGTACTAAAAAACCTAAACACTTCTTGACTAAGCAACTTGATCTCCTGCTTAGAGCTCATGGGTCTTTGAACATGACTAGGGTCCATTAAACATGACCCAAAAGCCCATAAGGGCCCAAACATCAGGGTATAAATACCCAACCACCTGCATTAACTGTGGGTAATGAGAATTAATTGCTACCAAGCTGCTTAATTATCTCTCTACTTTCTACCTTAAATACTTAAAACACCCACACACCACCTTAAAGCACCAACTGAATTACCAGCCTACCCTCAGGCGGTTATTATCCTCACCAAATTGGTGACCACAATGGGAGGAAGAGGTACCTGAATCAAGCATTCAAAACCAGCTAAAAAAAATCTGTCCGAATGAATCCGGACAATCCAGAGCTACCACCGGCTTTACTCGAAGTGGTGGAAGACAACGATGAATACACTATCGAAGAGCGTGACAGGCTAAAGTGTGAAATAGAAGCTCTGAGGGAAGAAAAGGCCAAGATGGGCGTGAAAGAAAAATCCAAAGCATCAGTTGCTCATCACACCGATAACCCCAGAGAGCATGAGTCTTCAAAGACTTATATGAGCACCAAAAAGACTCATGCCAGTTCTAAAAAGTCTCACCGGTCCAAGCCTGTGGAGAGTTCTGACTCGAGCTCAGAATCTTCAGATAACTCTTCAGACAGCGAGGGAATTGAAAAATCCTTGTTCTCTAGCAGCGATGAGGGTCGAACCAGAAAAAAGCAAAAGCAGGTTAAGAAATATTCAAGAAAAAGAGACAGACATGGAAGAATGAAAAGGCACATTGGCAAGGGATCATCTCACAACCGGAGTCATGTGGACAAGATGTTGATGGATCCCTTTGCTTTCCACGATGAACCAGGTATCTTTGCAACTCCCAATGAGGATACTGTGTTCAGTCGTGGAAGGAATTGGAGGCAGTCTCCACTGTCTTCGAAAATTCTGTCCGGAAACCTCCCCAAGAGGTTTGACAGCACTAAAATAGAGAAGTACGATGGCAGTACTGATCCAGACAACCATCTGGAGCAATTCAAGAACTTCATGATGAACTTTGATGACGATGATAAACTACTTTGTAGGGCATTCTCCCAATCATTCACGGGGAGTGCTCTGAAATGGTACAACAGCCTGCCTCAAGGTTGTATTAAAGATTTCGATACGTTTTGGGTGGCCTTTCGAAGGCAGTTCGTCAGGAGTAAAGAGCTGAAGGGCAATGAAGACACAATAATCCATTGTGCCCAGGAGCCAAATGAGTCCTTGAAAGAATACAGAAGCCGTTTTGTGAACACAAAAAATGGGTTGGCTGATTGCTTCGAACAGGTAGCAATAGCATCCCTGAGACAGGGTTTGAACCCTGGGAATCTAGCTGATTCGGTGACCAGAAAGAAGGCTATGACATGGGGGGGGGGTTGCTGAATCAGGTTGGCAAACAAATAAACGTCGATGAAACAAAGAAAACTAGGGTGCACATGCAGGTGAGGTCCACCCCAGTGGCACCAACTCCCAATCAAAATCAGTCCGGGAACAAAGCAAGAGAAACCGGACAGGGGCATGGTAGGGCAAAAGCTCAGTCTCAGCCAGCAGCTCCTGCTTAGAGTCAGCAATCCAGAAACAAAAGAGGCCCCTGGGTCCAACCGGAGTGGTTCGCAGAGCTCAAAGAAAGTGTGGCCACCATTTTTGATAAAACAAAGGATGAGGTGCATTACCGGAGACCGGCAAAGCTGCAGTCTCCCAGAGAGCATCGCAATAACTCTTTTTGCCAATATCACAATGATATTGGCCACACCACTGATGACTGCATAGCATTGAAACAAGAAGTTCAAAACTTGATTGAGAGGGGAAAGTTGGGAGCATACGTTAAAAGAAGAGGAGGCAATAGGCCTGGCAACACTCACCGGGTTGGTCCAAGCAATGCCGCTCCGGAGGGGGCCATGGTTATAGTTGAAAGGTTTGACGTGGAATCTGAATACTTGGATCCTCATCCAACTCGAAACAGAGTGGGTGCTATTGAGGAATGTTCTAGATCGGTCTCCGGGCTCATTAAGTTTTTTGAGTCGCTTACAATTTTCGGAGGGGACACTATGACAGCTCCTACTGCTTCTTCAAGAAAGAGGCATGTTCATACTTTAGCCTCCCAGCTAGAAGGAGGCATGACATCTTATCAGTCACCAAACTCATTCCCCTTCATTGTTTTTGATGAAGATGATTTGAGAGACATTGCTGGCCCTCATGAGGATGCTGTTGTCATAGGAGCATCTATAGGGGGCAATGGAATAAGACAAATCCTGGTGGATACTGGAAGTTAAGCCAATATCCTTTTCCTAACCACTTACAAGAAAATGAAAAATCCCGCTGTAATTCAGAATTCGGACAGGTCAATCGTGGGCTTCACGGGCAGCTCAGCAGATGTGATCAGAGAGTTCGAAGAAGAGGTGTTATTGGGCAAGGGCCCTTTCAAGAAAATGGTCAGAATACTCTTTATTGTGGTGGATTGTCCCGCTTACTATAATGCCATTCTAGGGAGGTCTTGGCTCTCTAGGATGCACGCAGTGGCTTCAACAGTCCATCAGTGCTTGAAGTATGCTGTTCAGGGACAGGTTGGAGTCGTCCGGAGCAGCCAAAAGATTGCAAGAGAATGCTATGCTACTGCCCTGGCTCCTCGAACGATGGGGGCAGTCCGTATTAATGAACAATGGCAGTTTGAGGGCCTTTCTGGGGGTGAGGGTAAAATTGATGACCCCAGAGAGACCCCTGGAGTATTGATACCAATCAAAGAGGTTGAGACACACTGTTTGGAAGATGGTAAAAGTGTCAAGATAGGGTCTAAGATGCCACCAATGTTAAAAAAGGAAATGTTGAAGTTTTTGAAAGACCATCAGCACGTTTTTGCTTGGTGCAATGCTGATGTTACTGGGGTTCCATCAGAAGTGATATCACACCACCTATCTGTCCGGAGAGATGTAGCTCCAGTAGTTAAAAAAAAGAGCTTTTTCCAAAGAAAAGGCTGATGTCATTGTACAAGAGGTTGACAGACTCACAAAGATGGGGCACATTAAGGAATATCAATACCCTTTGTGGACTGCCAATCCTGTCTTGGTGAAAAAGAAGAATGGCAAGTGGCGCATGTGCATTGACTTCACAGATCTCAATAGAGCTTGCCCAAAATATTTATATCCGGTCCCCCGGATAGATCAGTTAGTAGACTTTACCTCTGGGAACAAGCTGCTTTCCTTCATGGATGCCTTCTCCGGGTACAATCAGATTCAAGTAGATCCGAAGGATCAAGAGCATACCACGTTTGTCACTGACAGGGGTCTACATTGCTATAAGGTGATGCCATTTGGTTTGAAAAATGCTGGGGCTACTTATCAGAGGTTAGTCAACAAGGCGTTTGCTGATCAAATTGGAAGAAATATGGAAGTATACATTGATGATATGATGGTGAAAAGTGTAGATGAGCAGTTGCACTTGTCTGATCTCCAAGAAACTTTTGCCAACTTGGTAAAAGTGAATTTGAAATTAAACCCTGAAAAATGTGTGTTCGGAGTGCAGTCCGGGAAGTTTCTAGGGTATATCATAAGTGAACATGGAATACAGCCCGATCCGGACCAGCTCAATGCTCTATTCCAAATGGAGCCTCCTCGAAACATTAAAGAAGTACAGCGATTAACGGGGAGATTAGCTGCCTTAAACAGATTTATCTCCAGGTCTTCGGACAGGTGTGCTCCTTTCTTTCAAACTTTGAAGGGTACAAAGGGGTTTGATTGGACCCCACAGTGTGATGAGGCTTTCAATGAAATCAAGAGACACATGTCCTCCCCCAAAACTTTGTTCAAACCAGTTGATGGGGAGACTTTCTTCGTATATTTGGTAGTTTCAAGTTGTGCCATCAGTGCTGTGCTGGTAAGAGAGGCCGATGGACAACCCCATCCAGTGTACTACATCAGCAAAAGCTTGATAGATGCTGAGAGGCGTTACTTGAAACTTGAAAAATTGGCATTAGCCCTGGTGATAGCTGCAAGGAAAATGAGGCCTTATTTCCAGGCTCATCCTATCATCGTCCGGACCTCTTTTCCCTTAAAGAATGTCCTTAAAAAAGCAGACATTTCGAGCAGAATGACTAAGTGGTCAGTAGAGTTGGGGGACTTCTACATAGACTTTGCTCCCCGGACAGCAGTCAAAGCCCAAGCCGTGGCTGATTTTCTGGTTGAATTCCACTCCGATAGGGATTCAGAGCAAGCTACTGATATAAAAGATAAGAAAATGTGGATCATCCGAACAGACGGTGGATCTAGCACCATGGGATATGGTGCAGGAGTATGTTTAACTTCCCCATATGGAGACCAGATGTACCAGGCTATTTATTTTGCTTTCAGGGCATCTAATAACGAGTCTGAATACGAAGCAGCTATAGTTGGGTTAAAGTTAGCCTACATTTGTGGGGCTAAGAGGGTCAAGCTGCTAAGTGACTCACAATTGCTTATCCACCATGCCTCAGGTCAATCTGAGGCTAAGAAGGAGCAACTTGTGAAGTATTTACTACTAAAAAATGAAGCACTTAAATTTAAAGCTGTTGTTTATGAGCACATTCCCCGGGCAGAAAATGAGCTAGCAGACTCATTGGCAACCATAGCATATACAGAGTCATATCCATGGATCCATGTGCTTGAAAGCCCTTCCATTCAACTTAGTAAGGGAAAAGAAGAGGAAATTCTTGAAATACAAGTGAAACAGCCTCAAGACTGGAGATTTCCTCTCCAACAATATCTCTCCGATGGTGTCGTGCCTCCAGATAAGTCACAAGCCAGAACGTTGAAACACAAGTCTCGTGGTTTCATCATATTGAGAGAAGTGTTGTACAAAAAGTCCTATAGTAAACCTCTCCTGCGTTGTTTGGGGGGTGAAGAATCACGAGAAGTCCTCTCCGAATTACATGATGGTGAGGGGTCAGTCCATTGTGGATTTAGAGCTTTAACGAGAAGAGTTTTACTCTCCGGTTACTATTGGCCATCAATCATGAAAGATGCTAAGGAATTGGTGAGGAGGTGTGACCCATGCCAGAGGTACATCAATGAAATTCATGTACCAGCCATTCCTTTAGAGTCAATTTCTGAGCCCATTCCCTTTGCTCGATGGGGATTGGATTTAGTAGGGCCTCTCCCCGTGGCGTCCGGAGGGCGTAAAACTATAATTGTGGCCATTGACTACTTCTCAAAGTGGATAGAAGTAGCCCCTCTGGCAGGGACAACATCAAAAGCTGTCATAAAATTCATTCTATCCAACATATGCTGCAGATTTGGTGTCCCACAGAAAATAACAAAAAACAATGGGCCACAATTCGACAATAAAGAAATGGAGAGCTTCTGTGCCTCAAGGGGTATACAACATTGTTTTTCTTCACCTTTCCACCCACAAGAAAATGGGCAAGTTGAAGTGGCTAATAGAACTATACTCTCCGGTTTAAAGAAGAATTTGGAAGGGGCTGCTGGGAAGTGGCCTAGTTATTTGCAAGAAGTCTTGTGGGCCTACCGGACAACACCTGGGGCTGCAACACAAGAATCACCCTTCGCCTTGGTCTATGGGATGGATGCAGTAGCCCCCATAGAGAAGACACTCCCTTCCTTTCATGTTCACAACTTCTCCGAACACGCTAATGAGATGGCAATCAGAAGTCAACTTGATTTGATAGAAGAAAGACGGGTTAAAGCTCACCTTAGAGTTGCACACTATCAGGGCTTGATGAGGAGCAGGTTTGCTTCCAAAGTTAAAAGAAGAGATTTCCAACCAGGGGACAAAGTATTAAGGAAGGTCTTCTTACACACTAAAGAAAAGCTCTTCGGAAAGCTGGCCCCAACTTGGGAGGGTCCGTATATAGTGGTTGAAAGAATCAAGCCTGAAACTTATTGGTTGGAAGACAAAGATGGCAGAGTTCTAACTCATCCTTGGAACATTGAGCATCTCCGGATGTACCTGGAATAGCACTTGTGTAAATATTTACTTGTTTAAACATCCATGTAAATATTTGAGGGCATACTCTTTCCTCCCTGGTGGCACGGGGAGGTTTTAATGAGGTGTCCGGGTGGTTGAATAAAATTTGATGCCTTCTTCAAAATTTTCTAAGTGTTTTTAAAGTTCTATCCCTTATCATACTATCCGGACTGAAATATCTAAGGGCTATTTAAACTCTAGCCGGAGAATTTAAACACTCTCACAATGCAACAACTAAAGGCTACTTAAACTCTGGGTATCAAAACTAAAACAAACAATGAAAGAAGACGATGGTTATACAAAACAGAGATATTCATTGAGAAAAACAACTTAAAATTGCCTTGGCCTTCCAAGGACTTTTAATAGTCAAGATATAACACAAAAAACCTGTTTGGTCGAGCACCGGACACCATTACAAAAAGAGTGCCTTGGCCTTCCAAGGACTTTAGTTTAAATGAAAAATAAACAAAGTAGATTGTGGGTTAAGGTTGAGCCTTTGAAGATGGCTCACCTTCATCTGCCTTCTTGCCCTCAAAGTCGCTTTTCTCTTCGACTACCTTTTTGCCTTTGGGATCATCTTCCTCCCTGTCTGGGCTCTCTCCGGTCCTCTCTTCATCATCAGATGAGGACGCACTGGAGACTCCATCCTCTTCGCCCATTGTATGATATGGAAGGTCATCATCGTCTACATAGAGCCACAAGTCCCCTAGGTTCCTCTTCGGAATTTTTTCATGGAAGAGTAGAACCATGTCAGACTTCACCCTCTCAAGCAATAACTCTTCGCTTTTAATCATCTGGCTGGCGTAGGCATTAATCTTGGCATTGATCATAGCCTCTTGATCCCTTAACAAAGCGGTTTTCTCCTCGGCAGCCTTGGATGCTGCATTTTCAAGAGCAATCTTGTCAGTAGTGAGGTTGGTGATGATCTTGTCCTTTGCCTTGGTCTCTTCTTTTGAGGCAGTAAGATCTTTCTCCACACCGGACAGCTTTTCCCGGAGATCTCTAATGGCTTCCTCTAGAGTGGCAACCTTTGTGGTGCTTTCCTCTTGACTCCTCTTCAGCTCCTTGTTTGCCTTCTTTAGCATGTCAGCATTGGCAGTAGCAGTGCGAAGGTCTTCGGACAGCTTTTCCTTCTCAGACTTAAGGTCCTTGATGATGTCTGCTTGACCCCGAACTTGTCTCTCCAGTGTAAGTACTGGATGCACGTTGCTAAGCAAGGAGTGGGCTATGGTGTCCTTTTCACTAGAAACAATGAAAGTCTTACCATTGAAGTTGATCGTATTGGAGTTGCTCGGAGGAATGTAAGGCCCTGCGAATTCATCTCTGGGGAGGCTAAGGAAGTATTCACCAAGCCCACCTAGACCGGTGATGTCCACTTCATCGAGGTTGAGATCTCCCCCCTCCACCTCATCGGTATGAAAGTCCCTTGGGATCTCTTCGGCCTGCGTTGGGTCAGAAGGGTCAGCATGGAAAGGAGGCTCCGGATCCCGGAGAGCAAGCTCATCTCCCTTTGAAGTCTTTTTCTTTTTGGCTCCCCGGTCATCGCCTTCACCTTCTTGTTTACGAATCCTCTTGGGAGCCCTTGGAGGTTTTGAGAGGTCTGCATCCTGCCTTTCGGTCTCTTGCTCCACCACTTGCAAGAGAGCAGCGTCGATTTGGCTCTGAGCCGACCCCTCCAGGGCTGTTGGAGCATCCTTCTCAGCATCACTCGCCACCTTTTTGCCTCTCTTCTTGCCCTTCATTTTGCTTGGGGCTTTGGCCCGGCCTGGTAGGAAGAGTGTCCCGTCTGGCTCATGGGACCTTTTAAGTACAGTATCCGCAGAAGGCTGGGTGGTGAGCTCCTCCCAAGTCAGGTCTCTCCGACCTGTGGTGTTCCACAGGTGAGACCTTGCCAAGTTCCCACTGGTGAAGGCAGAGTGGAATCGGTTCCCCCATTCCTCAGCAGCCCAGGCATTGATTTTGCCACAGGTAACCTGTCCGGCCTTCAAGTAATCACCGAACTCCTTAGGAAGTTCTGTTAAGACAAAAGAGAGACCAGTTATTTTAAACCAACTTAAAGAAGGAAGAAATGAAAAAAGATTTAAAGTGGGAAACTTACGGTCACTCCTCCACCTGCTTCTGAGGAGGCTTGGGTTCTCTCCGGCCTTGATCTTCTTGCCATTTTCCCAAGCTCCACTGACGAACAAAAACTGGCTCCTCCATTTGCTCTCAGACTCCAATAGATCATTAACAGCTTTGAAACTGTCCCCCATATTGAAGTGGTAGAAGGGGAATTTATGATGTTTACAAAGGTTGGCCACTGCTGCAAACTCTTCCATAGGAAGAGGGATCCCGGACAGCCTTGATGCCATGATGCATGACATCAGAGTATACCAACCGTTGGGGCTCAGCTGGCTCGGACAGAGTTTGACCAGATGAAAATATCTGACGATCTCCGGGTCCAATGGGAACCTGAGTCCCCAATTAAATAGCTCCGTGAAGATGACTATTTCGTTCAGCTTGCAATCCATATGAGTTTCATGATCTATGGGAATCCTTATCTTCATGTTTTCTGGGATCCCCCATTTGGTGCGCATTCGACCCAGGTCAGCAGTATGGATGAATGCATACTTGGTCTTTTGTAAGGCCAAGAGGTATTTGAGCTCAATCTTGTGAAAACAAGGCCCCACCTTCCCTTCAAGGCACTCCGGCAGCTCCGGATGCCTCAAGCATAATTTTTCTTTGCCTTTTTTGGCAGCAGCAGTGTTACTGGTCTGGCCGGAGGACTCAGACTCGAAGGGGACTTCTTCAGCAGAGTCCTCCATTCTTTCCTTCATGATCGTTGGGGGAATATCATTGGCAGTTTCCCGGAGAGGATTTGAACTTGGCTCAGCCTGGCTTCCAGACTGCTGGATTTCGATGTTTCCTTGACTTCTAGCCTCAGGTTGGGGCTTTGAGGCAGAGGTCTCTCTTGGGAGTGCTGGGTTGCTCGCCTCCGGACCAGATGGCCTTTCCCGGGGAGCTCTGATAGGCAATCCAGACCCAGAACTACTATTTTTAGCCCCCGATTTCGAGGGAGTGTTTTTAGAGGCTTGCCCTTTGACCAGCCGGCTTGTCCTCTTAACAACCAGTTTCTCCGGAGAGTGCTCTGTGTCTGATCCCATAGCAAGAAAAGGAGAAGGTTTTCTAAAGCTAGTGGCTGTCGCTCCTGGCTCAACAGCAGGCACTGACTCCTGAACTGAGGAACCAGAGATTATTGGGAGAGGGTGGATTAAAATAGTTTCTTGGGCTTAGTACCTTTAGAAGAGGACAGGCCTCGATCTGACTCTGTAGCGGAGGTGACTGGTCTGTCAACAGGTGATGAAGGTAGCCCTGCTGCGATTCGTCTCTCCTTCTCAACTTTTTGTGCTTTCTCCAACTCAGAAAGGTTGAGCCACCCGCCCTTGATCAATGCAGTCCTTGCTGTAAACATAAACTACCAAGAAAATCTTTGCTTTAGAGAGAGAAAGCTCTGAGTAAATTTGCAGAGTAAATATGAAAGAGATAGTAAAACAGTAGAAAGTGAGTTTGAATTTATAGTAAATCTGAAAAAGGAGTTGATTCCTAGGAGAATTCGAAAAGTTTGGCAATGATTAAAAGACGGCGCTGATGTCACCATTTGTAATTAAAGAGGTTACTTTTCGAAGGAGGTGGGTTCGAAATTCAAGGTGAAAAAACGGCTGGAGCAACCAATCAGAGAGCGACACGTGTCCCACGAACTCTGGCAAAAACCGTTTTGAATTCGTGAAGCTTAATCTGTCCGGGTAAACCCATAGACCTGTCCGGATTGAAAACCACTTCTGACGTCGGACTGTTTTTCAGGTCTTTGACAAGGATACTTGCTCAAACACCTAAAAAAGGGGCTCCTGATGAGTCCGAATTCAGCATGCTCCCCGTACAAGGACATATCGGTCTAGTCTCTCCGGATATCGGACAAATCACATGGACCGGACAGATCACTTCGAACACTATGACCATAGGACTGTTCGAACTATGACAAAAGTACTAAAAAACCTAAACACTTCTTGACTAAGCAACTTGCTCTCCTGCTTAGAGCTCATGGGTCTTTGAACATGACCCATGTCCATTAAACATGACCCGAAAGCCCATAAGGGCCCAAACATCAGGGTATAAATACCCAACCACCTGCATTAGCTGTGGGTAATGAGAATTAACTGCTACCAAGCTGCTTAATTATCTCTCTACTCTCTACCTTAAATACTTAAAACACCCACACACCACCTTAAAGCACCAACTGAAATTACCAGCCTACCCTCAGGCGGTTATTATCCTCACCACCAGTGTCAACCAAAATTCGCCTAATGTGATTGCCTCCATTGACGCTCCTATCACCACAGCATCTTCATGAGGACTAGTTATGTCCCTCAAGTCATCTTCATAAAAAACAATGAAGAGAAAAGGAACTTGGGATTGATAGGAGGACATGCCTCCCTCCAACTGAGTATCCAAAGTGTGAACATGCCTCTTTCTTGAAGAAGGAGTTGGTGCAGTCATCGTGTCTCCCCCAAATATGGTAAGTGACTCAAAAAAACTTATGAGCCCATACACCATCTTGGTATGTTTTCTATAATTCCCACCTTATTCCGGGCTGGAACAGGATCCAAATACTCTGATTCTACATCAAATCTTTCAATAATTACCATGGCCCCGTCCGGAGCCGATGTCCCTGCATTGTTTGTTGGGCCGGTCCGATGAGCATTATTAGGCCTATTCCTACTTCTTCTTTTGACATAAGCACCTAATTTTCCTCTTTCAATCAGATTCTGCACCTCTTGTTTCAAAGCAATGCAATCTTCTGTGTTGCCAATATCATGATGATATTGACAGAAACAAGCATTACGACTTTCCCTAGAAGATTGAAGCGATGCTAGCTTCCTAAAATGCATCTCATCTTTTGTTTTGTCATAGATGGTTGCCACATTCTCTTTCAATTCGGCAAACCACTCCGGTTGGACCCAAGGTCCTCGCTTATTTCTGGACTACTGGCTCTGAGCTGGAGCTGGGTGAGATTGAGCCTTGGCCCTGTTGGGACCCTGTCCGGCCTCCTTAGCCTTGTATCCGAAATGATTCTGGTTTGGTACTGCTGGGACAAATCTCACTTTCATGTGCACCCTAGTCTTTTTTTGTTTCATCTACATTTATTTGCTTTCATATCTGGTTCAGTAAACCACCCCACGTCATGGCCTTCTTTCTGGTTACCGAATCGGCTAGATTCCCAGGGTTCAAACCCTGTCTCAGAGAAGCTATTGCTACTTGTTCAAAGCAATCAGCTAATCCATTCTTTGTGTTCACGAACCGACTTATATATTCTTTCAATGATTCATTTGACTCTTGGGCACAATGGATAATAGTGTCTTAATTGCCCCTTTACCTCCTTACTTCCAACAAACTGCCTCCGGAAGGCCACCCAAAACATATCAAAGTTTCTGATGCACCCTTGTGGTAGGCTATTGTACCATTTCAGAGCACTCCCCGTAAAAGATTGAGAGAATGCTCTACAAAGCAACTTGTCATCATCATCAAAATTCATCATAAAGTTTTTAAACTATTCCAGATGATTATCTGGATCCTTGCTACCATCACACTTTTCCATCTTAGTACTGTCAAACCTCTTAGGAAGGTTTCCGGACAGTATTTTGGAGGAAAATGGAGATTGTATCCAATTTTGGCCACGACTAAATATAGTATCTTCATTGGGAGTTGTAAAGATACCTGGTTCATCATGGAAAGTGAAAGGATCCATCAATAGCTGGTCTATATACCTTCGGCTATGGCTATGGCTATGAGATGACCCTTTACTCAGATGCCTTTTTAACCTTCCATGCCTGTCCCTCTTTCTTAGATATTTTTTAACCAAATTTTGCTTCTTCTTGGACCAGCCTTCATCACTGCTGGATGACAAGGACTCCTCAAGTCCATCCTCATTCGAGGAGCTATTAGAGGACTCTGACTCCGAGCTCTCCACCGGTTTAGACCGGTGAGACTTCTTTGAGCTGACATGAGTCTTTTTAGCACTCAAGTGAGTCCTTGCTGATGGGTCATGCACCCTTGGATTGTCAGTGTGGTGATTGGCTGACACTTTTGATTTTTCTTTCAAGCCTAACTCCATCTTTTTAGTAGCTCTCAAGGCTTCTATTTCAGCTTTCAGCCTGTCTCGTTCTTCGACAGTGTACTCATCGTTTTCTCCCACCACTTCTCTCAAAGGTGGTGGCACTGCTTGCTCGTCTGGATTCATCCGAACTGATTTTTCTTGCTGGTTTTGAATGCTAGATTCAGGCACCTTCTTCTCCCACTGTGGTCGCCAATTTGGTGATGATTATTTTGGATTGAGGGTAATTTTGTCAGATGTGTTGGGGAATTTTAAGGGTATTAAATATTTGGGTGTTTTGTAGTGAGAGATTTGAGCTGCCTGGTTGTATTAAATGTTCATTACCCTCATTAATGAAAGTGGTTGGGTATTTATACCCTTAATTATGGATCCATGGGCTTTCGGGTCAAATTATGCAATCGGTTCGAGTTCAAAGACCCATTAGTTTATTAAGCAGATTAGCAATTAGCTTAGTCAAAAGGTGTTTAGTGTTTTTAATACTTTTGTCGTGTCCGGATACTTCAGTGGGTAATTATTGTCCGGATTACCCCTGTCCGGTTTTCGCAGTGAGTGGTGGTGAATAGTTCCGGACTCATCAACTACAAATAGTAAAACCCATCGATATGTACCATAAAAGATATGCCATCGATAAAAAGCATCATACAGTAAGAGAAAAACCTTAAAGTCAAGCTTTGTAAGCTATAAAAAAAACATTTAAAAAAATGGTTGCCACCATCATATTCCAATATAACAACACTTATGACGTAAAAAGTCCTTAAGGTCTTAAGTTAACTTGTTAACAAGCCGAAAGAAATAGAATTATCTCACTATACTTCCATTCTAGCGTTCTCTAAAGCCATCCGTGACATGCTATAAAAAAATTACCTAAACCATAATTTGATTTAACAAGGACTTGAACTTTTTTTGTTAGTGATATCACTTCATGATCTAATACCATCATTTATCTCGTTTGATATCAAATCAGACTTCAAATGCTTTATATATCATGTCGAGAAACCATGATAGCATTTATGATCACCAAAATACTTTTTGATAACCATATATTCATTCGATTGATCAATTGAAGCATAGAGCCTCAAATGACATCTTTTAATCTATTTTATCGAATAATGAACACTTGATTTTTCTTTCTGATTATGAATGAATTTATTAGTAATTTTTTTTATAGCAAATCAAGATAAAACAACACATAAAAATGTAACACCACATTCAAATACCCATCATATACTTTGAATACCATCAACCCAATTTCTAGTAGTAAGTTATTTTTTAATATATTAAAAAAACGAACACACAAACTAGGTTCCTTCAATTGGTATGCATTCTTCAATTGTGAAACCAATATTATGTCATGAAACTCTATCAAAATTATCCAAATCCGTACCATCAATACCTAAATATCTAGTTACAACAATTTCACCAATCTCAATAACAATATCTTGACCTTTATTACGACCAACGAGTGCAAACAATGATTTTAAATCATCTTCGAATCACAAAAAACAGTTCTTATATTCACCAAATTAATAATTAAAGCTAAAACGATCCATGACCACCAATTCCACTTGCTTATTACAAAATTAACCATACTTTCATAATTTTCAAAAGTACTAAGTAGACAAACGAAAACCTGATTATTTTGTTCAAAAATAACAAATGAAGACATTACAAACCTACAAATAAACAAAAATACAAAATAAGTTTTGAATATTTTCACACCCAACATTTTACATATTTCCGCAACCAAAACACAAGTTATTAAACAACATATTTACACATAATTTATACAATACAACAACACTTACTAATTACAGAACCAAAAATGTACTTAAATTCGTAACCAAATAGACTAACTAATTACCCAACCAAAATATACATAATTTCGCAACCTAACAATACTAACTAATTACATAACTTAAATGAACTTAATTATGCAACAAGACCTGCAAATACCAAAAATAAAAAATATTTTTCTACGAAATCACTCTTTTCAGATAATTGTCAAAATATTTACAATGTATAAAACCAAAAAATCACCATAACTAAAACTATCATATAATCATAAAACAACAAAACAATAAATCGACGCAATAAAAAGTAACAAAAATAGAAAACGAAAATCACATCTGTGTCGATAAACGATGAATAATTGCAGAACAATAAAGAAAAAAAAACGACCGCCCAAGTGCAAATAAATTGATCCATAGAAAAGCAAAAAACTGATGTCAAATCAAAAAGATTGATCGAACAAAAAACGTATATATATTAAAAGACCAAAAACATAATAACGAAACGATGGTACGATGGATATTAGAAAAGTCGAAATGGTTATGAGTCATTTAGTCTCAAAATTAGATCGTTGTTGGTACTTTTTCAAACTGTCGATAATTATTGGTAAATAGTTTTGTTTAGATTGTTATTGATAAATCATCCAAAATAAAATACATTATTTTATTTATTTTTATTTTTAATCTTTTACTTTATTTATTTTTTCATATTTTTTTATATTATAAAACTCTTTTATATATTAATAAAAAAAATGATTCTAATTGAAAAATAAATAAAATTAACACTAGATGGAAACAAATTTGAATGTTCTACGGATTATTTTACCTTGGGGTAATTAATCTTCCGATTTTGCACTATAACCAAATGTAATTTGATTTATAAAGAATCGGAGGTAGCTGATTTGTTGTGACTATCTATTTTTTTCTGACTTGTGGCGACTTATTTTATGCGGTACAATATTAAATTTGTTTTTTTAATTTAGTAATACTATAAATATATTAAAAATATAGCATACCAACCCTAAATATATGGAGTACCATAAAATTGGGCACGGCTAAAATGAGACTTTTTTTTCTTTATAGTGAGATCCCAAATCTTGATTTTTTCTGAAAACGTGAAATTACCAAAATGCCACTAGATATAAAAACCATAATTTTTTGGACATCTCATTTTTACCTCATCTCCTCTCTCTCTTCTCTACTTTTCTTTCTAATTTTCATAAAAAATCCAAAAATCCATAAACCCATTAACTCAAAAAACAATAAATTCAACTATAAATCCTAGGCTTTAAAGCTCAAACACATACATTTTTACTATCTTTCTCTTCTCTCTCAACTACCTATCTCTCTAATATTCAACATAAACCCATAAACCCATGAACTTAAAAAAAAAATCATCTCTAAATATATGGCTTGAGGAAACAATTATATTTTTACATAAATTCACACCTTTTCGTGCGCCGTTTCGAACATTCGTGTGTGAATTTGGCTGAAATCATGCATGTTCGTGCGTGAATTTGGTCAAATATTTGCGCTTTTATGCCGAATTTTGTCAATTTTTTGCGCTTTCATGCCGAATTTTGTCAATTCAAAATACTATTCCATGCCGAATTTCGCCAATTGAAAACACTTTTATACCAAATTTAGCGTGTGTGTATTCTTACAATTTTTAACTACACGTGGAGATTGAACATTCTAAAAGAAATGATAGTGAATATTTGTTATACTTTTTACTGATTTTATTTTCAATTATTCTAACTATTTAATACATTAAATTTATGTTTGTTATTACAATTCAATAATTATATAAAATAGAGTAAAAAGAATTATATAAATATATAATTATAAATTTATAAAAAATTATATGAATTATAAATTATATAAGAAATTATATAAATTATAAATTATTAGAAATTTGAATTGATTATAATTATAATATATGATTATAATTATTATAAATTATTAAAAATTATATATATAGAGAGAAAAGTACCTGAAAATACCCACTCAACTATCTTATTACCCGGCGGTACCCGCTTTTAACACAGTGTTACTTAATACCTAGACTAATAAATTGGACAAAAATACCCTTCCACTATATATACCCATTTTTCAATTCCAACCCACTTTTTCGACCCTCCTATCACCCTAAACAAACGCAAAATTCTAATTTTAGAAACCACCAGAAAACAAACCGTTCGACTTCGTGATACTCTCTCTCTCTCAAACCCAGAAACCCTACAGCTTCTCACCGTTCGCACCTTCATCACTATCGCACCGGTCAGCCTCTTTTACTCAGACAGACTACACACCTTCAAATCTCATTCGACAAAGTTATCGTGAAGTCGTCTCTGAAAGCTTCAATCTCGTTCTCCGACTGGTGAAATTTAACAGGTATGCATTATCGTGGAAAGTATACTTTTTTTTGCGTTTTTGACGAATTTGAACCACTTTTTTCTCTTAATTCACGATAGGCGAGGCTGTTGATACTAGAATGAAGTATCTACTGATGATAGTTGCTCAGTTTATGGGTTTATAGTCGAAGCCAGGGTATAATTTTAGTTGCATGTAATACTGATACTCTCCTGAGAAATATTATGTATGTTAGATCTGCATTAGGTAGTTCATTGTTGATTTTGGTGTTTGTTGCATAATTCCCAGATCCCTGCAACGTGCATGTAAAAAGTGTAACAGTTCGCATCCTGATAACCTACTATGCAAGCAATTCGCAGCTCGATTTTATGTTTATACTTATTTACAAACAGTTCGCAGCTTGAGTTACCTAATTCGCATCATGTCAGAACTTATTTCGCAACTTGTCCGTTAAGCCAATATTTATATGTATGCGATTCGCAGCTTGTGATGCGAATTATTTGTGACATTCCAACTAATTTGTGTTTGTGCAGAAAGAATGACAACAAAACCCAGCTACTACAGATCAGGGTTGTTGAGCCTTCTAAAGCTACTAAAAGACATGCGTATTACAAGGGCCCACATTGAAGCTGCAAGAAACACACCATTCTACACGCTTCTGAAAACGGCGTTCGAAATCCGTAATGAGGAAGAGCTGCCTAGGAAAAAATTCTACCAAATCATTCAGTATATCCTCGAGAAATTCTCTCTGGAAAGAGACGCCTTTAGGATTGGCAACAAGTATGTAAAGCTAACTACAAACGATATCAAGATCATATTTGGGCTGAGGCATGGCACCGAGAAAATGGAGTTAACAAAAACCGGTGCTTTTCACAACAAGTATGCAGCCGGCGAGGAGGACGAATCAAGGATGATGAAGAAATACTTCATGGCAAAAACTGGCAGGAAAGTATCAGCTAGTAATACCAAAACAATAACAAATGCCATCATAAAGGTACGTCTAAAATAGACTTCATCTTTATAAAGCAAGATTCTGTACATTTCTAGCATAGCATGTTGTCATTGGTTTTACAGGAGGGTATAGAGAAGGCCATAAACGAAGGAGGGGAACATGAATTGGAAGACGTGGCGAGGCTGTTGATACTGTTTTTGTGCTCCACGCTATTCTACTCCGTATCTGGAGATATCTTGGGCTGGAGCACGGTTTATTACGTTGAAGACCTCAACAGAATAAACAATTACGACTGGGCTGGATCGATTCTGTTCAAGCTTCGACAGTCTATCAGGAGTTGCTTAGCAGTAGAAAGAGTTGATAAAGTCGTCGGCTGCGTCGCCCTTGTAGTTGTAAGATTGATCTATTCAATATAAAAATTAGTTATTTACATAGCATCGTGCTGATAAAACTTGTCCCCATGCAGCCCTTCATCATGGAGCACACAACAATTGGCCACGAGGTAGCGAAGCCAACCTCGATACCAAGGTTTTTCAAATGGTTGAGGTTAGAGTGCCAAGCATCCACCATGATATATCTTCTTAGAACACCCTCGCTGGATAATGACCAGGTATAAGCTTTATATATGTATTGAACTGGTGGTGCATACAGTTCGCAGCATATGATGCGAACTGCTTATAAAAATATATCAATCATTTCGCAGCCTGATATGAATTTTACTTCGCAGCTTCATGTTCAACACAGTTCGCATCATATGTTTAATACTTAGTTCGCATCATATGGTTTACACTTAGTTCCCATCATATGTTTTACATATAGTTCGCATCATACTGTCCCATAATCATTTCACAGCTTAGCATGCGAAATGTGATTTAAAACCACACAGTTCGCATCATATGATGCGAACTGCTTATAAAAAACAATTTGTTTGTCTACACCCTCATACTTTCGAAACAATTAATTTACTTACATGTGCATCTGTTGGTAGGTTTTAGAAGGTCCGTTACAGCTTACCGAGGCTGAAATTGAAGCTTTCGGAGAAAGAGAAGATGATGAATATGGTGAAGATGCAGAAGTAGAGGCACCTACTTCACCGGAAGAAAGACCTAGGAAGAGGTCGAAAAGCACAGCATCAAATCCAAAACAAAGGAGACGAGCATCACAGAATGTAACAAATAAGATGATGTCTCCCACACTCGAACACCCAACACCACCCGAGCCATCGATTCCACCACCAAGACTCCCCAAGAAAACAATTCCACCACAACCCAAAGGCAAATCCAGGCAAGAGCCCTCCGACACCGACACAACCAGTATGAGTGAAACGATCGGTGATTATTTATTCAAACGCAGAGACCCTAATCCCGATATTGCTGCTCAATCAAAGCGTTTGAAGAC
The DNA here is from genome assembly GCA_036936605.1 of Limnanthes douglasii subsp. nivea. Classification (NCBI taxonomy): domain Eukaryota; kingdom Viridiplantae; phylum Streptophyta; class Magnoliopsida; order Brassicales; family Limnanthaceae; genus Limnanthes; species Limnanthes douglasii. The sequence continues at coordinate 297,807,148 of JAUPFV010000004.1, forward strand.
GTACGCCGACAAGAACAAGTACGAGCGAAAAATAGAAAAACAGGCCAGAGAAGTAAGTATGACTTGAACCTTAAATAATCACTACAATCAGCACTTAATATGTTTATAAAAAGTTTGCTATCATTTTTGCAGCTGAAAGAATTGAAACGCAAGATAGCGGAACTTGAAGCACAACAACTCCACAATGCTATCTCTCTGCCAATCTGCCGTACTGAAAGCCCAATAAAGCAGGTACCAACAGCACTTCCAGAGGGACAAAAATCCACTGATCAGCAAGCATCCGTGTCTAATGCTGATCAGCACACATCTCTTCCTGGAGTACTGCCGAAAGAAAGGGACGATGATGCCCACAATTCACCCATCATGGAGACACATACAGAGGAGGTAGATAATGTAAGTAGATGATATGATGTTATCAAACAAATATCAGGTTGAGCTGCGAATTATGTAATAAACTGGTTGGTTATTACTGGTTGGTTATTCATTCCAAACGTTTCGCAGGTCGAGCTGCGAATTATGTAATAAACTGGTGGTTTGGTTATTACACAATTCGCATGCTGAGCTGCGAATTGTTAGGAATGAATAACATAGATATCAGGTCAGGATGCGAAATGTGATTACACAATGATTAACTTATGCTTAACCCTTCCACCCTTTTATTTTTTTTTGATTTTTGTATGAAATAGGAGACCGAAAGACAACAACAACACCAGCAGAAACAACAAGACCAACAGCAACAACAGCAACAACAACAACAACAACACGAACAGCAACAACAACAACAACAACACCAACAAGAAGAACACCCCCAGCAACAACAACAAGAGCAACCACAACAACAGCAACAACAACAACAACAACAACAGCAACAAGAAGAAGAACACCCCCAGCAACAGCAACAAGAAGAAGAAGAACAACAACACCCCTAACAACAGGAACAACAGCAACAACAGCAATAACAGCAACAACAGCAACAACAACAACAACAACACGAACAACGACAACAACAACAACAGCACCAACAAGAAGAACACCCCCAGCAACAACAACACGAAGAACACCCCCAGCAACACCAGCAGCCACAGGTTCAACACGAAGACCGGAAACAAGGACAACAAGAACAACAACAGCAACAACAGATAACCTTGGCGAAGAGAGAAAGGCTAACTCAAGAGGTAGCACCTCAAGAGTCAGAACCTGTCCATCCCGGTGAGAAGACAGAACTACTCAGCCAGGAAGGACCATCCTTAGAAGACAAAACCACTTCTTCGGTGGAACCTCAAAGACCAATGGTGCTGTCAGCAAAGTCAGAATTGCTAAGCCAACGTCAAACTGTAGGCCCGGTAACAAATCAACTGCCAGCTCCAGAGTCCCACGATAACACAGTAGGTTTACCGAATGCTTTTGTTGATGGTATTTACACTCAAGTTTCACAGACATTTTTAAATGAAATTGATAATGTATATTACGATTCTATAATACAACGGTCTCTGGAGAACATGTCGGAGGATGACTTTAATGATTTCTGCCGACACGATCCAGATCCTATGCCGAACAAGTCAACGGCAGTGGTTGTCGCTGACCGAGCGGTAAGGCCTACTTATAATGATTTCGCATCATAACATAAGATTTGTGTCCAATGCTGATTGGGGTATTACAAACGAATATCAGGGTAGGATGCGAACTGTTCAGTGGAACCTCGAACAGTTCGCACCCTACCCTGATATATAATAATAAATTTATTTAACTGCTACCTTACATTTCGCAGCCTAAGCTGCGAACTGTTTGGACTAGTTGCACTTATAAAACACTGCCTAAGTTTCAACTCTTGATTTTTGTTATTTACTAAGCTCGAGCCCAGTAAGGAGATAGAGGAGCCAAGTTTTGCGCTATTGACACAAACGCCGCCTTAAGTGGAAGAGGAAGAAGAAGAGTTCGTAATGACAATGCGGGAACCGCCAGTAGTAGAATACAACGACTGGCCAAAGAAAACAAAAGTAACTGACCGTATCGATGTGGCACAATACCACAAAATACAGTTGGTTAAAGCCTACGAGAGCGACACCCCTGATCCAGTGGTATGGCAGTTACCGGAGTCCAAGTTTACGTACGGAATCAGGGTGCAAGTGAGTGATGTCATGGCACTACCTTTAGAAATGGAGCTGGACGTAAAGGTATCCAATTGTCAACCAACTTTATTTTCAATGTTTCACATATGTATTCTATATTTAACATAAATCTACAACTCCTTTGTTAGCTTATCGATGCTTGGATTCGAAAGATGCTTGAAGATGCAGACTACAAAGTTCCATGCACTAAAGCTAAAGGAGAGCATCACGACGCCATACTGATTTCGGGCATGACTGCGGTAAGTTTAGCTCACGTAAATTGAACAAAGTTCTCAGAAATGTTCTCACTTTAATATACTCTTGCTTGGATGCAGCATCAAATGAAAGCAGGGTGGCAAGTGGAAAATTTGGTGGACATGGCTTTTAGGAAGGAGCGCAAAGCAGCCAACATCATCATGGTTCCAGTGTGCACCGAGTCGAAGGACAATGTAAACCACTGGACGTTGCTCGTCATCGACGTCGACGGAAGGACAATTTCAAACTACAATTCGCTTATGCCTAAGCTTCATGCCATAGACACCACCACAAGAACACCTGCACTACTGGTAAATATTCCAAACTATACACTTAAATATGAACATATTTTAAGTATGCATGCTGCGAAATGAGATCTGGTATGCTGCGAATTGTGAGTAAACAAGATGTTTTTTCGCAGCCTGTCCATAACTCAATTCGCAGCCTATCTATGTTGGATACAATTCGCAGCCTGTCCACAACTCAATTCGCAACCTATCAAGGCTGTCATATAATTCGCAGCCTGAGGATGCGAATGTTGTATGATTTATTGTAATATAATTCGCAGCCTGAGGATGCGAATTGTATGTCACCAACTGTTTTTGTTTTTGTGCATATTCCTAACACTAATTATTATACACAGATCAAATATTTGTTGGATAGAGAATTCCTACCCAAATATACTACAGGGTGGAAGGTGAAAGTGGAAAGAGGCTTCCCACAACAAAAGCGAGGCAGCGTGGACTGTGGTGTCTTCGTCTGCAAATATGCAAGGGATATTATTGAGCATGGATCAGTCTAGAAAAAATACGATGCAGATATGGTGACTGCCTTAAGAGCAGAAATGTTCTATTACTTTTTAAATGACATAGACACCATCACATATGGCTGATTCGTGTATTGCTTGTAAATAAATTAGTTGCTTGTAAATACATATGTCTGTTGTAAATTTTATTTTTGTTGTGCATACATAAACAAATTGTGATATATAATGAATATTCCTTATCTTATAGTTCGCATCATAACCTGATATATAATGATTGATTATGATCCTGGTATGTATGAACAGTTCGCAGCCAAACCTGTATGAATACTTCGCAGCCTAAATTATATCAAATAGTTCGCAGCCTAACCTGAGAGATGGTTATCACTACACACACAATTCGCAGCCTGGTATACCAGCTTAAAACCAGTTCGCAGCCTGGTGCATAAATAAAATATTAAATAACATCATTCAAGAATACGAACAGGCTATAGCGTATGCCTTGGTAAACGTTTTCTGCATTGAGTACGCAAAAAACAATCTAATCATGTCCAGAACCCATTAATTGCTGATTGGACATGGAGGCTATGTAATGATCACCTCCTTTCCCTATAAATAACACTAGAAAACCAGAGGCTATTTTTAAAACAAACTCTACATTTTAAACCAGAGCTATTTTTTAACAAACTCATTTCCCTCGTCTCTTCGAATTCAAACAGTCATGTCTTTTTCCATCACCAAAACCACCACCTCATACTCAAACTCTGGTTCACTCGGTTCTCTGGGTGACTCCTGGTCATCCTTAATCGTTAACTGGAGTGATGAGTTGATCATGCCAGCAGCACCACCAAACAGCCCAGTATCTGTTTTTGGGTTAGACATATATGATGACTACTACTCAGCTGACTCTCAACCATTGGAAGTTGTTCCACAGCTTGCTGCTGAACCTCAGCCAGAACAGGTTCCAATGCTTCCTGCTGCACCTCAGCCAGAGGTTCAAAACAACAAAAGGAAGAAGGAAGACGAAGCTGGTCCATCGAGGACAAAATTTTTAAGCATGATGGACGTTGATGTTGAAGCTGAGGATAAAGTGGAGAAAGAGAAAGAGAAAGTCGAAGACAAAGAGGAGAAAGACAAAGATGATCAGCACAAAAAGGAGAAAGAGGAAACAGTTGGTGATGAATCCTCTAACAACTGCTAGAGTTGGTTTTTGTTTTTTGTTTTTTTGAAATGCAACTAACTAGCACCAGTAGCTTGTAGTGATATGTGTAAACAGTTGTTAGTTTCTGGATATATTTTGTAATCCTCCTTTTTGTAATCCAACTTGTAATCCTCCTTTTTGTAATCCAAATATATTTTGTACATCATTCGCATGTTAACCTGCTATATTACTCATTTTCAACCTTACTGAATATCCTGGTATTTTATTAAATAACAATTCGCAGCTTATCACATTACAAATATCAGGACTCCTAACTGAACTCCATTCGCATCACAATTATGGCCCTAATTCGCAGCCTATCATGCGAAACATACGATATGATAAATGTTTGATATGATTTTACCAATGATTCGCACCCTGTTAAAATTTCACATAATTGTACATAATTCGCATGTAATCCTGATAGATGTTTGTAATCCAACTTGTAATCCTCCTTTTTGTAATCCAAATATATTTTGTACATCATTCGCATGTTAACCTGCTATATTACTCATTTTCAACCTTACTGAATATCCTGGTATTTTATTAAATAACAATTCGCAGCTTATCACATGACAAATATCAGGACTCCTAATTGAACTCCATTCGCATAATAATTCTGGCCCTAATTCGCAGCCTATCATGCGAAACGTAAGATATGATAAATGTTTGATATGATTTTACCAATGATTCACACCCTGTTAAAATTTCACATAATTTTACATAATTCGCATGTAATCCTGATAGATGTTTGTAACAAATATGTATGCGTATTGTACATAATTCGCAGCACATGATGCGAAATGATTACAACTCCAATAGTAGCAAATACAAAAACACAGGAATGTACAAATGTCTAGTTTGCTGTACAGAACAATAACTATGCTAAAAAAATAAATGTCCTTAAACTGGAACATCACAAGTCCTCCGGTTATGGCCTGATTTCGAACATCGGCCACACCTTAACTTCTTGGTTCAGATTTCTCCTCTAGAAGGGATTCGCTTTTTCTTAGGCCTTCCGGAGCGTCTCTTAACGTTCGGAGGAAGAACTTCAACAAAATAAGGATCATTAGCGCTGGACCCTTCACCGAAATCAGTTATAGCTGGTATGCTGAAAGAGTAACTTTCCCTGTAATTCTTAACCGTAAAGAAGGGTTCTATTACAGTCAATGGATCTTGGTCGGTGTATTGTAATGCCGCTAGAGCATGAGCACATGGAAAACACTCTTGTTGCCATGATCCGCATGAACATTTGAAATCCAACAGATTAACAACAGCCACAGGAGTCGAAAAGACTTCGAACATGGCGGAAGAGGACTTACGTACTACCCAACTTCGGCACATGTCAACATTCTGCTTTAGCTTCTTCTCGTACTCGGGAACCAAATTAGTACTCCAGCTGAGACCTTCTTCGTATCTCCGTGAAACCTGAGTCATAAGAAAGACTCTAATCCAATCAATAAACTCAACAATTGGTAAGCCGCAATATTTTTTAATCTGATTGTTAAACGATTAAGCTGCGGTAGAAGCCATAGAGCCGTATCGCTTCCCTTTTACGTAAGCCTGCACATACTTTTCAGGGGGTAAATTTGCAAGAAAATCACTCATTCTCTCACCACCTTCACATAAAAAACCTGTTAGTATCTCTTTAAAAAGCTCTTGACTGGGAGCATAAGCAAGACGGTGGAAGAAACTCAACATCTTTTTTTATACTCCCTGTTAGTATGTTCCAGTTTGGCTCTCAAATTCTGCATGAGATGGAAATAACAGTACGCATGATAGCAATTTGGATACAAGACAAAAACAGCATTAACAATACCAGAATGACGGTCTGAAATAAATGTGATCTGGCGATCCAGCAAATGTGGTTTCAAACACCCCAAAAACCACATCCAATTGTCCCAATCTTCAATGCTAACTACAACAACAGCAACAGGGAATAGTCCTGGAAAAAGGCAGATCAAATAAACACTACAACAGTATGCAAACGTTTAAAAATTGTAAACAATTCGCATGCTGTCCTGGAACAATTCGCAGCTTGTCATGCGAAATGTGTGTGACATTTTAATTGATCATGTAAACAGATCGCAACTTGTTATGTGAATTCGCAGCTTGTGGAAACTTTAAATAATACCTAACTCAAGCTGCGATGTAAGTACAGTTTACTCAGCATAATACCTAATTCGCAGCCTCAACTGCGAAATGTGAGGATCACAACCCTGCTTAATTCGCATCACCTGCTGTGAATTACATCAGCATTTTCACACAAAAACATCGTTCATTAACTATATAAATGTAACTAACCGTTGTTTCCGTCCTTTGCTACAGCTGTGAGCAATGTACCCTTGTACTTGCCATATAAGTGGGTTCCATCGACAAACAACATTGGACGGCATGAATGAAAACCACTAAGGGACGAACCGAATGCTACAAAACAGCGCTTGAATCGGTTTCCAGCTGACAACTCTAACTGGCAGTCTGAAGTAATATCCCGGCTCTTCAAGCGTTTGAAGTATCCACTTAGTAAACTAAAAGAACTTGAACTATCTCCAAAAACTCCCCTCCTAGCCTTCTCTAAAGCATTCCATGACAAACGATAAAAGATATCAAGACCGTAATCTTGTTGGACAGTCGATTGTATGGTTTTGGCTGTCAACAAATGACAGGTCCGGAGAGAATCCTGAATTTCCTCTGCAATCAAATCTAATGTCAAATGCCTGTGCCGCTTATGCTTATGCTTCTGGGATAAAACAGGACTGCAAGTATGGTACGGGAAATACTTCTTTATCGTCATAAGGCCGGTGCTTGAGTCAATAGATGCATAAACCCTCCATTTGCACCCGCTTGTGAGCTTATTTTCACAATAAGCAGTGATCTTATTTGTTGTGTTGTGCATGTATTTGAAAGAAAAACCATGCTCTAACGCAAACTTGCACAAGGATACCCTCAGACCGGCAGCACCTTCTTCAAAAGCTTAACCCACCCCTGTAATAGCATCAGCCCAACCAGCAGTAGCAAGTTGTTTTTTCCTCTGATCAGAATTAACTAAACCGTTACTACTCTCCCCGCTAACTATTTGATCAAGAGATGGTTCTCCCAAAATGAAGCTACGCTCTTTACGCTTACCACCAGAATCCTTACCACCAGAGCTCTTATCAACAGAACTTTTATTACCAGAACCCTTATCGAAGACGTGTTGTTCTATGAGAAAACTAACCCGTTTTAAACGCTCCAAATCAAGATATAACACCAACCCAAAAAAATCACTCTGGTTATTAAAGAAACAATTATTGTGATCCCCGCAGGAGTAAGTAATTAGGTACTCACCTGTGGCAAGCTCCTCCCATGTGTTCTCTACATAAGCTTGGATACTTTCGAAGCTTTCAAACTCCGTGAAAGGCACAATTGCAGTTTGGTGACCATATTTAAAAATACAAACTCGTGATTTAGACATCTCTTAACCTGGACAATACAAGTTATTTGTTATTAGTCTCAAAAACTAGGTGCAAAATACTTACTACTGCATCAAACAATTCGCATCCTAAGGTGCGAATTGTGTATACCTACAACTATCTATTCGTATCTTGTCCTGATATTTGTAGGTAATAAAGTCCTGATATTTGTTATTAGTCACAAAAACTGTGCAGATTATTTACTGCACCAATTCGCATCATATCTTACGAATTGTGTATATCTACATAGAGCTATTCGCATCCTGTCCTGATATTTCTATGTAACACCGGTCCTGATATTTGTTTCGAAATACAATACTCTAACTGACCTAAAAACTCGTAATCTACACATTCAAGACAAAACTAAAGCACTACCAAATTATATAACGAACTATATAACGAACAATATTAACTAAACAATAACAGATCACTATAACAAAAAAAAATAGAGAAAAGCTCGAAATCAGGCAATGGCATCTAAAAACACCAGAATAGAACCTATTCCAACAGAGAAAACGAATAAAAAACTTCGAAATCGGTAGGTAATTACTTAAAAAGCTCGCAACACGATTACTTGTAAGCTATAAGATTCCAAAAAGCGACGATCAACTCCTGTACGTATAAAACAGAGGTTAGACAGGTCTAACACAACAACTTACATAAAGAAACAAACCTTTAGCAGCTTCCGATCACCGGAAAATGTGATTTCAACCCAGCTCGTGGTGGTTGGTAGGGTTAGGTGGTTAGAGCGGCTAACAAATTCAAATCTTCAAAAAGCTAGAAAAAATAGAAAGAAAACAGAATATAAGGTTTATATAGTGGGTTAAGGGTAGTTAGGGTATTAAAATAAAATTAGGTTGTAAGTGACAATAAGGTAGTTGAGATGGGTATTGACTAACAATTGATCAAACCTTGGGTGGTAAGTGACAATTGAATAGTTGAGTGGGTACTTTAAGTATAATTTCCCATATATATATATATATAAATAAAAGAACAGACATTTCCACGCACGACCGTGCGTGGAAATGCCTGTTTCAGAATACCCACATGCAAATTTTAAACGTGGTTTTACGGGGTCAAATCGAACAAAACTTATACCAAATTGAAACCAACGATCTAATTAAGCCTATACATATAATCAAACAACCAAACAACAACTACAAGTAGAGGAAAATTTGATTTTTATATCTGAAAAATAAACCCTAAATATCACTACAAATATAGATCCAAATTTTTAAAAAATAGCACAATGGTGTAGAGAATTCATACTTTAACAAGTCTATGCAGTTGGATTTTAAATATCTAGCATTTTCAAATATTGGGTTAGAGAGAGTTAGAGTTTTCGAAGAAAGAAAATTATAGAATTTGGGAATTTTTGTATTTATATCGATGACATTTTTGTAAATAAGAGGGGTCTCGTTATAGCCAAGCCGGGTATCACTATAACCGGGTCTCGTTATAAAAAAACGGGTCTTGAATTAGCCTAGCCCCATAAAATTTCTTTATAAATTCGACGCGAACATTTAGGGTACTCCCTATTTAGGTTGTCTCTATAGAGACAAGTTGTCTGCATAGCAGCATAGGGAAGGGTACTCAAATTTTATAGCCATATAGAGTTATAATTGGAATTTGATTTTTCTTTTTCCTGAAACTATCATATTAATGTTATTGGTAATTTACCTGAAACTGAAAGTTCTGATTTTTTTAGAGTATTCATGGTCCTAAACTAACATTAGTATTGTTGTTTAACACGGACAACACCTTCAGACATGACATGATTTATAATGATGAAGTTTGGTCCGATTTCTTTCAGAGCTGGAATAACTCCGACTACCACTACAGAAATATAGAGTTCGGTAAGTAAATGTTGTACTTTAGACGAAATGTCACGCTAACTAACAATGATCATGACCGTGCAAGTCTTCACTTGCATATCGTTAAGTTTCGCATAACAAATCTTTATATGCTCTAACTTGCTTTCAATAGAAAGTAAAAACCACTGAATAAAAAAACATCCATAATATTTCGCTGTCATAATTTTACCGTTTATAAATGAAATCAAAACTTTTATTTATACTATTACTTTCGTTTTAATCTTATGGGTAGATGACACTAGTTTTTATGGCTATGTGACATTCATCTATTATGATGTTTGTTACAAGAATTAAAAGATTACTCTGTAACTGTCTAGGGTGTTTTAGTAAGATTAAAAATATCTTCGAAGCTTTTGGAGTGTTTCTTAATACGTAGGCTATTGTCTCTCTTCCATCTTCATGTGTTTATCTCATTCAGCTTGATCACCTTATTCGATCTAATGTTGTCTTCTTAAGGCCTTTTGTTCTTGTTTTGCTAAGCTTGTTTTTATATTTGGACCGTCATATTAGTTTACTAGTTTTGTTCAAATTTCTTCTTTGCTCTATGTTCAAATAGTGTTTTTTTATTACCGATTATTATTTACTTATTTTTTACTGAGGTCATTTTCTCACCTAATTCGTCTTTTTCATTGCATGCAATTATTAGTCTTGGGTTCTATTCTTAATACCACCCTTAACATAAACATGTCTTGACTAAAGACTTTTACCTCTTGAATAAATACATAAAACCCCTAAAGAAATATGACCTTATCAGAGCTCCCCTAGGTCATATGTATATTTTGTTTTATGTTTAAAGACTACTTGACGAGATAAATGTCGTTATTAAAAATGATTTTATTTTAATTTATGTAACTTACACATAACCAACTTATAAAATAAAGTATTAAGTCATCACTTTTCAATTTTAATTGAAATAAGGTGAAATCTAGACTATTCTTCTTCGCACCTTATTTTTGTGAATGTAGGTTCTCAATTAACAATTATTAACTTCATCTGACGGTTCTCATTTACACATATTGTCTATATAAATGTCTCAAAATCTTCCTCAATTCATTTTTAGACTCCACGTCTCTAAAACTTTCTCCGTCTACACTCATGTGTAAAACCTAAATGATATCATTTCCCTACTTACCTCGTAAATGGTTTGGTCGTCTATCCCCATCTTTCAAAAATAAAAGATACAATTTCATACTTATTACTTGCATACTTATTTTCTTGTGTACGATTGGTAGTAAGATTCATGATTCTGTAGAAGCACTTTGAGATTCATTCATAATGTTTGATAGTATTTTCTGACCAGATTCTCAAAATGATCGTCAAAGTATATCATTTGGTATTTTAAGCGTTATTTCTTTTTTAACATAGTAGTTTTTCAGTGTCTTCTCATAGAATAAAAAAACTAAGGGCCTCTCAAGGATCGTCGACAATCTCGAACCTTTTACGAGACCACGAGAACTTCTATTTTTATTTTTTCAATGCGAATGATGCTGCATAGAACTCCTTGATATTTCCATTACTTAGGAAGACACCTACCTTGTACCCAACAACATAATAAATGCATTGATGAATTTTTGATGTGATGGCGTGCATAAAATCGAGCTATGATCTATAAAATATTTCATTATAACAAGTGGGGTTGTCTACCACCATTAAAAATAATTAGAATACCTTTTTGTACATCTCTTCTCAACACAACCTTAACTTCAAAATATCTGATAATGGCTGTGCTTGCCATGGTAAAATTAAAAATCATCATATCTTAACATCAAATAACAAATGAATTCTTCATTCGATCGTAAGTCCACTATATTTGTCAAACTTGCTATGTCAATTGAAACCCTTCAGATATTCTCTCTTTCCACAATAACGATTATCAACAGAACATCCTCATGAATGGCAACAAAACCTCAGAGATAGTAGTTATAAAAATTATATGAGGGTAATGAGCTCAGTTAAATTAGGAAGACGTTCCTTCTTCAAATTGTACCTCCAAACTTCCAGCATGTCATTTTTCAAAATAATTTATAATCCCCAAAACATAATCTCCCTCTAGAGATAGTGAGAAGTCCAAAGAAAACGTGTAATTCATCCCCGCAAGAAATTGTTCTTATAACGTGGTGGTTTAGATCAGGTTTATTGTATTCGCTTAACGTATCAGAACTTCAACTTCATGTTCCACTATCATCATGTTAATGTTTTTAGAGGAAATAGAGACACAATAATCCACTGTCAACAGTTCACTCATGAGACCTTAAAGGACTATACCAAGCATTTTGTTGAAACTAAAGATGATTTGCTAGAATGCTTCGAACAAGTATCCATAGCTGCTTTTAGAGAAAAGTTTTTACCCGAGGAATTAATTGACATTGTTACCCAGAAAAAACATTGAATGGGGAGGTTTGTTATCCCAAGTTGGGAAACAGATCACATTGGAAGAATTAAAAATGTTGAAGCTACCAGATCAGTCTAGGAGCAACTCTTCGTCTACTCAACAACAAACTACAATGAATCATCATCCAAAGGAATCCGGAAAACGTTTATACAAAAAAACGTTTATAGCAACCATCTATGATAATAATTTGTTTTATACAATTCTGAAGGCCACCATATATTTAAACTCATAGAGAAAATCAGAACACCCTGCAAGTATCATAATGATGTGGGTCATGATACCAATGATTGTATTTCTTTAAAGTAACCAATCCAAACTCTAATCAAGAATCAGAAATTGACTAATGTTGTCAAATCCCAAGTGGGAAACAAATCAGCACAAAAAAACAAGTTGAGCTCAATGAGGGTAATCTGGTACTCGAAGAGAAGCTATAACGACACCAAAAAAAATATGATGATGATTATAGTATTTGGATCCCAATCCGGATTGTGGTCGGATAAATATGATATGTGAAAAGGGGAAAAGGTCTCCAAGTTATGTCAATATTTGAATCATTGACCATTTTCGGGGTGGGGGGGGGGGGGGAGTGGGGTGGGGTGGGGGAGAATACTATGAAAACTCCCTCAACCTTAACCTACATTGCCCAATTTGATTTTGAGATAGTGGTACTCTGGATTGCGCATGTGCTATGGGAGGGAGATGAAGAGGGTAAATGATTTGTTTGTGTTATTGTTGTATACGTGGTGCTTAGTTCAATGTTGCAGTCATGACTGGAATCAGAGTTGAGGGTTGATAGTGATGAGTCAGGATTCTGTCACCGCATTTTATGGAACCGGACATGGTAAATTCGGACAATGTCTACCTTACCGGACAGGGTCAGTTCGGACACCATCATCCATTGAACTATTCGAACAGAACTAAAGTACTTAAAACCTAATCACTTTTTGACTAAGCTGCCTGTTCCCCTACTCAGAACTAATGGGTCCTTAAACTCGACCCGAATCCATTAAACACGTCCCGAAAGCCCATGAGGCCCAAATATAAGGGTATAAATACCCAACCACCCATATTAAATGAGGGTAATAAAAATTAACTACAACCAACCAGCTTAATTCTCTCTCTACATTCCACCCAAACATTAAATACTCACAAAACTCCACAAAACTCTAAACAGAAATTACAAACTTACCCTCAGACAAAAATAAACCACACCAAATTGGCTACCACAATGGGAGGTACGACGGTGCCTGAATCTAGCATTCAAAACCATCAGAAAATTCAGTCCGAATGAATCCGGACGTACCAGAGGTACGACCAGCTTTGCTTGAAGTGGTGGGGGAAAATGATGAATATTCCATCGAGGAGTGTGATAGATTAAAGGGAGAAATAGAAGCTCTGAGGGCAGAGAAGACAAAGATGGGCATAAAAGAGAAGTCAAAGGCATCAGTTGCTCATCATACTGACAACCCTAGAGAGCATGAGCCTTCGAAGACCCATGTGAGTACGAAGAAGACTCATGCTAGCTCCAAAAAGTCTCATCGGTCCAAGCCAGTGGAGAGCTCTGATTCAGACTCAGAATCTTCCAGTAGCTCCTCAGACGAAGATGAAATTGAAGAATCCTTGTCCTCCAGCAGCGATGAGGGTCGATCTAAAAAGAAACAAAAATTGGTTAAGAAGTATTCAAGAAAAAGGGATAGTCATGGAAAGTTAAAGAGGCATATAGGCAAAGGATCATCTCATAGCCGGAGACACATAGACCGGATGCTGGTGGATCCTTTTGCCTTCCATGATGAGCCAGGTATCTTTGCAACTCCTAACGAAGATACCGTTTTCAGTCGTGGCCGGAATTGGAGACAGTCTCCATTGTCTTCCAAGATCCTATCCGGGAACCTCCCCAAGAGGTTCGATAGCACGAAGATGGAAAAATACGATGGCAGTAAAGACCCGGACAATCACTTGGAACAATTCAAAAATTTCATGATGAATTCCGATGATGACGATAAGTTTCTTTGTAGAGCATTCTCCCAGTCTTTTACGGGGAGTGCCTTGAAGTGGTATAACATCCTACCACAGGGGTGCATCAGAAATTTGGATACCTTTTGGGTGGCCTTCCGGAGGCAGTTTGTTGGAAGTAAAGAGGTAAAGGGCAATGGAGATACAATTATACATTATGCCCAAGAACCGAATGAATCTCTGAAGGAATATATAAATCGCTTTGTAAATACAAAAAATGGGTTGGCTGATTGCTTCGAGCAAGTAGCAATAGCTTCTCTGAGGCAGGGCTTAAACCCTGGAAATTTGGCTGATTCAGTGACCAGAAAAAAGGCCATGACATGGGGAGGTTTACTGAATCAGGTCGGAAAGCAAATTAACGTGGATGAAACAAAGAAAACTAGGGTGCACAGGCAGGTGAGGTCTTCCCCGGTTGCACCAAACCCCAATCGATATCAGGCCGGGAACAAGGCAAGGGAGGCCGGGCAGGGTCATAACAGAGCTAAAGCTCAGTCTCAGCCAGCTGCGCCTGCCCAGAGTCAACAATCTAGAAATAAGAGAGGGCCTTGGGTTCAACCGGAGTGGTTTGCTGAGTTAAAAGAAAGTGTAGCCACCATTTATGACCAAACAAAGGAAGAAGTACACTATAGAAGGCCGGCTGCACTACAATCTTCTAGGGAGCATCGTAACAATTCCTTCTGTCAATACCATAATGATACTGGCCATACCACTGACGATTGCATTGATTTAAAGCAAGAAGTCCAGAATTTGATTGAAAGAGGAAATTTGGGAGCGTATGTTAAAAGAAGAGGAGGAAATAGTCCTGATAATGCTCATCGGCGTGGTCCAAACAATGCAGGCACATCCGCTCCGGAGGGAGCTATAGTGATAGTCGAGAGGTTCGATGTAGAGTCAGAATACTTGGACCCTGATACAACTCGAAACAAAGTGGGTGCCATTGAGGAACGTTGTAAAACAGTGTCTGGGCTTATTAACTTTTTTGAGTCACTCACAATTTTCGGAGGGGATACCATAAGAGCACCCACTGCTTCTTCGAGGAAGAGGCATGTTCATACATTAGCTACCCAACTGGAGGGAGGCATGACTTCCTATCAATCGCATATTCCATTTCCCTTCATTGTGTTCGATGAGGATGACTTGAAGGATATAGCAGGTCCTCATGAAGATGCTGTTGTCATAGGAACATCCATTGGGGGCAATGACATAAGACGAATTTTGGTGGATACTGGGAGTTTAGCCAATATCCTCTTTTTAACTTCTTACAAAAGATGAAAAATCCTGCGGTAATTCAGCATTCGAACAGGTCAATTGTGGGTTTCACTGGAAGCTCAGCAGATGTGATCGGGGAGTTCGAAGAGGAAGTCTTGTTGGGCAAGGGCCCTTTTAAGAAGATGGTTAGAATACTGTTTGTTGTAGTGGATTGTCCCACTTGTTATAATGCTATTCTAGGGAGGTCTTGGCTCTCTAGGATGCATGCAGTGGCCTCAACAGTCCACCAATGTTTGAAATATGCTGTGCAAGGACAAGTGGGAGTTGTTCAGAGCAACCAAAAGATTCCAAGAGAGTGTTATGCAACAGCACTGGCTCCTCGGACGTTGGGAGCAGTTCGTATCAATGAGGAATAACAGTTTGAGGGGCTTCCTGGGGGTGAGGGTGAAATTGATGACCCCAGAGAGACCCCTGGAGTTTTAATATCGGTTGAAGAAGTTGAAACACATTCTTTAGAAGAGGGAAAAAATGTTAAGATAGGGTCTAAAATGGCATCCGAACTGATGGGTAAAATGTTGAAGTTCCTTAAAGACCATCAGCATGTTTTTGCTTGGTGCAATGCTGATGTTACCGGGGTACCAGCGGATATCATATCACACCATTTGTCCATCCGAAGAGACATAGCGCCTGTGGTATAAAAAAGAAGAGTTTTTTCCAAGGAAAAGGCTGATGTCATCGTTCAAGAAGTCGACAGGCTTACTAAAATGGGGCATATAAAGGAGTCTCAGTATCCTTTATGGACAACCAATCCGGTCTTGGTGAAACATAAAAATGGCAAGTGGCGTATGTGTATTGATTTTACAGATCTCAATAGGGCTTGCCCAAAGGATTTGTATCCTGTCCCCCGGATTGATCAGCTGGTGGATTCTACATCTGGGAATAAGCTACTATCTTTCATGGATTCCTTCTCCGGGTATAACCAGATTCAAGTAGATCCGGAGGATGAGGAGCATACTACGTTTGTCACTGATAGGGGCCTTCATTGTTACAAGGTGATTCCATTTGGGTTAAAAAATGCCGGGGCTACCTATCAGAGGTTAGTAAACAAAGCTTTTTCTTATCAAATTGGAAGAAATATGGAAGTATACATCGATGACATGATGGTTAAAAGTGTGGACGAAGAGCTACACATGGCAGACCTCCAAGAAACTTTTACCAACTTAGTAAAAGTAAATTTGAAACTAAATCCAGAAAAGTGTGTGTTCGGAGTACAGTCCGGAAAATTCCTAAGGTACATAATAAGTGAGCAAGGAATACAGCCTGATCCGGACCAGCTTAGTGCTCTATTTCAAATGGAGCCTCCTCGGAATATTAAAGAAGTGCAACGGTTGACTGGGAGGTTGGCTGCGTTAAATCGATTCATCTCGAGGTCTTCGGACAGATGTGCCCCGTTTTTTCAAACCTTAAAAGGTGCAAAGGGATTTGACTGGACTTCACAATGTGATGAGTCCTTCAATGAGATTAAAAAACATCTGTCCTCCCCCAAGACTTTATTTAAACCTGTTGATGGAGAGACACTCTTCGTATATTTGGCAGTTTCCAGTTGTGCCATCAGTGCTGTATTGGTAAGGGAGGTGGATAATTATCCCCGTCCAGTGTATTACATCAGCAAGAGCTTGATAGATGCAGAAAAATGCTATCTAAAGCTTGAAAAGTTAGCGCTAGCCCTGGTAATTGCTGCTAGGAAGATGAGGCCTTATTTTCAGGCTCATCCTATTATTTTCCGGACATCCTATCCCCTGAAAAACGTTTTACAAAAGGCGGATATTTCAAGTAGAATGACTAAGTGGTCAGTAGAACTGGGGGACTTCGATATTGATTTTGCTCCTCGAACAGCGATCAAAGCCCAAGCTGTGGCTGATTTCTTAGTTGAATTCCACTCTGATAGGGATACAAAGCAAACGACTAAGATGAAAGATAAAAAGGTCTGGGTAATCCGGACGGATGGTGGATCAAGTACTATGGGATGTGGTGCAGGGGTATGCTTGACCTCTCCATATGGTGACAAAATGTACCAAGCTATATGTTTTGCTTTTAGGGCTTCTAACAATGAGTCCGAATATGAAGCTGCTATAGCTGGTTTAAAGTTAGCTTTTATTTGTGGAGCTAAAAGGGTCAAGTTGATGAGTGATTCCCAGCTTCTTATCCATCATGCACAAGGTCAATCTGAAGCAAAAAAGAGCAACTAATAAAATACTTACTTCTTCTCAAAGATGTGGCACTTAAGTTCAAGAGTATTATTTATGAGCACATACCCCAAACAAAAAATGAACTAGCAGACTCCTTGGCAACCATAGCCTATACTGAATCATACCCTTGGATCCATGTATTGGAGTGCCCTTCTATTCAACTCAATATGGGTAAGGAGGAAGAAAGCTTCGATATACAGATGGAACAACCCCAAGGTTGGAGGTTTCCTCTCCTTCAATATCTCTCCGATGGCATCTTACCTCCGGATAAGTCAATAGCAATAAAAGTGAAGTACAAGGCTCGTGGTTTTATCATACTAAGAAATGTTCTTTATAAAAAGTATTACAGTAAACTCCTCTTACGATGTTTGGGGGTTGATGAATCTCAAATAGTCCTCTCCGAATTACATGATGGTGAGGGATCCGCTCACTGTGGATTCAGGGCTCTAACAAGAAGAGTTTTATTGGCTGGTTATTATTGGCCCTCAATAATGCAAGATGCTAAGGAGCTGGTGAGGAGGTGTGACCCATGCCAGAGATATAGCAATGAAATTCATATCCTAGCCATCCCTTTTAGAGTCAATTTCTAAGCCTATACTTTTTGCTCGATGGGGTTTGGATTTGGTGGGACCTCTACCTATGGCATCCAGAGGACGTAGGATAATAATTATTGCTATTGATTATTTTTCGAAGTGGATCGAAGCAACCCCACTGGCAGGAACAACATCAAAAGCTGTCATAAAATTCATTTTATCCAATATCTGTTGCAGATTTGGCATTCCACAGAAGATAACGACAGACAATGGGCCACAGTTCGACAACAAGGAAATGGAGAGTTTCTGTGCCTCTAGAGGTATACAACATTGTTTTTCTTCACCTTTCCACCCACAAGCAAATGGTCAGGTTGAAGTGGCTAACAGAACTATACTGTCCGGTTTGAAGAAAAATTTAGAACGGGCTGCTGGAAAATGGCCTAGTTATTTACAAGAGGTTTTGTGGGCCTACCGGACTACACCATTGGCTGCAACACAAGAGTCACCTTTTGCCTTGGTCTATGGGATGGATGCCATAGCTCCCATAGAAGCAACTCTCCTTTTATTTCGAGTTCACAATTTCTCCGAACACGCTAACGAGGGGACTATCCGAGGTCAACTTGATTTGATAGAGGAAAGAAGAGTTAAGGCACACCTTAGAGCTGTGCACTATCAAGGTTTAATTAGAAGCAGGCTTGCTTCCAAAGTTAAAAGAAGAGATTTTCAGCCGGGGGATAAGGTCTTAAGGAAAGTCTTCTTGCACACTAAAGAGAAGCTGCTTGGCAAACTAGCCCCAACTTGGGAAGGACCCTATATGGTCATTGAAAGGCTTAAACCTGGGACATACTGGCTAGAAGACAAGGATGGAAGGTTTTTGAATCACACTTGGAATATTGAGCACCTCCAGATGTACTTGGAGTAGAAGCTATGTAAATATTTACTTGTTTAAAAATCCATGTAAATATTTAGGGGCATACTCTTTGCTACCCTGGTGGCGCGGGGAGGTTTTAATGAGGTGTCCGGGCTCTTTTATAAAATTTGATGCCTTCTTAAAAATTCGGAGTGTTCTTATTTTGTTTCTTGTCAAATTTTTGTTTAAACACCGGCCGGATTGAATTAAAGGTGTGGTGACTACTTAAACATTTGTCATCGGAGAATTTAAATACTCTCACTTTAAGATGTTTATGAATAACTAAGGGCTATTTAAACATTAGCCACCAAAATTGAAAAACTATGAAAGAATGCAAGAGTTGTGCAAAATAAACATACTCATTAAAACGACCGAAGTGCCTTGGCCATCTAAGGACTTTAAATTGTCAACAAAAGCAAAAAGATCTGTCCGGTCAAACACCGGACATAGTTACAAGAATGCCTTGGCCTTCCAAGGACTTTAGTTCAATCAAAACAAAAGGTAAAAGATAATTGATATTCTAAGACTGAGCCTTTGAAGACGGCTCAGCCTCACTTGTTTTCTTCTTCTTGAGGTCATCATTCTCCTCACCTGGACTCTCCCCGGTGTTCTCTTCTTCATCGGATGAGGACGCACTGGAGAAGTCAAATCTGTCACCCTCAGCCATTGTATGGAAGGGAAGGTCTTCGTACTCTACATAAGTCCACAAATCTCCCAGATTCCTCTTCGGGAACTTTTCGTGAAAGAGCAAGACCATGTCCGACTTCACTTTGGCATAACAGGAGGTTTTCAAAGTAGTCACCCAGTCCTTCAAGCCCTGTAATGTCGACACCGTCAATATTGATGTCTCCTCCTCCAACCTCATCAGTTTGAAAGTCACCAGGGATCTCTTCTGCTCTTGTCGGATCAGTAGGGTTAACAGGAGGGAGGGGCTCCGGGGGCCGGAGAAAAGTTCATCACCCCTGGAGGTCTTTTTCTTCTTGGCCTTCCTGTCTTTGCTTTCTGCTCCCCGTTTCCTGTCTCTCTTAGGAACCCTTGGGGGTTTTGGAGATCCCACTTCTTCCCTAGTACTCTCCTGCTCCACAACTTCTAGAAGAGCAGCATCAATCTGACTTGGAACTGGCCCCTCTTGGTTTGTTGGAGCAGTTTCCTCCGCTTTGGTGGGATTAGCCTCACCCACACTCTTCTTGCCTTTCTTTTTATTTCCTTTCATCTTACTTGGGGCCTTGGCTCGACCTGGAAAATACAGTGACCCGTCCGGTGCGTGTGTTCTTTTAAGGACTACATTAGGAGGGGGTGGTGTGGTAAGTTCCTCCCAGGTCAAGTCCCTCCGGCCAGTAGCGTTCTAGAGGTGGGACCTTGCAAGATTGCCTTCGGTAAAGGCGTCATGAAAGCGATTTCTCCACTTTTCGGCAGCCCAAGTATTTATCTTGGTGCAAGTGATCTGTCTGGCCTTTAAATAGTCGTTGAAGTCTTTGGGCAGCACTATTAAGAAACAAAAAAAAAGGTTAGATGAACAAATTTGTAAAGAATAAAGATGGGATCCTTACCATCACTTCACCATCTGCTGGTGAGGAGACTTGGGTTGGTACCAACTTTGATCTTCCTCCCATTCTCCCAGGCACCACTCATAAACAAAAACTGAGTCCTCCAATTTCTCTCCGACTCAAGCAGGTGGTGAAGTGAGTCCTCCAATTTCTCTCCAATTTCTCTCCGACTCACCCATATTGTAGTGATAGAAGGGAATATGGTGGTTTCTGTAGAGGCTTGCCACAGCTGCGAATTCCTCCATTGGTAGAGGAATTCCGGAGAGCCTGGAGGCCATGATGCAGGCCATAAGAGTGTACCAGGCATTTGGGCTCAGTTGACTTGGACAAAGCTTGATGAGGTGAAAGTACCTGACTATCTCCAGATCTAGGGGAAACCTTAACCCCCAGTTAAAGAGCTCATAGAAGATAACTATTTCACCGAGCTTGCAGTCCATTGGGGTTTCAGGGTCTATTGGGATTCTTATTTTTACGTTCTCCGGAATCCCCCATTTTGTACGCATCCGACCTAATTTGGCTGTGTGGATGAAAGCATAAGTAATTTTTTGTAAAGCAAGAAGATACTTAACACTAACCTTGTGGAAACAAGGTCCCACTTTTCCCTCAAGGATCTCTGGCAGATCTGGGTGCCTAAGGCATAATTTTTCTTTGCCTTTATCCTTCTTGGCAGCACTAGCATCACTAGTTTGTCTGGAGACTTCAGACTCGAACGGAGCCTCTTCGATAGAATCCTCCATTACTTCCTCCATTACCGAGGAGGGGTTTTCAGTTGTTTTTGGGAGAGGGGAGTTAGGAGTTGGTTCAGTCTGACCTCCGGACTGTTGGGCTTCAATGCTTTCCTGAACTCTGGCCTCCGGCTGGGGCTCAGATGTGGTGGTTTCTCTTCAGAGGCTTGAGCACGAGGCCTCCGGTCCGGACAGCTTGTCCCTAGGAACTTTTATGGGTGCCTCTGACCCCGTGTTGCTGTCTTTGGCCTCTGATTTTGAAGGTGTGCCTTTTGAAGCCTGCCCTTTTACCAGGCGACCTCTTCTCCGATCAACTAGTTTATTGGGAGAGACATCTGCATCTGATCCCATGGCGATAAATGGGGAAGGCTTCTTGAAACTAGTAACTGCTTGCCCTGGTTCAACAGTGGGCTCCAATTCCTGAACTGACGAGCCTGAAACAATTGGCGAAAGATTGGTTTGAAATAATCTCCTCGGTTTAACACTCCTGGTTGAAGAAGAGCCCTGGTCAGGCTCGGTGTTTGAAATTTCTGGTTTGTCGACAGGGGAAGTAGGAAGGCCTGCAGCAATGCGCCTTTCTCTTTCAACTTTTTGAGCCTTTTCTAACTCTGATAACTTAAGCCACCCGCCTTTGATTAAAGCGTTCCTAGCTGTGAACATAAACTCACAACCAAAAAGAAGAATTTGTGTTTGAGAGAGAAAGCTCTGAGATTTAACAAAGTAAGTGTGAAGATGGTGATAAAAATGTAAAGAAATGCTTAATTTATAGTAAACACACAAAAAGATGCTTTGATACCTAGGAGAATTTGAAAGGATTTGCAATGATTAAGGAACAACGCTGATGTCATCTTCATTAAATGAAGAGGTTTCTTTTTGGAAAAGGTGGGAGCGAAATTCTAGGTGAAAAAACGGCTGAAATAACGAACCAGAGAGAGACACGTGTCCCCCGAACTCCGACAAGAAACCATTTAGTTTCATGGACTTTTTTCAGTCCGGATAAAGCTATAACACAGTTCGAAGGACCTGTCTGGATGTAATTGTCATCGGCAACATACTGTTTTTTTGGTCTTGCCAAATGATTTTGAACACCACCTAAAAAAGGGGCTACTGATGAGTCCGGATTCTGTCATCGCATTTTATGGAACCCAACCACCCACATTAAATGAGGGTAATGAAAATTAAATACAACCAGGCAGCTTAATTCTCCCTCTACATTCCACCCAAACATTAAATACTCACAAAACACCACAAAACTCTAGACATAAATTACAAACTTACCCTCAAACAAAAATAAACCACACCAGATAGTACTTCTGAGGCTACTTATTAACAATGAGCCAAAAATGTACAGTCTCATCGAATTAAATTTGTGACTATATTTTTGAGCCAACAAGGCTCCGAAATAAAAATATATTATTTTCATTAGATTATCTCATATATTTCTTGGGAGGATTCATCGTCTGAACAACGAACAAGCAACATCTTCACTACAATACTCAAGGCTATTATTGGTCTCAACAATGTCGAGTATATTCTTTTATAATTTCCCGTTTTCTTGTTTATAGTGCATAATGAAGTCTTTGTGAACCTTGATTTATTTTCTCCCAATATAATGATACCTAATTTTTTTTTCCACAAAGTTTCAAAATTGGTGATCGACGTTGGAGCCAGCTAATTGAAAAAATTCAAGATGATGCCCTTGAAAATCATAAAAAATGCCAGACACAAAAGTCGATCATCATCCTTAAAACTCAACATGACGCTGCTGAACTGTTCGATGTGGTGTTCAGGGTTACCAGTCCCGTCATACTTCTTTATTTTGAAAAGGACAAACTCATCGGCAGATCATCAGTCAAAATCTTTGAGGCTAAAGAGAAACTCTTCTTATATAGCCTTGACTATAGAAGATGGTGAGGTAAAAACTCATTTAACTAATTTAACTTAGAGTATAAAACACAAAAATATCAAAGAGACAAATGTAATAAGAACTTCATAAAATTTTATGATGAACACTTGTATTTAGTCGATAAATATGATTATAATTGCTACGATTCATAGTTTTTACTATTCATTATAACTTTCCCCGAACTTCAAAATGATTATATAGCTCTTTATATACTAGTCTCGATTTAAAAGTGTTTCAGGTAGGTGCCTTCATATTGGTGCAATCTTTTTTGTCATTCTTATTACTTTATCAATATCATGTACGTCATTTTGGTTACATCTTCGTACAATGTTAGATGCTTTATCTATAAAATGTCAGGTGTGGTCTCCGTATGGTTTCAGACATGGACTTTGTATATTTAGCAGTGTGAAGAGAGAAAATATCCACCCAAGGAGTGCGACCTACACTTAGGTCATAACATCCCTCTTGGAGTCGCGTATGATGAGGACATAAATATTCGGAGGGTAAAAATGAACTTAAGCTATTTTTTTTATTTCTATTTAAATACTTTTTTGTGTGTTTTTATATTGTTATTATTATGTTTTGGGCCTAATAGGTATTAACTTATAGGCTTAACCCATAAAACATGTATTTGACCCCTTAGGCCCAATATGCCAAAGTTTAGCCTATAAATAGTTTTTTTAGAAAGCATTAATGGAGGATGTTTCATTTAGTACAAACTCAGACTCTATATCTAAACATTAATTGAAGTAGCTCAATTATCTCCCTACTTTCTACGTTAAATCAAATCTTTCTTCTTACTATACAAAAGAACTGATTTATCCATACTAAATTAATTACCATTGGTTTGGTTTATTTTGGGCCGGGGGTAGTTTGGTAAAGTATTTTGGTAAGTTTGAAGTATTTTGTGTTTAATGTGAAGAGTAGTGGGATAATTAAGATGCCTGCTTGTATTAAATGTTGATCACCCTCATTAATGAGAGTGGTTGGGGTATTTATACTCATAATTTAATGACCCATGGGCTAACCTGGTCAAGTTGTGAAACCAGGTCAAGTTTAATAACCCGTTAGTCTTTTAAGTAGATTACCATATATCTTAGTCAAAAGGTGTTTTACATTTGTCCTGTTCGGATTTTCCAGTGGAGTGTTATGGTCCAAATTGCCCCTGTCCGGATTAAGCAGTGGGTTGTGTCTGAAGTATCCGAACTCATCAACCATAGTGGGAGCTCTACTTTAAGTTACTCGGATAAAAAAATCCTATACCTAACAAGTGAAAGTTCACATTCATAACCTACCAAAGTATGAATTATGAGATGCAGATAGATCTACTCCAAAAATTGAGGGAGTCAGTGTGAAGAATCTCTCCAAACACCTCATACAAACGATGGAAACCAGGAAAAGATTCTTATGCAAGAGAAACATGATCAAATGTGAATGGAAATTGAGGCACTCAAGTATCAGAGAGAAGCTGAATTAAATCTTAAAGGCAACGTTCAAACGGAGAGACAAAAATCTGACGGGCAAGAGGATGATCCCCGACATAATCAAAACAAACATAAGAATTCCAAAATGGGCAGTTCTAGCTCTTCAAAATCAACTAAAGACTTAAAATTTGAATCCGAAATGTGCTCATCTTCTTCGATCAGTGACCACTTCCGTAATAAGAGAAAGAGTCACCATAATAAGTGGTGGTGAAAGATATGTTTGAACGAGCATTACAAGTTAAGTAAGCAATAATTTTTTATTAAAAAGAAGTATTGAAAGAATAAAGAAAAGAAGAAATAGTGCCAGGAAAAAGTGAAGGGATGCGTAGATCATAATATAGATCATTTGGTAAGTGATCAATTCGCCACCGAATCCGAACCAGGTATATTTGCTACCTCCAACGACGATTACCAATTTAGCCAATGGCATAATTGGAGGCAGTCCCTTTTGTCTCCTGATATTTTGTTCGGGCATTAACCTATATATCCAATATGGAAAAGTTTGATAGAATAAAATATCAGGATAATTACCTAGAGCAGTTTAAGAACTTTATGATGAATTTTGATGATGTGTATAAGTTGTTGTGTATGGAATTTTCTCAAACCTTTAAGGACAATGCCTTGAAATGGTATAATCGTCTTCTGTATAGGTTAATCAATGCTTTGACATGTTTTAGATGGCTTCCAAAAGACAATTTGTGGGGAGTAAAGAACTTAGAGGAAATGAAAACACAATAATCCACTGTCAATAGTTCACTAATGAGACCTTAAAGGACTATACCAAGTGTTTTGTTGGAACTAAATATGGTTTGCTATACCGCTTCAAACAAGTATCCATAGCTTCTTTTAGACAAAAGCTTTTACTGGAGGAATTAGTTGACATTGTTACCCGGAAAAAAACATTGATATGGGGAGGTTTGTTGTCCCAATTTGGGAAACATATCACAATGGAAGAAACAAATTTTTTGAAGCTAGGATCGTGGTGATTACCAAATAATATAACAAGTTTGATGGAGCTAGGATTGTGGTGATTACCAAATAATCCAACTCTAATCAACAAATGAAATTGACCACTTTTGTCAAATCCCAAGTAGGAAACAGATCACGACCGAAAATGAGTAAAGCTCAAGTAGGGAAATCTAGTACTCGAATATAAACTATAGAAGAGACACCCAAATATGAAAACACAATGGTGATTACTAAATAATGTAACAAGTTTGATGAAGATTCAGAGTATTTGGATCGCGATCCGGATCGTGGTCGGATAAATATGATATGTGATAAAAGAGAAAAGTTTCCAAGTTATGTCAATCCTTTAAATCATTGACCATTTCAGAGGAGGGTGGGGTGAGGGGGGATACTGTGGCAACTCTCTTAAGTTGTTATCCAAAAAGACATGTAGTCAACTTGACTACATAGTTAGAAGGAAAAATGTCTATTAATCTGTATCATAATCCTGCCCCATTCATCGTATCGATGATGATTATTTGAGAACTCTTGCTTGGCAACATGAGGATGTTGTGGTAATTTGGGGTGGAATTAAGGGGATAAAAATATAAATAATTTTTATTGACACTAGTAGCTAAACTAATGTTTTGTTTTTGTCCACTTACATGTTAATGAAAAACTCGCCCGTCATTCTTTGATCCAATCGAACCATAGTGGAATTTACCAGAAAGCTTTGCTGATGTGGTTGGGAATTCGAAGGCGAAACTATCCTTAGAAAAGGACCGTATAATAAGGTTGTAAGAGTCGTGTTTGTAGTGGTTGACGATCCAACTCATTACAACACCATCTTTGGTACATCTTGGCTATCAATGATGCATACTGTATCTTTGACAGTACACCAATATTTAAAATATGTGATCGAAGGCCAGGTAGGAGTACTTCAAAGTAACCAAAAGGTGGCTAGAGAATGATATATTACTGCCCTTGCCTCAAACGCATTTGCATATGTGGGAGCTAAAAAGGAATAAAAATTACTAGAGTCATCTTTGGATTCAATAAAAATAAATGATCCAAGGGAGACTCCTAGAACGATTATTCCAGTTGAAGAGGTTGAGTTACACATTTTTTCGGATGGAAGACGTGTTAGGATTGGGGCAAAATTACCACCATAGATAAATGAAGAACTGATAATATTATTGTCCAAGAACTTTGATGTTGTTTTCTGGTGTAATGAGGATATAATGGGCGCACCATCAATCATCATTTGTCATAAATTGGTTGTATGATCCAATTTGGGACATGTTATACAGAGACGAAGAGAGTTTTCTGTAGAGAAATCCGAAGCTATTGTAAAAGAGGTAGACATGCTGACAAAAGTTGGGCATATTCAGGAATCTCAGTACCTACTATGGATTGCTAATCCTGTATTTGTGGAAACGAAGAATGGCAAGTGGTGGACGTGTATTGATTTTATAGACCTAAACAAGGATTGTCCAAAGGATCCTTTCCCATGAATAGATCAATTAATAGATTCTATTTCGAGAAATAAGTTGTTATCATTTATGGACACGTTTCCTGGATGCAATCAGATACAGATGGATCCAAAGGATCAAGATCACACTATATTCATCACAAACAATGAGCTACATTATTATAAGGCTATGCCTTTCAGTCTGAAGAATACAAGGTCTACTTACCAATGTTTAGTGAATAGATATTTTTCCAGTCAAATTAGAAGAAATATTGAGGTTTATATCACCGATATGCAGATAATTTTTTTGAGGGATGAGAATCACTTGCTTGATCTTAAATAAATTTTCTCCAACTTGGAAGCTATTAATTTAAAGTTGAATCTGGAGAAATGCACATTCAGGTACGGTCCATAAAATTCTTGGGGTATGTTATAAGTGAGAAAGCGATTCTAGATGACCCAACATAACTAAATACATTACTTTCTATGGACCCTCCCAGATCCGCCAAAGAGGTCTAATCACTTGCTTGATCTCAAATAAAATTTCTCCAACTTGGAAGCTATCAATTTAAAGTTGAATCCAGAGAAATGCACATTCGTGGTACGGTCCATAAAATTCTCGGGGTATGTTATAAGTGAGATAGCGATTCTAGATGACCCAACACAGTTAAATACATTGCTTGCTATGGACCATCCCAGATCTGTAAAAGAGGTCTAAATAATGATTGGAAGGCTGGCTGCATTGAACATATTTATATCAAGATCACCAGACAAGTTTGCACCGTTCTTTCTAGTCTTAAGAAATGCTAAGGAATTTTATTGGTCTCCAAATTGTGTTGAGGCATTTTTTCGGATAAAAAATAATATGTCTTCACAAAAAACCTTATCCAAACCAGTGATGGGAGAAATGATCTATATTTACTTAGTTGTTTCCGACTATGTACTGAGTGCAGTTTTGGTTACGAAATTTGATAATTACTCTCGCCCCGTTTATTATGTTAGCAAGAGTTTGCTGGATGCTGAAAATAGATTTTTGAAGTTGGAGAAGTCAACATTCACCATTGTGATAGCAACCAGGAAGATGATACCTTATTTCCAAACACATTCTATTACTGTTTGAACCTTTTTTTCCAATAAAAAATATGCTACAAAAACCATATGTGTTGGTTTGGATGACCAAGTGGTCTGTGGAATTGGGGGATTATGATATGGATTTCGCTCTTCGAACTGCAATCAAAGTACAAGCTATAGCAAATTTTATGGTTGAATTCTATTCGGAAAGACCATATGTGGATCCTATATTGAGAAGCCTATGAAAGAATTGTAGTTCGAACAAATTGAGTATCTAGTATGTTAGGATACGGGGTAGGACTTTAATTACTTTATCTCTTTGGAGATTCAATGTACCAAGTAATATATTTTAATTTCATGGCATCGAACAATGAAGCTGAGTATAAGGACTCAATAGTTAGGTTAAGACTTGCTCCAATATGTGGTGCTAAAATAGTCCAATTTGTAAGTGATTCATTATTTTTCTCCAAAGCGATAAAAGAATAGTTGGTTAAACATCTACTAGTGTTAAGGAAAATATTGGTATTATTTAATTGTGAATATGAACATGTATCAGGGGCTGAAAATGCGATATTGAATCTTTAGCTACTACTGCATACTCCAAAGTGTATCCATGAAGTCTAATACAAGAAAAAGCCGTTCAATAGTTCAGGCCTTCAAGTGGGGAAGAATATTAAGGAAAGTTTCCAAGCATTCACAATAATGAATCTGGATTGGAGGCATGAGATAAAGAGTTCATCACTAAGGGAAGCATGGCCACTGGCAAAGTATTAACTAATAAGATGAAGTTTATAGCACATGGATTTTTAGTCTTAAATGATGTTACTATAAGAAATCATTTAGTAGCCCTTTATTGAAATGCCTTCAGTATGATGAATCCCATACAATTTTATTTGAATTTCATGACGGAGAAGGTTATGCTCGTTGTGGCTATAAAACTTTAAGAAGAAGAGTTTTATTAGCATGCTATATTGGCCTTTCATCATTGCAGATGCTAAAGAATTGGTTAAACGATGTGATCACTGCCAAATATTTGGAAATGAAATACATGTGCCGACAGTCTTAATGAAATTAATACCTGAAGCGATACCATTTGATATATGGGGGCTTGATCTAGTAGGACCCCTACCAATGGCAATCAGAGGTTGTCAAACTATAATACTAGTAGTTAATTATTTCGTTAAGTGGATGGAAGCTGCACATCTCTCCAGAAATACCTCTAAAGTACTGAACATGTTTATTCTCTCCAATATATGTTGTAGATTTAAGATCCTTAGAAGCATTACGAATGATAATGGCCCCCAATTTGAAAATAGAGACATCAATTTTTTTTATACTTACAGAGGAATTCATCATTGCTTTTGTTCACCCTTTCACCCTCAAGCCAATGGGAAAATAAAAGCTGCTAATATAACTATTCTCATGGGTCTAAAAATGAATTTAGAGGGAGCGACAAACAAATGGCCAAATTATTTACAAGAAGTATTGTGGGTTTACCGAACTAATCCCCGAACTAATCCCCGAACTGCCACTCAAAAAATATGATTTTGCTCTAGTGTATGTGATAAATGCGATTACACCAATTGAATCTACCCTCCCATCTTTCCAAATTCAGATTTGCTCCAAAAAAGATAATGATACGACTATAAGAGCTGAATTAGATTTGGTTGAAAAAGATAAAATGAAATCTCACTTAAGTACTATTCAATATCAAGGTTCATTAAGAAGCATATATACATTTAAAGTTTTAAGTAGGGAGTTCAAAATGGGGGACAAGGTATTGAGGAAGTATTTTTACACACCAAAGATGGAAAGCTTGGAAAGTTCACACCGAATTGGGAAATGCAATATACTGTGAGTGAAAGGGTCAAACCTGGTATGTATCGACTGATTGATCAAGAAGACATCTCTCCAAGGCACCCATTGAATGTTGAACAATCAAAGGATATATCTTGAATACATATTTAGTATGTTTATTCTCTTTATGTTGTTTTTGTATACATATAAATATTTGGAGGGACACACTCTTTCCTACCTTGGTGGCGTTGAGAGGTTTTAATACGGTGCCAAATTATTTTCAATCTATCACATTTACCTTAAATGATTCTTATGTTGTTTTGCGTACTTAGATTGTTTTATATGTCTTGGAATGGATTACCTTCGAATGATCAAAATCTTTATTTTATATGCCTTCAAATGGATTACCTTCGAATGGTTAAAGTTTTTGTTTTTTATGCCTTCGAATGGATTACCTTCGAATTGTTGAAGTGTTTGTTTTATATACATTCGAATGGTCAAAGTGTATGCCTTCAAATGGATTACCTTTAAATGGTTAAAGAAATTATATTATCTACCTTTAATTGGATTACCATTGAATGGCTGAAATAAGTGAGAGATAATTAAATCAGAAGTAATTTTCATTAAACTGATGAGGGTACAAAATGCCTTAATTGATGCCGAGGGATTTAGAAAAACATCCAAATAAACATTACAAAATTCCTTGAACAAATCAAGGGCAAGATAAAAAAAAATTCTTACATGAGCTAAGGACTTAAAACATTAACACAATATTCATTGGCCTTCGGGCTCGTCCCCAGCGACATCTTCCTCTTCCGAATTCCCACTTTCGGAGTCTCCAACATCAGTTTCTTCAGAACCATCACCAGACGAATCCATAGATATACCGAACTAATCATCTATGTGCATATTATTGGGCCATAATATTTCTAGAACGAGTTGCCATAAAGACCTAATGACCAAGGTGTGAAATGCCTTTTGAAAGTCCAAAACCATATCAGATTTAAACGAGGTGTTCCGTTTGTCTAGGTATTTTAATATCCCATCTTTGTATTTATCCAATGCATCTTCTATGTCTTTTGTGGCTTGAGATTTTAGAGAATTCACCTAATCCTTGTTTTTCTTTACGCGGACCTCTTGATCATTTTTCTCCTTCAATAAGGGTAACTTTATCGATGGCCAGTTGATTTTTTAATGAGATAATCTCTCTAGAGCTGGATGACTGTAGCCCATTGTAAGCAGCCTTTATCTGTGCAATCGCATCGTTGATAAATTTGACTTCATCCGCTAGACTATCAAAATGTATATTTTCCTCTTCAAGGGACAATTTCTGATTTATATTTTCCTCTTTAAGAAAAGTGATGGTCTATGTGTGGGCATTTACCTCCCTCTCCATCTTAATAACAAGTCTTATAAAAATTGACATAAAATACATCAATGTATCATGTTCCTTTGACAGCTCAAAAGGAATACCATCATAAACCACGTTGGTGGTGGTGTGGTTTATTTTTGTATGAGGGTAAGTTTGTAACTTTTGTCTAGAGTTTTGTGGAATTTTGAGAGTATTTAATGTTTAGGTAGAATGTAGAGGGAGAATTGAGCTGTCTGGTTGTATTTAATTTTCATTACCCTCATTTAATGTTGGTGGTTGGATATTTATACCCTTATACTTGGGCCATATGGGCTTTCGGGTCGTGTTTAATGGATTCGGGTCGAGTTTAAAGACCCATTAGTTCTAAGTAAGTAAATAGGCATCTTAGTCAAAAAGTGATTATGTTTTAAGTACTTTAGTTTTGTTCGGATAGTTCAGTGGATGATAGTTGTCCGAACGGCCCCTGTCCGATGAAATGGACATTGTCCGAATTACCCCTGTCCGGTTCCCATAAAGTGTGGTGACAGACTCCGGACTCATCAGTAGCCCCTTTTTTAGGTGGTGTTCAAAAACCTTTGGCAAGACCTAAAAAACAGCATGTTGCTGGTGACAGTTACATCTGGACAGGTCCTTCGAACTGTTTTATAGCTTTATCCGAACTGAAAAAGTTCTTGAAAACTAAACGGTTTCTTGCCAGAGTTCGTGGGACACGTGTCTCTCTCTGGTTCGTCACATCAACTGTTTTTTTCACCTAGAATGGCGCTCCCACCTTCTCCAAAACGTAACTGTGGCCAGCCTCTGCAGAAACCCCCATATTCCCTTCTATCACTTCAACATGGGTGATATATATAAAGCAGTGGATGACCTGCTCGAGTGGGAGAGAAATTGGAGGACTCACTTCTTGTTCGTGAGTGGCGCTTGGGAGAATAAGAGGAAGATCAAAGCCGGAGTTAACCCGAGTCTTCTCACCAGCAGATGGTGAAGCGATAGTAAGAATCCCACCTTACATTCTCATTTTTTATTTTTATCAAATTTGTTTAACTAACTTGTCTTGTCTCTTTTCTCTCTTTTTTTTGTTTCTTGACAGTGCTGTCTAAAGACTTCAATGATTACTTAAAGACCGGGCAGATTACTTGCACCAAGATAAACACTTGGACTGCTGAAAAGTGGGATAATCGCTTCCACAACGCCTTTACTGGAGGCAATCTTTCAAGGTCCCACCTCTGGAACACTACTGACCGGAGGGACTTAACCTGGAAGGAACTTACCACTCCACCCACTCCAAAGGTAGTCCTTAAAAGAACACACGCACCAGACGGGTCACTGTATTTTCCTGGTCGAGCTAAGGTCCCAAGTAAGATGAAAGGAAAAAAAGGTAAGGGCAAGAAAAGTGTGGTTGAAGCTAACCCCACCGAAGCGGAGGAGACTGCTCCAACAAACCAAGATGGGCCAGTTCCAAGTTAGATTGATGATGCTCTTCTAGAAGTTGTGGAGCACGAGAGTACTAGGGAAGAGGCAGGATCTCCAAAACCTCCAAGGGTTCCTAAGAGAGACAGGAAACGGGGAGCATAAAGCAAGGACAGGGAGGCCAAGAAGAAAAAGACTTCCAGTGGTGATGAACTTTCTCTCCGGCCTCCGGAGCCCCTCCCTCCTGTTGACCCTACTGATCCAACAAGAGCATAAGAGATCCCTGGTGACTTTCAAACCGATGAGGTTGGAGGAGGAGACATCAGTATTGATGGTGTCGACATTACATGGCTTGAGGGACTTGGTGACTACTTTGAAAACCTCCCCAGAGATGACTTTGTTGGGCCCTACCTTCCTCTAAGCACTTCGAACACCGTTACCTTCAATGGTAAATCTTTCACCGTTTCAAGTGAAAGAGATGTTATAACTCACTCTATATTGAGTAATATTCAGCCAGTGCTGGTTCTGGAGAAACAAGTGCGAGGTCAGTCAGCAATCATTACTGCCCTTAATTCTGACAAGGTGAGATTGTCGGGAGACCTCCTTATTGCCAACCAAAACGCTGATGTTCTGAAGAGGGAAAATGAGGAGTTAAAGAAGAATCAGGAGGGTTGGGCCATAAAAGTAGCTATCTTAGAAGATACTATCAAAGAGCTCCGGTCAAAGCAGTTTGATTTGGAGAAAGATCTCTCCTCTTCGAAAGAGGAGGTGAAGGCTAAGGACATGGTCATTCATACTTTGACCAATGAAAAGATTTCGCTCGAGGATTCGGTGTCCCAGGCTGCACAGGAAAAAGCTGATCTGCTAAGGGAGCAAGAGGCAAAAATTCAAGCCAAAATTGACGCTTACGCCAACAATGTGATAGATACTCAGGAAGAAATGTATGCCAAAGTGAAGTCGGACATGGTCTTGCTCTTTCATGAGAAGTTTCTGAAGAGGAATCTGGGAGATTTATGGACTTATGTAGAGTACGAAGACCTTCCCTTCCACACTATGGCTGATGGAGACTTGCGTGATTATTCTAGTGCTGATTCATCCGATGTAGAGTACGAAGACCTTCCCTTCCACACAAGGAATTTTTGTAACCGTGTCCGGTCCTTGATTGGATAGACCTTTTTTGTTTTGACAACTTAAAGTCCTTCGATGGCCAAGGAACTTCGGTTATTTTAATGGATTACTTTATTTGGCACAGCTCTTGCATTCTTTCATAGTTTTTTCAATTTTGGTGGCTAATGTTTAAACAGCCCTTAGTTATTTCATAAACATTCTAAAGTAAGAGTGTTTAAATTCTCTGATGACAAATGTTTAAGTAGTCATCACTCCTTCAACTTAAGCCGGCATGTGTTTAAACAAAAATTTGAAAAGAAACAAAGTAAGAACACTCCAAATTTTTAAGAAGGCACCAAATTTTATAAAAAGAGCCCGGACACCTCATTAAAACCTCCCCGCGCCACTAGGGGTATGAAAGAGTATGCCCCCAAATATTTACATGGACTTTTAAACAAGTAAATATTTACATAGTTTCTACTCCAAGTACATCCGGAGGTGCTCAATATTCCAAGGGTGATTCAACATCCTTCCATCTTTGTCTTAGAGCCGGTATGTTCCAAGCTTAAGCTTTTCAATGACCACATAGGGTCCTTCCCAAGTTGGAGCCAATTTACCGAACTTTCTCTCTTTAGTGTGTAGGAAAACTTTTCTCAACACCTTATCCCCCGGTTGAAAATCCCTTCTCTTGATTTTAGAAGCAAACCTGCTTCTCATCAAACCTTGATAGTGCACAACTCTAAGGTGTGCCTTAACTCTTCTTTCCTCTATCAAATCAAGTTGACCTCGGATAGCCCCCTCGTTAGCGTGTTCGGAGAAATTATGAACTCGAAATGAAGGGAGAGTTGCTTCTATGGGCGCTATGGCATCCATCCCATAAACCAAGGCAAAAGGTGACTATTGTGTTGCAGCCCCAGGTGTAGTCCGGTAAGCCCACAGAACTTCTTGCAAATAACTAGGCCATTTTCCAGCAGCCCCTTCTAAATTTTTCTTCAAACTGGACAGTATAGTTCTGTTAGCCACCTCAACTTGACCATTTGCTTGTGGGTGGAAAGGTGAAGAGAAACAATGTTGTATACCTCTACAGGCACAGAAACTCTCCATTTCCTTGTTGTCAAACTGTGGCCCATTGTCTGTTGTTATCTTCTGTGGAATTCCAAATCTGCAACAGATATTGGATAAAATGAATTTTATGACAGCTTTTGATGTTGTTCCTGCCAATGGGGCTGCTTCGATCCACTTCAAAAAATAATCAATAGCAACAATTATTGTCCTGGGTCCTCCGGATGCCATAGGTAGAGGTCCCACCAAATCCAACCCCCATCGAGCAAAAGGTATAGGCTCAGAAATTGACTCTAAAGGGATGGCTGGGATATGAATTTCATTGCTATATCTCTGGCATGGGTCACACCTTCTCACCAGCTCCATAACATCTTGCATTATAGAGGGCCAATAATAACCCGCCAATAAAACTCTCCTTATTAGAGCCCTGAATCCATATTGAGCTGATCCCTCACCATCATGTAATTCAGAGAGTACTATTTGAGATTCATCAACCCCCAAACATCGTAAGAGGGGTTTACTGTAAGACTTCTTATAAAGAACATCTCTTAGTATGATAAAACCACGAGCCTTGTACTTTACTTTTCTTGCTATTGACTTATCCGGAGGCAAGATGCCATCAGAGAGATATTGAAGGAGAGGAAACCTCCAACCTTGGGGCTGTTCCATCTGTATATCGAAGCTTTCTTCCTCCTTACCCATATTGAGTTGAATGGAAGGGCACTCCAGCACATGGATCCAAGGGTATGATTCAGTATAGGCTATGGTTGCCAAGGAGTCTGCTAGTTCATTTTCTGTTCGGGGTATGTGCTCATAAACAATACTCTTGAACTTAAGTGCCACATCTTTGAGAAGAAGTAAGTATTTTATTAGCTGCTCCTTTTTGGCTTCAGATTGACCTTGTGCATGATGGATAAGAAGCTGAGAATCACTCATCAACTTGACCTTTTTGGCTCCACAAATAAGAGCTAACTTTAAACCAGCTATAGCAGCTTCATATTCAGACTCATTATTAGAAGCCCTAAAAGCAAAATATATAGCTTGGTACATTTTGTCACCATATGGAGAGGTCAAGCATACCCCTGCACCACATCCCATAGTACTTGATCAACCATCAGTCCGGACGACCCAGACCTTTTTTATCTTTCACATCAGTTGCTTGCTCTGTATCCCTATCTGAATGGAATTCAACTAAGAAATCAGCCACAGCTTGGGCTTTGATTGCTGTCCGAGGAGCAAAATCAATATCGAAGTCCCCCAGTTCCACTGACCACTTAGTCATTCTACTCGAAATATCTGCCTTTTGAAGAACGTGTTTCAGGGGATAGGATGTCCGAACAATAATAGGATGAGCCTGAAAATAAGGCCTCATCTTCCTCGCAGCAATTACCAGAGCTAATGCTAACTTTTCAAGCTTTAGATAGCGTTTTTCTGCATCTATCAAGCTCTTGCTGATGTAATACACTGGACGGGGATAATTATCCACCTCTCTCACCAATACAGCACTTATGGCACAACTGAAAACTGCAAAGTATATGAAAAGAGTCTCTCCATCAACAAGTTTATATAAAGTCTTGGGGGAGGACATATGTTTTTTTCATTTCATTAAAAGCCTCATCACATTGTGAAGTCCAGTCGAATCCCTTTGCACCTTTTAAAGTTTGAAAGAACGGGGCACACCTGTCCGAAGACCTTGAAATGAATCGATTTAACGCAGCCAACCTCCCAGTCAAACTTTGTACTTCTTTAATATTCCAAGGTGGCTCCATTTGGAATAAAGCATTAAGCTGGTCCGGATCGGGCTGTTACTCACTTATTATGTACCCTAGGAATTTTCCGGACTGTACTCCGAACACACACTTTTCTGGATTTAGTTTCAAATTTACTTTTACTAAGTTAGTAAAAGTTTCTTGGAGATCTATCAAGTGTAGCTCTCCGTCCACACTTTTAACCATCACGTCATCGATGTATACTTCCATATTTTTTCCAATTTGATCAGCAAAGGCTTTGTTTACTAACCTCTGATAAGTAGCCCCAACATTTTTAACCCAAATGGCATCACCTTGTAACAATGAAGGCCCCTATCAGTAACAAACGTAGTATGCTCCTGATCCTTCGGATCTACTTGAATCTGGTTATACCCGGAGAAGGCATCCATGAAAGATAGTAGCTTATTCC
The DNA here is from genome assembly GCA_036936605.1 of Limnanthes douglasii subsp. nivea. Classification (NCBI taxonomy): domain Eukaryota; kingdom Viridiplantae; phylum Streptophyta; class Magnoliopsida; order Brassicales; family Limnanthaceae; genus Limnanthes; species Limnanthes douglasii. The sequence goes on from JAUPFV010000004.1 coordinate 297,844,182, forward strand.
CAGATGTGGAATCTACCAACTGATCAATCCTGGGAACTGGGTACAAATCTTTTGGACAAGCTCTGTTGAGATCTGTGAAATCGATACACATGCGCCACTTTCCATTTTTCTTTTTCACCAAGACCGGATTGGTTGTCCATAAAGGATATTGAGACTCCTTTATATGCCTCATTTTGGTAAGTCTGTCGACTTCTTGAACTATGACATCGGTCTTTTCCTTGGAAAAAGCTCTCCTCTTTTGTACCACAGGTGCTATGTCTCTTCGGATGGACAGGTGGTGGGATATAATATCTGCTGGTACCCCGGGTAACATCAGCATTGCACCAAGAAAAAACATGTTGATGGTCTCTTAAGAACTTCAATATCTTACCCTTTAGTTCGGATGTCATTTTGGACCCTATCTTAACATTTTTCCCTCTTCCAAAGAATGTGTTTCAACTTCTTCAACTGGTATTAAAACTCCAGGGGTCTCTCTGGGGTCATCAACTTCACCCTCACCCCCAGAAAGCCCCTCAAATTGCTATTCCTCATTGATACGAACTGCGCCCAACGTTCGAGGAGTAAGTGCTGTTGCATAACATTCTCTTGCTACCTTTTGGCTGCTCCGAACAACTCCCACTTGTCCTTGCACAGCATATTTCAAACATTGATGGACTGTTGAGGCCACTGCATGCATCCTAGAGAGCCAATACCTCTCTAGAATAGCATTATAATAAGTGGGACAATCCACTACGACAAACAGTATTCTAACCATCTTCTTAAAAGGGCCCTTGCCCAACAAAACTTCCTCTTCGAACTCCCCGACCACCTCTGCTAAGCTTTCAGTGAAACCCACAATTGACCTGTTCGAACGCTGAATTACCGCAAGATTTTTCATCTTTTTGTAGGGAGTCAAAAAGAGGATATTGGCTGAACTCCCAGTATCCACCAAAATTCGTTTTATGTCATTGCCCCCAATGGATGCTCCTATGACAACAACATCTTCATGAGGAGCTGCTATATCCCTTAAGTCATCTTCATCGAAAACAATGAAGGGAAATGGAATTTGTGATTGATAAGAAGTCATGCTTCCCTCCAGTTGGGTAGCTAAAGTATGAACATGCCTCTTCCTCGAAGAAGCAGTGGGTGATGTCATGGTATCCCCTCCGAAAATTGTGAGTGACTCAAAAAAGTTAATAAGCCCGGAAACTGTTTTACAACGTTCCTCAATAGCACCCACTCTGTTTCGAGTTGGATCAAGGTCCAAGTACTCTGACTCTACATCGAATCTCTCGATTATCACCATAGATCCCTCCGGAGCGGATGTGCCTGCATTGTTTGGAGCAGCCCGATGAGCATTATCAGGCCTATTTCCTCCTTTTCTTTTAACATATGCTCCCAACTTTCCTCTTTCAATTAAATTCTGGACTTCTTGCTTTAAAGCAATACAATCCTCAGTGGTATGGCCAGTATCATTATGATACTGACAGAAGCAATTGTTACGATGCTCCTTAGGAGATTGTAGCGCAGCCGGCCTTCTATAGTGTACTTCTTCATTTGTTTTGTCATAAATGGTGGCTACACTTTCTTTTAACTCAGCAAACCACTCCGGTTGAACCCAAAGCCCTCTCTTATTTCTAGATTGCTGACTCTGGGCAGGCGCAGCTGGCTGAGACTGAGCTTTATTTCTGTTATGACCCTGCCCGGCCTCCCTTGCCTTGTTCCCGGACTGATTTTGGTTGGGGTTTGGTGCAGCTGGGGCAGACCTCACCTGCATGTGCACCCTAGTTTTCTTTGTTTCATCCACGTTAATTTGCTTTCCAACCTGATTCAGTAAACCTCCCCATGTTATGGCCTTTTTTCTGGTCACTGAATCAGCCAAATTTCCAGAGTTTAAGCCCTGCCTCAGAGAAGCTATTGCTACTTGTTCGAAGCAATCAGCCAACCCATTTTTGGTGTTTACAAAGAAACTTATATATTCCTTTAGAGATTCATTCGGTTCTTTGGCACAATGGATAATTGTGTCTCTATTTCCCTTCACCTCCTTCCTTCCAATGAAATGCCTCCGGAAGGCCACCCAAAAGGTATCGAAATTTCTGATACACCCCTGTGGTAGGCTGTTATACCACTTCAGGGCACTCCCCGTAAAAGACTGGGAGAATGCTCTACAAAGCAACTTATTGTCATAATCGAAATTCATCATGAAATTTTTGAATTGTTCCAAGTGATTGTCCGGGTCTTTACTGCCATCGTATTTTTCCATTTTTGTGCTATCGAACCTCTTGGGGAGGTTCCCGGATAGGATCTTAGATGACAATGCAGATTGTCTCCAATTCCGGCCACGACTGAAAACGGTATCCTCGTTAGGAGTTGCAAAGATACCCGGTTCATCATGGAAGGCAAAAGGATCCATCAGCATCCGGTCTATGTGTCTCCGGCTATGAGATGACCCTTTGCCTATATGCCTCTTTAACTTTCCATGCCTATCCCTTTTTCTTGAATACTTCTTAACCAACTTTTTTTTCTTTTTAGATCGGCCCTCATCATTGCTAGAGGACAAGGATTCTTCAACTCCATCTTCGCCCGAGGAGCTACTGGAAGATTCTGAGTTTGAATCAGAGCTCTCCACTGGCTTAGACCGATGAGACTTTTTAGAGCTAGCATGAGTCTTCTTCGTACTCACATGGGTTTTCGAAGGCTCATGCTCTCTAGGGTTGTCAGTATGATGAGCAACTAATGCCTTTGAATTTTCTTTTATGCCCATCTTTGCCCTCTCTGCCCTCAGGGCTTCTATCTCACCTTTTAATCTATCACACTCCTCGATGGTATATTCATCATTTTCTCCCACCACTTCAAGCAAATTTGGTGGTACTTCCGGGGTGTCCAGATTCATTCGGACTGGTTTTTCTGATGGTTTTGAATGCTAGATTCAGGCACCGTCGTTCTCCCACTGTGGTCGCCAATTTGATGTGGTTTATTTTTGTATAAGGGTAAGTTTGTAACTTTTGTCTAGAGTTTTGTGGAATTTTGAGAGTATTTAATGTTTAGGTAGAATGTAGATGGAGAATTGAGCTGCCTGGTTGTATTTAATTTTCATTACCCTCATTTAATGTTGGTGGTTGGGTATTTATACCATTATACTTGGGCTATATGGGCTTTCGGGTCGTAAATAGGCAGCTTAGTCAAAAAGTGATTATGTTTTTAGTACTTTAGTTCTGTTAAGATAGTTCAGTGGATGATAGTTGTCCGAACTGCCCCTGTCTGGTGAAATGGACATTGTCCGAATTACCCCTGTCCGGTTCCCATAAAGTGTGGAAACCGAATCCAGACTCATCAGGTGGCATTTTCCGTAGATTCAGAGAAACATTTTTTAAAGGCATCGAAGTCAATCCCACCTACAAGACCATATGTTTTCCCCTCAAATGTTGGAAGCAATGAAAAGAAGGGTCATATACTGGGAGTATTGGAGGATCAATGGTTGGGATTGCAGGACGGATGATATCCAAATGGAGGACAATCTCTGAACGTGTAGTTGTTATTTTTATCTTATTTTCTCTCTTGTCCATGTCATGTTTGCTTCTCTTGTGTGTCTTTATACTCATTGACACATAAATCTCTACGAGGGCATCAAACTCTTCGACATTGGCAGTAACTGCAAGAAGCATGGATTGATTGATTGTGGTTGGCATGGAATCATCGACTTGCTCATCAGTTTCAACTTTGAATGTGTTTTTTTTATTGAGACTTGCTTATTTCTCTTATATTTCTTGTTCTAATGGTTGGGGGCTCTAGACCTGGTAGGAAGAGATACCTTTCCACATGTAGCTTCCACTCTTTTAAAAATAGCTAATGCCCAGGAATAAGTAGCCAATTGCTCCCACATTAAATCCCGTTCGGGGCTACTCCTCCAAAGATGACTCCGAACCAGATTGTTGGAGGTAAAACACTGATGAAAGCCATTAGACCACTTCTCCCCAGTCTATTGATTTAGTATTTTGAAAACGACCTTTGCATCTTCTAGATTATGCAGATAAGACTTCGATATAGTTGTAAAGAAAAAAAAAGGTTAGAGATAAGTTGTAAGGAAAAGTATATATGAGATAAAGTAAAAATTCGACGGGTTACATTTGTTTTTCCAAAGCCTGGTACGCCGACTCATATTACCTTGAGATATAATTTTCTTCCTATTCTCCCACCAACCACTAACGAAGAAAAATATCATTTTACACAGCTTATCAGCTTCCAACAGATCATCTACAGATTTATACTCGTTTCCCATGTTGTAAAAGTAAAATAAATTTAGAACTTCGAGACAGTTTCGCAATAACAACAAATTGCTCCATCGACATCCAAATTTTTGATAACCTAGATGCCATACTACATGGAATCAAGGTAAAGCAAGCACTCAGACTAGCATGACTTGGGAAAATCCCACTAAGCTTAAATAATTTACAATCTCCCTCAGACCACAGTTCATTGGTGTCTCTCCTAGTGTAGGTAATATAACCTTTAATATTTTTTAGAATCCCCATTTTTCACGTATCGCCTCTAACTCACTTTAAATAAATATAAGATATTTTCCCACTCGCTTTCCTTGATCATGATGATCCCAAGGTACGATGCACGAGCGGTATTTCCACTCTAGTTGCCATCAATCTGGTTGTCTCAAGTATTCCCTTAAGTGCCTTGCTTCAGTGAGCTTTTGAATATCAACCTTCATCACCCGATACTCGTCCGTCGTGTACCCATAATTTTGGTGGTACTTACACCTCTTATTTTAGTATTGCACCATCCTGTAAGAAGTCATCTATATTGGCCACGAGGTCACAGTCTTTGATATATTTGTATACTTAGATTTGACAGAGTCAACGACGTGAGAACTATCAGATCGTCTGCGTGGCAGTGCTGAGATGTATGCCTTTGTATCAGGGACTCTCCCGGAATGACCATCGTCTTTCTGTTTTGGGATGCACCTTCATTACCTGCTTGATGGTTTTGAGCATCCACTTCATTGATATTAATATAATTATTTTCTCAAGCAATAAGGTCAGCCATGGTCACAGTTACCACTTTTATACCAGAGTTCTAAAAAGGAGACTTGGGAAAAAGTCTTGATAGGCCGTTGATGCTTTCAAATTGTTGTGACAGTCGACCGCTTTGGCACTGAGGTCAACATACCTCGACAGAAAATACCTAAGAGTATCTCTCATCTTATGCTTGAGCATCCATAATTATCCCACTCTTTTATTTATTTCCTTATTAAAGGAGAAACATGGCATGCAAATCTTGACCAATTAAGGGAGTGTGTGGACCAAACCTTGGGGAATTTGGTGGAACTACACTAGTGCGTCGCCTTGAAGGCTGAGTGGATGAGTGATACATCACCGCATCTTTGCATGAAAGATATTCATTCAGTTGTCGAAATTATAACATATGCTGTTCAGGATTAGTGGTCCCGTGAAGTATTTGTAATTTCATTATATCCAATGCAAATAATATTTTCTTGATGACTATTATTGGCTACATGAGGGAGTTTTGTAGTATATATATATGCTAATGAAGGCTGATATGACCACCAATGCATCAGGTGTTACCGACCGAGAACCCCTGACATGGGGCTAGACCCTCATGGGAGTATTATATATCTCAAGGTGTCGTGCGTGATCTTCCTCCAAAATGTTATCAGTCTCTTATCGACGACCTAGAGTGGTTGCATTTCAACCTCGTCCGAAAAATCTAGGGTGCTTCTCCTCTCATCGACATTAATCACAATGTCTTATATTTATCTCCTCAGGTCAATCTTGCATTGGTAGAAAGATTCCGAGCCAAATTTGTGATGGTCGCGACAATAGAACCAACATGGTGAGGTAAAATATTCACCTAAATAATTATTTTTTTAATATAAAACACGAAAATATCAAAAAAAACAAATGAATTAAGAACTTCACAAACTTTTTTGATGCACACTCATATTTAATCGATAAATATGATTATAATTCCTATGATTCTTTTATTTTACTATCCATTCTAGCCTTCATCTAACTTGAAAATTAATGTGGATAATTTATAATTGGAGGATATTTTGGCTAGTTTATCAGTTGAGTATTAACTTTTTAAGTAGTAGGTAGAGAGATAAAAGAGGTGTGTGCTAGTATTTAATATCTCTAGAAAAAGTCTAATCCTACTAATGAAGTTGGTTGGAGTATATATAGTTGTCTTTTCTTGACCCATGGGCCTTCGGGTCAAATTATATAACCGGGTCACTCTTATGATCCCCCAGGCCCAATAGGCGTTCTACTAAGCATACAACTAATTCATGGTTCGACTCCCATTTACTGTTCCCCCATTATCTTTTATTTGGTTTGTCTAAGAAGTCATTCAAATATTATTGGGATCAGTAGGAATATTGCTTCCATCAATATTTGAAACGATCATATAGCCCCCTTAGCTGTTTCAAAAACTTTTGGAAGAGTTAACTGTATCAAATAATATCTAAACTGATCATTCTGTATTCGAAGTGAATTTGAAAGGTCTGTTGGTCAACTCAAAGGTTGCTACCCTTTGATTAAACTTTCATTACACGTGTCAACTTGCAGTTGGACCTACCCACTAGTTTTTCTAAGGATTTACATCTAGAATTTTGCAAATGGAGGAGGCTATAACCGATAGACTTTAATCATTACCTTAATCGATTCATTTCTCATAGTTAAAACACTCAAGTAGATTCTTTAGTATATAAGTAAGATTTTTATAGTATTTCTTAATTCTAGATTCATAAAATTTTCAAATTTTAAATCTAGATAAAGAAACCTTTATCTTTTTTTACTATTTTCTAAGGTTTTATGTTCACAACAAGAATTACCTTAATCAAAGGTGGTTTGCTTAACCTGTCTCGGCTAAAATAGAGAAAAAAGAGAGGCACGAATCACAGCCGGATTGCCACCCACTCTTGGTGGACTGGTCATTGAAGAAGTTTTAGAACTAGATAGAAGTTCATTTTCTTACAGACCAACAACATTTCCCCAAAAAATATTCTTTACTTCATCTTTAATAAATCTCGAAATATCAGAGCAACCAGAGTTACCAGTTCCTCGATTGTCACAACCAGAATCATCAGTCTATCAACCCAAACAACCAGAAACATCAGTTCTTTAATCAAAGCAACCAAAAACACCTATTTTTAGGGCTAAAGCCGTTACCAATCGAAAAACTCCATCCCTTTTCATTTCTATGGGTTCAGATGTCGGAGAGAGCCCACCTCGAAGGGTTACTAGGCTATCCAAGGCCAAAACTGCAACTCCACCTGTCAAAGGGGCAAAGAAGCCCAATGAAGGTCCTTCAATTGGTAAAATCTCCAAAAATACGAATTTTGGATCCACACCCATCTGCTTCTCCCATCGGATCTTCTCATATTGAGAAGGAAGATACTAAGCACACATCAGGAGATCAATCACCAAAAATAATGGAAGAGGTGATGTCAAAAAGTAGACCGAAGACCCCTGTAGAGACCTCCGTACATACTAGGGAAACCGTAGAGTTCGAGAATGAAAAAAGTTGTGGAGAAAACTACACCGAACCATGGGCAAGTTGGGCCCAACTTCTCGTAAGTTAGTGTTAAGTACTTGCTAGCCGTTCAACGAATTTCTTACGTGCACACCCATACTGTTGAGTTAGACATGATAAGAAACAAATGGGGCTTTCTGGATTATATCAAGGTGAGAATTCTCATCCATGATGAGACTCTGATGGATAGTAAGATCGGGGAATTGGTAGTATACACCAAAGTGCTCAAATGAGGCCTTTGTTTTCCTTTGGAACCAGAAATACTTAAATACTTTCATTTAGTAACACTATGTCCAAGTCAGTTAAGCCTCAACGCTTGGTATACCATATTAGCTAGCATTATTGCTTCAAGGCTTTCCAAAATCCCAATACATATGGAACAATTCACAGTTGTGGCTGGATTATGTAGAAATCATAATATCCCTTTATACTATTTCAAAATGGGAATGACTACAAGGTGGTCAATGACCTATTAGAAGGTGACAAGCATTGGATGAGTCGATTCCTTTATATCAATGACGCTTGGGAGAATGGTAGAAAAAGAAAACAGAAAGAAAATCCAAGCATGCTAACCAGATACTGGAAAATCTCAGGTAAAAGTTTAAAATGATTCTTTTCAATGTGCATAAATATCAAATTCTTACATCGGATAATTTCAACATTAAATCGTAACTCGGATTTTCTTTTCAGTGTTTTCCAAAATGTTCTTCGATCATCTAGAAGAAGGTCATACCAACTTCACTAAACTGAATCAGTGGGCCATAGAAAATTAGGAAGCTAGTTTCCATAATTGCTTTACTGCCGCTAACATGGTGAGGGATCATTAATGGAGAACAAACTCAACTAAGGAACTTTCTTAGGAATAATTTCAGGGCATTTACCAAAGAGGTTTGACATCTCAAAGTTAGAAAAATTCTATGGGACTCAAGATCCGGACAACCACATCAAACAGTTCAATAATTTTATGATTAACTATGATGATGATGATAAATTTTTATGTATAATCTTCTCCCAAACATTCAAGAACACTACTTCAAAGTGGTATAACCGTTTGCCACACGGTTGTATTTATTTTTTTGATATGTTTTGTAATATATCTTTCGCCAACACTTTCTGGAAGTAAAACACTCTGCACAAATGGTATTACAATCATTTACTACAGGCAGAAAGTGGGAGAGAGCCTTAAAGACTACACAAACCATTTTATCAAGACTAATACAAAGATGGAGAGTTGTGAAGATCAAGTGGCATTAACAATTTTTTTAATGAGACTTCTCCCAGGTATAATAAAAGATAATACGACTGAGAAATAAACCATGACGTTTGGGGAATTATTGGATCAAGTAGAGAAAAATATTTTGGTGAAGAAACACAAGCATCAGAAATGAATTCAAAGACACAGGATGAGCATAATCAGTTCCACAAAACACCAATGGTAATACATAACAATCCGTTTCAACCAACTGTTGTCTGGCCTTGGGTACCAACCCAAGAACCAACCCAGTTAAATCCGAAGCTGAGGGCGAATTCACAAGTTGTAAACACGCAACAAAATGTCAGGCTATGTCAAACAAGTGCATCCGACCATCATATTTTGCTGAATTGATAGAATGTGTAGCAACAATTTTTGAAAGGTCTCAAAGTCGCATACAGTTCTGTAAACCTACCTCAATACAGACTCCAAGGAAAATCATACGCAACAGGTATTGGAAGTACCATGCTGGTTTTGGGTACGACACAAAGGATTGTGTTACATTGAAAGAAAAGATATAAGTGTTGATAAAAAATGGGAAGTTAAAAACCTTTGTCAAGAAACATTACTTATAGCTCTGAAGCAAGAAAATACTTTGATAATTTCAGAACCTATCAATTCTTTTGATGTTTATACAAATTATTTAGATCAAAACCGGGAAGGAATAACATCTTGATGGTAGATGAACTAGTTGTGAGTGGAAAAGTTAGCGAACTGTGTGTTTTCTTTGAGTCACTAATAATTTTTGGAGGTCCTATTGTTTCAGGGACATCAAATGATTCCTGGAATAGTCATATTGTAAGCACATAAACCCAGTTAGAAGTAGATACCTCGCCGCATTTGTATAGAAATCCATCTTAAATACTTTGTTTTGAAGATATTGATATAAGGGAAGTGGCTGATCCGCTAAGGATGTTGTGGTCATTGTGGCAGGAATTTCCGGGGATGAGATACGAAGAATCTTGATAGATACCGGAAGTTCTACCAATATAATGTTCGTGTCGAATTATGAGATGATAATGAATCCCTCGAAAATTATGCCATCAGATCGGACAATCGTTGGGTTTTCTAGGGTGACTGCTAAAGTGGTCGCGGAATTAAAAGGAAGAGTAGAGCTAGATCGTAGATTGTTTAAAAAAGAAATGACAGTGTTGTTCATTGTAATAGATGTGACAACGTCTTATAATGCGATATTCAGAAGGTCTTGGTTATCTAGAATGCACGCATTGTCATCGACCATTCACCAATATTTGAAGTACATTATGGGAAATATTGTAGAAATGATTAATATCAGACATAAAATGGCAAGAGAGTGTTACCAAATGGCTTTTTCCTCATAGTAGATTAAAGGGGGCGAGACAAAAAAGACATAACAGTTTGTGAGGTATTTCTCGGGGTCCGACCCTGTTGATGATCCGATGGAGACCCCAAAGTTTTTGGTCCCTGGCGAAAGTTTTGAAGATCATGTTTTTTAGAACGGAAAGAGTTTAAAAATTGGCACAAAGTTATCTCTTGAGGTAAGAAAAATGTTAATTCTATTTTTGTCAACAAGGTTACATATGTTTGCATGGTGCACTGAAGACGTGACGGGGGTGCCTACAGATATCATCTGTCAGAGGTTGGAAATTTATAGCAGAGTGCGCCCAATCATCCCAGAAAAGAAGATATTTTTCTCAAGAAAAATTTGAGGCCATCATGGTCGAGGTATATCGCTTGTTAAAGGTTGGGCACATACGAGAATCACAATACCATTTTTGGACTGCCAATCCAGTTTTGGTAGAAAATAAAAATTCTAAGTGGCAAATGTGCGTAGATTTTATTGATCTGAATAGAGTATGTCCAAAAGATCCTTTCTCGGTTCCTCGGATAGATAAATTAGTGGATTCTTCAGGAAACTGATTACCTTTGTTCATGGATGTGTACGCTGGCTACTTTCGTTCATGTACTCCGTGCATCACTGGAAGAGGCCAACATTGCTATAAGGTTTTTTTTTTTGGATTGAAAAGTGCTGGGGCTACCTATCAGCGCTTAGTAAATAAAACTTTTGAGGGTCAGATCAGACAGAATGTCAAAGTGTATATCGATGATATGTTAGTAAAAAGCACAAGCGACGAGGACAGTTTTGTAGATCTTGAGGAAACTTTTTCCAGCCTAAAGAAGATAAACTTGAAGTTAAAATCAGAGAAGTGTACATTCGGTGTACGATCCATATAATTTATTGGGTACGTAGTCAGTGAACGTGGAATAGAAGTTGATCATGTTCCACTACCTCGAACAATCAAGGAAATACAAATCTTAATAGGGAGGTTACCTATTTTCCAAGTATATAGACAAGAAAATTGCTTTAACTGGACCCAAGAGTGTTCTGAAATGTTTCATTGAATTAAAGAGTATCTGTCATCCTTAGAAATCTTGACAAAGCCTAATCCAGAGGGAAAATTGTACATACATAGAGGTATCGGATTATGCTGTGAGCGCTGTTTTGATTCGAGAAGTAAGATAATTTCCCAAGACATATATATTATGTTAGTAAAAGTATTTTGGATGCGAAAAAACGGAATTTGAAATTAGAAAAAATAGCCATCGCATTGGTAACTACTAATCGGAAGATGAGTCCTTATTTTCAAGCTCATTCTATCATTGCACGAACATCTTTTCCGTTGAAGAGTATGCTACAAAGGCTTGCTATGTAAAAAAAAATGACTAAATGGTCAGTGGAATTGGGAGATTTTGACATTGAGTCTGAACCTCGAACTGCAATCAAAGCGCAAACCTTAACAGATTTTTTAGTCGAGTTTCATTCTGATCGGTCAGATATGGAAGTAAGTGAAGAAGTTTTCGAGGTAGAATGAACAATCTAAATAGATATAGGTTCAAGTGCATCAGGATGCAGGGCATGAATGAAGTTGGTTTCTCCAGATGGTATTGCAGTGTATAAAGTTATTCGCTTTAGAATTCAAACATGAATAATGAGGCAAAGTACGAAGGTGATTTGACAGGTATAAGGCTTGCTCACATCTGTGAGGCTAAAAATGTTAGGATAATAAATGACTCACAACTTCTTATAAATCATGCGTCTGGCCAATCGGAAGCTAGAAAATATCATTTAGTGAAGTATTTGAGAGCGTTAAAGGCCTTAGTGGTTGTCTTCGAGAGCGTAAAATATGAACATGTTCATAGGACATGTAATTCTTTGACTACTATTTCATATTCTGAGGAGCATCCTTGGATTATCATACAAGAAATTACTTCGATAACAAAGGGGTCCAAGCAGGTGGAAGGATCAGTCGAAGCTTTTCAAATTTCTACAAGTACCTAAACTTTGATATAAATAGTTCTCTTGGCTGGATATTATTAGCCCATAATCAATTCGGATGCCAAATAATTGGTCAAGAGATTTGATACGTGTCAAATATGGTGTGGTTTATTTTTGTATGAGGGTAAGTTTGTAACTTTTGTCTAGAGTTTTGTGGAATTTTGAGAGTATTTAATGTTTAGGTAGAATGTAGAGGGAGAATTGAGCTGCCTGGTTGTATTTAATTTTCATTACCCTCATTTAATGTTGGTGGTTGGGTATTTATAACCTTATACTTGGGCCATATGGGCTTTCGGGTCGTGTTTAATGGATTCGGGTCGAGTTTAAAGACCCATTAGTTCTAAGTAAGTAAATAGGAAGCTTAGTCAAAAGTGATTATGTTTTAAGTACTTTAGTTCTGTTCGGATAGTTCAGTGGATGATAGTTGTCCGAATTGCCCCTGTTCGGTGAAATAGACATTGTCCGAATTGCCCCTGTTCGGTTCCCATAAAGTGTGGTGACAGAATCCGGACTAATCAAAATATATGCTAATGTAATCCACAACCCAGGAATACCGTTTGAATATATATATGAGGCATTACCTTTTGACCATGTGGTATTGGTTTGGTCGGGCATCTACCGATGACATATGGGGGACGACAGTCAATAATAGTCGCGGTAGACTATTTCTCTAAGTGGATGGAAGCTGAACCATTAGCGGGAACAAAAGCCAAAGATGTGATCAAGTTTATTGTCTCCAATATTTGTTGTCGCTTCGGTGTTCCGATGATAATGACGATGGACAAAGGGCCACAATTATATAATAAATATATGAAGGTTTTTTGTTCTTCCAGAGGAATACAACCATGCTTCTCGGCACCTTTTCATCCGCAATAAAACGGCCAAGTCGTGGTGACTAATCAGAAAATTATTGATGGGCTCAGAAACAATTTGGAAGGCAATACCTGAAAATGACCAGATTATTTGTAAGAAGTGTTGTGGGCATATCAACCCACTCCTCGAACAACAACTCACGAATATCTATTTATGTTAGTCTATGAGATGAATGATGTTGTACCATCCGAAGCGGATTTACCATTGTATCGAATCAATGAATATTCCGAAGACGCAAACAATAAAAGGAAGCATGTAGAGTTAGACTTAACTGAAGAAAACAATAAGGAGAGCACAATTGAATTTTTACATTACCAAAATTTGATGAGAAGCAGGTACGATTCTAAATTTAGGCGACGAGAGTTCAAAATAAGGGACAAGGTTTTGAGGAAGGCTGGGCAAGTTAGGAACCAATTGGAGGGCTCGTACATGGTAACCGAGAAAATGAAGTCGGGGACATATCGACTTACAGATAAAGCAAGAAGGGATCTTCATCATTCGTGGAACATTGAACACCTTATATTTTATCTAGAATGAATGTAAAAGTTTATACATATTTTTGAGAAATTATGTAAGGACTGTGGCATACTTTTTCCTACCCTGGTGGTGCAAGAAGTTTTTAACAAGGTGTCCTTATAGCCGACTTATATATAATATTTAATTTCCATTTTAAAACAACTTCCACAATTGATTTAACTAAGAATGCATACATACTGGTTTCTCACTCAGGTATCAAAAATGGTTCAAACATGTACTCAAATCAAAGATTTCGACGAACCCATCAGATTTAAAAAATGTGACTTATAAAGTTTGATACCCAAATTTGACCAATAAATCCTTAAAAACAAGTTTTAATATTTATATGTGTTTTATTTTAAGACATTTGTGTAATTTCCTTTTTTGGGATTTGGGGTTTGGGTAGTTGATAAATAAAGCATCATATACCCTATTTTGCTGTTAGACTTTGATTAATAGAATTTTGAGAATGTTTCTCTCAGTCTCTTTTATCTTTCGAACATAGGCTTGTGGTTCCTTATCTACTGTTTTTGTTTCTCTTTGGAGTTCTTGCAGTCGTCGATACTGTTTCGAATTTCCGCCTCAATCAGTTGATATTAGAGCGTCAGAGCTCCTACTACGTAGGTTAATGAGATATGCCACCTAAGAGAATTGCTCGCGGGAAGTCCACTCTTCCAATCTCATAACCAATCGGTCGGGAGGAGATTGAATACCGATTTGGCTAGATTGGTGAATGGATGAATCTGATGTGACATCAAATAAAGAAATTGACAGACGATATGGAGAGGATGCCCATCACCGGATCCTAAACTCCAATCGAAAATTCAAAGGCGAAAGTATTTTTTACAGAATCCAACCACAAACATATCTACAATTTGGAAAAAACCAAAGGGGAAAAGAGATCCATCAAGTATTTGCTGGTGACATGAAGGGTTCGTCGATACTCAATCATCCACTATTCAATGAGTTTGAGAATGATTACCATGGTGATAACTTGGTCGGAATTGGAAGATTTGATTTATGATGTCTACGACGATGATGAAATCAGTTTTAAAGACGAAGACGATTGGATAACACCAAAAAAAGTCTTTAGTTATTTCAATAAAATAAATAATAATAAAAACTCGTATGTTTTAACTTCTACTAAATAAATTGTTAAATATTTGTTTGATAATTCTTTCTCTAATCTAAGAACCTTAAAAACAAAAGAGGATCTACAATTAAGAATAAAGAAAACAAAAATATAAAAAACAAAAGAAAAAGAAAAAAGAAAATAGTGTTTTAATATATGAAAATATGATTTTCAATTCCAACATCCAAAAAGTCTTAAAAAGGTAGTGAGAAGGTTTAAGTTCATTTGCTCGAGCCAAAAATAGAACTTTTTATGGACGAAATATCAAGAGGATTTGACATTCCAAATAGTGAACTGTTTGAGACAGTCTATTCACATTTTAAACGGAACATTTGTTATCTGTCTTCTACAACCAACACTAGAAACCTTCAAATTATTTGATGTCAAGTTCACGCTGAAATGTTCTTGAGTTTTTTGAACATATGGGATTTAAATATCCTGAAAGAAAAGAAGTTTCTGATTGGAGCCATGCCTGTCGCGTCTTTATCGTCCACGTCCTCTGCTTCCGAAGAGAGAAGAAAAATTAGAAGGAAAATGACGGGAGATGGTTCATCGTCACCAAAATCAGCAGAATTCAACACCTACCAGCTTTCGTTAAACACCATCCGTACATATGAGAATTTCTCTGAAGACGACGAGGAAGCCTTAGTCGATCCACAAGTCATCAGGGATGACGAGCCTGAGGAAGAGGAGGAAGGTGAAGAACTCTTCCACAAAAATTTCTAAGATGATTACCGGGTTATGAAAGAGTAGGACCGATATGAATTCTTGGTCTTGATGAATCACTGGAGGATGACAGGGATTTGGATCAAGTTCTGGAAGATCATCATGTGGCTGACAATGTGCTTGATGCATGGGATGCTTGCATCTCTAATCTCATTCCTCACCTTCTTCACGATCAAGATTCAGATGATGGTAACTTCAGAAGGTCTTCAAAAAGGCCTAAAGGTGTTTTAGGCCTCAGCTTGCACCAAGAAGCCAAGATGATACTGATCCAACCCAAAGTTCACCACGAAGATCGGAGCCATCAAGAGATGATCCGCCAATGGCTCCAAACATATGACCATCCATTTGACGATGAAGATGACGCTGATAATGGTGAAGATGATGTTTAGACAATAATTAATTAAGTTTGAAATATATTAATTAACTATCCAAATTAATTAATTAATTGGTCAAAATAGTTTAATAAAATATTAATGTATTTTTGAATAATATATATATATATTATTTAATTGAGAATATATTATTTTGTAATATATTTTGAGAATTTAATGTTTAAGGTAGAGAGTAGTGAGATAATTAAGAAGTGTGCTAGTAGTAAATTCAGATTACCCTCATTACTGGAAGTGGTTGAGGAATTTATACTTAATTAATGACCCATGGGCCTAACGGGTCGGATAGTGGAGTCGGGTCAAGTTTAAGGACCCATTAGCCCAAGATGTGAGGTGAGCAACACCTAGCTTAGTCACACTCCATTAAGTTTGTCCTGTTCATTTTTTTTATAGTAGTGGTTATGTCCGAACAGCCCTCCGGATAAGAACAAGATACAGTGTCTAAAATATCCGACCTCATCAATAGCCCCTTTAGGTCTTGCAAATAAGCTTTGGAAGAGCTAACCTTTGAGAATCAAAATCAACTCTTTCCGATCTGTTTCTGTATCCAAACTGCAGACTTTATCATCTTTTGTTAAGAATCTCAAGAGTTACTCTGTTCAAAATTTGGTGGACTAATTTTACCGTTTAGAATTTCAAGAGTCCTTTTTCATCGTGGGACACGTGTCAGGTTCTGTTTTGACCTCTCAGTCATTTTTCTCCTAGATTCTCGTACCTACTAGGCTAGAAAGTTACCTAGGCTTTAACTCCCATACTTTGTAGCCCTTAATCATTGCTTAGATTGTTCTAACTTGTCCTAGGTAACTCCCACTTTTCACTATTATATAAATCTACTCCAATGTTTTATTGTCTTAAAAAACACAAGTATTTCTAGTGAGAGAAAGCTTAGTACATTTTCAAATTTACACGAGTAATTTATGTTCACAACTAGAAACACACTAGTAAAAAGATGTTGGTTAAATTTGTCTGAGTTAGAGAGAGCGAGAAAAGTTGCAAGAGACGAACGAATTTATGATGGCCTTTTCGTTTCTCCCAGTGAAGGAATCAGTCAATCACAAGCAAACACAGACCAGGGTTCATCGTCCTCAAAAGCACCTAAGGTTAGAAAAATTCCCTTTGTTCCAAAACTTTCTCCCGTTTAATCAGGGTCCTCTATCCAAGAGCCTCAAAACCCTCTCCCTAAAGACAAAGTCGTTTCTAGTGTTAGGAAGCCTTCACCTTTTATTGATATGGGTTCAGATGCTGAGAAATCCCTTGAGAAGCATACCCCTTGCCGAATAACTCGCCAATCCAAATCTAAATCCACTCTTACCTCTTCGAAAAACACCGGTGCGGAGACAATAAAACCTTTGCCAGAAATAAAATCATCCGGACATCAGCCCCTGACAGAAGCCAAGCCATCCGAACAACCTTCCATTGTAATAGAAGAAAATATGGAGGATAGTTTCGATGATACCCCTTTTGAGCCGTCCAGACAGACAGAGGACACCGTTGCAGATCGAAAGGGCAAGACTAAAATGGGGCTTACTCATCCGAATGTACTTCCGGAGTGTCTGGAAGGGAAGGCATGGCCAAATTTCAAAAAGGTCAGCGTAAAATACCTGTTATCCCACCAGAATATAGCCTACGCATACACCCATACCGCTGAATTGAGTCGTATTCGTAAAACATGAGGGATCCTAGAATTTGTCAAGGTGAGGATCCCAGTCACCCCGGAAACTCCGATGGACTGCAAACCCAACGAGCTAGTGGTCTATACTGGGGACTCTGATTTCCTTTAGATCTGGAGACAGTCAAGTACTTCCACGTGATCAAGCTATGTCAGAGTCAGTTGAGCCCAAATGCTTGGTACACTTTGATGGCTGACATCATGGCTTCCAGACTATCCAAGATCCCACTGCCAATGGAAAAATTCGTTGTTGTGGCGAATTTGTGCAAGAATAATCACATTTCCTTTTACCATTATAATATGGGGAATGAATACAAAGTGGTGAATGATCTTTTGGAGTCAGAAAAGCCATAGAGGACACAGTTCATGTTCATCAGTGGGGCCTGGGAGAATGGGAAGAAGATCAAGGTTGACTCTAGCCCAAGCCAGCTGACCAGTCGCTGGAAGAGCATAAGTGAGTTTTATTTATGTTCTCTTTAATCCTTCAAATACTAGGTAGTTACTTCAAACGAATTCGTATTTATTTTCAGTTTTTCCGAAGGAGTTCTCGGATTATGTAGAAGCAGGTCAAGACACGTGTACCAAGCTAAACGTTTGGGCCTTGGAGAAATGGGATAACGGTTTCCACAACTGTTTCACCTCGGGGAATTTTGTGAGGTCTCATCTGTTGAACACCAGAGGGAGAAGAGACCTCTCCTGGGAAGAACTGACCACCCCTCCTCTTGCAGATATTATCCTGAGGTGAACTGAGGCTAAAGATGCTAAGTATTGCCTTCCAGGGGAAAAGCTCCTAGTCATCTGAACAAGATGAAGAACAAAAGAAAGAAGAAAACCACAACAGACCCACTTCAGACAACTACCGAAGGAACCGGTTCGGAGAACCAAAGAGGAATTAATGCTGCTCTGCTGGAAACAGTAGAAGCACCTGTTAAAGAGGCTGGTGGATCGGACAACCCACCAAAAATTACGAAGAAGGATAAGAAACGCAAAGCAAGCAGTGATGAAAAAGCTGCAAAAAAGAAAAAAGTCACTCTAGGATCAGAGGTAATTCTACGTCCTTCTGAAATCCTTCCTCCAGCTCCTGCTGATCCTACCTTACAAGAAGAAATTCCACCCAACCTTTATTTCGAACATACCACTACTGATGGAGAGGTAAATCTTGATTCTTTTCAGATCATTAACATATATTTTAATGATTTGGAGAAGGATGACTTTGCGGGGCCTTACCGTCCTCCCGACTCATCCAACGTTGTGACCCATAATGGTGAGACTTATGCGATATCAAGCAAGCAAGATACCCTGAGTCATGCCCTCTTTGGTTACCTTCGTCTAGTGGTTGATCTGGAGAGACAAGTGAGGGATCAAACTTTCATCATAAATTTCATGACTAAAGAGAAACAAAGCTTGACAAACGATTTATCTGTCGCTCAGCAAATCATAGAATCATTAAAGAAGGAAAATGAGGACTTAGCTTCCAAACTGCTCAAGTCAGAAGAGGCTAGAAAAAACCTCCAAACTAAGTACTTCAGACTGGCGACTTCTTCCTCTAATGAGATCACAGCTTTGAAGGAGCAATTAAAGGCTAGAGACAAAAATATCCAGACTTTATCCAAAGATAAAGTCAACTTGGAGAAAACTGTCCAAGAGAAAACCGATGAGAATGCTTCCTTAGTAAGCAAACAAGCTCAAGAAATAGCTGCATGGATAGAGAAGTATGCTAGTGGAATAATGGATTCTCTGGAGTATAGAGATGATGTAACTAAATCCGATATGGTCTTACTGTTCCATGAGACCTTTCCTAAGAGGACCTTTGGTCCTTTGTGGAAATTTGTGGATTATGATGACCTTCCTTTTCATACAATGGTTGATGGTGAAAAGCACAACTATTCCAGTGGGGAAGATTCTAAAGAGGATGAAGAAGTTGGTGAGAGTTCAAGTACTGAACTCAAAAGTCCAAAAAAAGATGGTGGTGAAGGAAAAACCGAAGGGGACAAGCCCTAAGGTTGTATTGTTTTGTTGTGTATTTTTTGTTGAGAACCCAAAGTACTTGGATTACAAAGGCATTTTGTTATTTAGTTTGTTTAATATTCGTCTTGTAAAACTTAAAGTCCTTGAAGGGTCAAGATATTTGTGAATCATAGATAGGTTATTCCAATCAGAATCTAAAATTGTATTTCCCTTTGTTTAAATTTTGTTTAACTCTTTATGGCCAATGTTTAGATAACCTTCAATATATCAAATATGTTAAATAAGGGTATTAAACATCCTCAACCACATGTGCTTTATAAATGTGATCAAGTGTTTAATATATCCGATCAACTCAAAGACATTTGAGAGTCGGGGTGTTTAATAAGTATTTAATATCCAATCACCTTATACTATGGCTTAATTCAAAAACAAAATTGCACCAGACTTTTGAAGAAGCCATAAGATATTATTAAAAAACTCGGACACCTCATTAAAACCTCCCCGCGCCACCAGGTTAGGAAATAGTATGCCCCATAATATTTACATTCATACTTAAAAAGTAAATATTTAGAAGAGAGTTCTATTCTAAGTATAACCTGAGATGTTCAACGTCCCATGGGTGTTTTAGTGCTCCCTCTTCCTTGTCTTGGAGCCTGTATGTTCTCCCACATACCATATAAGGTCCATCCCAATTCGGAGCCAGCTTACCAAACTATTTTTCCTTGGTGTGCAAAAAGATTTTTCTTAAGACTTTGTCTCCTAACTAAAAATACCTTCTTTTAACTTTGGAGGCAAATCTGCTCCTCATCAAACCCTCATAATGCGTTGTTCTCAGATGCACTTTAACTTTATTTTCTTCAATCAATTCCAACTGATTCCTGACTACTATATCATTACCCTGTTCATAATCGTTTTAGACTCTGTGAGATGGTAAAGTAGCTTCTATTGGAGTAATTTCATCAATCCCATGTACAAGAGCAAAAGGAGACTGTTGTGTAGCAGCACGAAGTGTTGTTTGGTAGGCACACAATACTTCTTGTAAATAGTTTGACCACTATCCTGCAGCTCCCTTTAGATTCTTCTTCAATCCGGACAAGATTTTCTAATTTGCAACTTCAACTTTCCCATTTGCTTGAGGGTAGAAAGGAGAAGAAAAGAAATATTGAATTCCTCTAGAGGTGTAGAACATTTCCATGTCTTTATTATCAAATTACAGCCCATTATCTCTTATAATATTTCGGGGAACCCCAGACCTGCAACATATTTTAGACAAAATAAATTTCATGATTGCCTTCCAAGTGGTTCGAGCTAAAGGAACTGCCTCTATCCACTTAGAGAAATAGTCAATAGCAACAATGATTGTTCTAGATCCACTGGATTCCATGGGAAGAGGCCCAACTAGATCCAACCCCCATCTGTCGAAGGGTATCAATTCAGATATGGATTCCATAGGAACTACTGGCACATGAATTTCATTTCAGTAGGATATTTCTCAACCACATCTTTTTTAGGCGGGTTTTGATGGCTCAGAGCCTTAGTTCTGGCAGGCAAGTAGACAAGA
The DNA here is from genome assembly GCA_036936605.1 of Limnanthes douglasii subsp. nivea. Lineage (NCBI taxonomy): Eukaryota > Viridiplantae > Streptophyta > Magnoliopsida > Brassicales > Limnanthaceae > Limnanthes > Limnanthes douglasii. The sequence continues at coordinate 297,865,126 of JAUPFV010000004.1, forward strand.
ACATATGTGGCCTTCAATCATTTAAGTATGCTTGTTGGAGGCACCATAAGCTATGTTAAAGACATAACTGTTGTCAGGTTAATCTTCCAAAGATGGCTTTTCGCTAAGTTAGACTGAGTGAAGCATCAGTGGAATTCATTAGCCAAGGAAGTAGTGGCCCAATTACTCAACTGAGTATAAATATGACTAGCCTCCGTTATATTCCCTTTGAACAGTTTAGACACCTCTTTCATTTTTTTCCCCCAAGAAAATTTTGCTAAGGAAAATCAAGACAACAAAATGAAAAAAATCAGATTAAAGATATACCTCTACTACTCCATTTTAGAGGGAGCTGATGTGGTCTTTCCGCAGACACCTCGAATCCTATCTCCCACAGCACGAAGATAAAGAAAAATCTTTGTTTTCACTTCTTATCGGCTTCAAAGAGATCGTCCAATATCTTGAATTTATTCCCACGAGTTAATTAATAAATATGAAAGTGGGTATTTTTGGCAACTCCGGTTAATCCGATGAACTGCTTCATAGAAAAGCCGACCCCTGATATTCGAGCAGACATTATGCAGACAGACAATATGAACCACAAATTTGGACTATCTTGAGTCAAATTAACTAGCTCAATGTAGTTCGGAATTCCCATCGGTGTTGAAGCCTTGCTTCTTCGGAAGGGAGACAGTACTTATACTTAATCTTATTGATAGCCAAACGATTCTTACCCTCAACCTCCCGCAGATTGTTTTCTAAGATAGCCTCGATGTTCGAGGGAAGTTTGATATCGTCTTTTTTCTTTTTCTTCTTTACTTTGGTGTTTTTCTGAACATGTGAACTTTTGTTAGATTTATCCTAGAGGGCTGGTGCCTAGGTCTGCGCAAAATTTCCGACCTAAGAAATCGATGCGATAGTTGTCTTGATAGGTTGAACATCAAAAATAATTACTTCATCATCTTAATAGTCTTCAGGTTCGTCAACCAAATTCATTTCTCTCACCTCTTGGATGGGTTCTAGGGGCGATTTCCTGTAGACTTTGTTATAGTAGCAATAGTTTCCACTTGTACAGGTTGAGGGGCTGCTTCACTAATGGTTTTTGTGAAAGTTTTTTAGGAGTGACTTCGTGAGTAGTTTGGGAAGTACCCTGTGGAGTATATTGAGGACTAGAAGCTATAAATGTAATCTTAAGTTTTGTGTAATTTTTTTGTGTAATATATCATATATGTTAAATAAGGGTATTAAACATCCTCAACCACATGTGTTTTATAAATGTGATCAAGTGTTTAATATATCTGATCAACTCAAAGACATTTGAGAGTCGGGGTGTTTAATAAGTATTTAATATCCAATCACCTTATACTATGGCTTAATTCAAAAACAAAATTGCACCAGACTTTTGAAGAAGCCATAAGATATTATTAAAAAAGTCGGACACCTCATTGAAACCTCCCCGCGCCACCAGGTTAGGAAATAGTATGCCCCATAATATTTACATTCATACTTAAAAAGTAAATATTTAGAAGAGAGTTCTATTCTAAGTATAACCTGAGATGTTCAACGTCCCATGGGTGTTTTAGTGCTCTCCCTTCCTTGTCTTGGAGCATGTATGTTCTCCCACATACCATATAAGGTCCATCCCAATTCGGAGCCAGCTAAACAAACTATTTTTCCTTGGTGTGCAAAAAGATTTTTCTTAAGACTTTGTCTCCTAACTAAAAATACCTTCTTTTAACTTTGGAGGCAAATCTGCTCCTCATCAAACCCTCATAATGCGTTGTTCTCAGATGCACTTTAACTTTATTTTCTTCAATCAATTCCAACTAATTCCTGACTACTATATCATTACCCTGTTCAGAATCGTTTTAGACTCTGTGAGATGGTAAATTAGCTTCTATTGGAGTAATTTCATCAATCCCATGTACAAGAGCAAAAGGAGACTCTTGTGTAGCAGCACGAAGTGTTGTTTGGTAGGAACACAATACTTCTTGTGAATAGTTTGACCACTTTCATGCAGCTCCCTCTAGATTCTTCTTCAATCCGGACAAGATTTTCTAATTTGCAACTTCAACTTTCCCATTTGCTTGAGGGTAGAAAGGAGAAGAGAAGCAATATTGAATTCATCTAGAGGTGTAGAACATTTCCATGTCTTTATTATCAAATTGCAGCCCATTATCTCTTATAATATTTCGGGGAACCCCAGACCTGCAACATATTTTAGACAAAATAAATTTCATGATTGCCTTCAAAGTGGTTCCAACTAAAGGAACTTCCTCTATCCACTTAGAGAAATAATCAATAGCAACAATGATTGTTCTACATCCATCGGATGCCATGGGAAGAGGCCCAACTAGATCCAACCCCCATCTGTAGAAGGGTATCAATTCAGATATGGATTCCATAGGAACTACTGGCACATGAATTTCATTTCAGTATGATCTTTCTCAACCACATCTTTTTTAGGCGGGTTTTGATGGTTCAGAGCCTTAGTTCTGGCAGGCAAGTAGACAAGAACATATGTGGCCTTCAATCATTTAATTATGCTTGTTGGAGGCACCATAAGCTCTGTTAAAGACATAACTGTTGTCAGGTTAGTCTTCCAAAGATGGTTTTTCGCTAAGTTAGACTGAGTGAAGCATCAGTGGAATTCATTAGCCAAGGAAGTAGTGGCCCAATTACTCAACTGAGTAAAAATATGACTAGCCTCCATTATATTCCCTTTGAACGGTTTAGACATTTCTTTCATTTTTGTCCCCCAAGAAAATTTTGCTAAGGAAAATCAAGACAACAAAATGAAAAAAATCAGATTAAAGATATACCTCTACTAGTCCATTTCAGAGGGAGCTGATGTGGTCTTTCCGCAGACACCTCGAATCCTATCTCCCATAGCACGGAGATAAAGAAAAATCTTTGTTTCCACTTCTTATCGGCTTCAAAGAGATCGTCCAATATCTTGAATTTATTCCCACGGGTTAATTAATAAATATGAAAGTGGGTATTTTTGGCACCGCCGGTTAATCCGATGAACTGCTTCATAGAAAAGCCGACCCCTGATATCCGAGCAGCCATTATGCAGGAAAACAATATGAACCACAAATTTGAACTATCTTGAGTCAAATTAACTAGCTCAATGTAGTTCGGAATTCCCATCGGTGTTGAAGCCTTGTTTCTTTGAAAGGGAGACAGTACTTATACTTAATCTTATTGATAGCCAAACGATTCTTACCCTCAACCTCCCGCAGATTGTTTTCTAAGATAGCCTCGATGTTCGAGGGAAGTTTGATATCGTCTTTTTTCTTTTTCTTCTTTACTTTGGTGTTTTTCTGAACATGTGAACTTTTGTTAGATTTATCCTAGAGGGCTGGTGCCTAGGTCTGCATAAAATTTCCGACCTAAGAAATCGATGCGACAGTTGTCTTGATAGGTTGAACATCCAAAATAACTACTTCATCATCTTAATAGTCTTCAGGTTCATCAACCAAATTCATTTCTCTCACCTCTTGGATGGGTTTTACGGGCGATTTCCTGTAGACTTTGTTATAGTAGCAATAGTTTCCACTTGTACAGGTTGAGGGGCTACTTCACTAATGGTTTTTGTGAAAGTTTTTTAGGAGTGAATTCGTGAGTAGTTTGGGAAGTACCCTGTGGAGTATATTGAGGACTAGAAGCTATAGATGTAATCTTAATTTTTGTGTAATTTTTCGCTACGGGTTTGGGGGACTGTTTCCTCTTCGAACCATTATCATTCGCCTTTTCAAAGTTTTTATTTTTGTCACCTATTAGAATAAATTTTGATGGAGAGTTTGGTTTCTTCAAAGGGTCTAGATCACCATTGTCGGATATCGAACAAGTGTGACTGGAGGGCTGATTAGTAGCAGGATCAGATGAACCCTCGTTGTTCAAAGTCCCTACTTATTATCCAATATTCACTCTTACCGTTTTTAGTCTTTAAATTCATTTTGTTCTCTTTTAACATAATTAAATAAAATTATTTTTTTCTATTATTTTCTTTGTATTTATTATCCAATAAGATTTAGAAACAATTTGTAATTAAAATAAAAAGTTGTGCTTTGTCGCATGCAACAATTAGGTGCTAGCATCGCATGCGACAATAACCCTTCCTGGTCGCACGACTGTGCGATGAATACAAAATTGTAAGCATGTGACGTGCGACGAGCACCTGCAAAACCAGCAACCCTAGATCTATCCAAACAACACCATTTCTAACAAAATTGAAGCCAAATTGACGGATCTGCGTGTAACAAACAACTCTACAACACTAATCTATGAAAACAAAGCCTAAAATCATGCCAAAATCATGCTTTTAAAAACAAAATCGATTTTGTGGATTTGGGTTGTGGAATGTTTGTTTTAGGGTTTTATGGTAGTAAATAGTTAGGGATTAGGATAATTTTTGGAGGTTTTCAGATTCCATACAATTTTAGGGGGTAAATCGTATGGTTGTAATTAGTTAGGGTGAAAATGATAAATTGGAAAATTCAAGTTTGAGTTTCAAAAAAAAAGGAAGGTTAGGTTGAGAGATCTATAAAAATGTGGCTTTTTTCTAGCTTGCCCCTTCAAAAAATCACAAAACCTGTAATGTATCCATTAGCGAAGAGAAGAAGCATGAGCGAACTTTGGACTCATTTATGAAGAAACTAGTGCAATACTTCAAATCTTTTTTGAAATGTCATTTACGATGCTCTCATTTACACTGAGCATGCAAGATGAGACCGTGATTGATTTTTTCTATGCATACAAAAAGTAAGGTATGAATTTTATGGATTTTGCGGTTAGATCTATTCTGCAATTTTTTTGAAAGAAGCAGTACTTTTTTTATACACAAAATAATGTAAATTAGAGTTTTTTACTGTTCATTGTTTTTATAAATTAGATTATTTTTTTTGTTATTATCAACAAACCTTATGGTATTATCCGTTCTTCTAAATAAAAAAATACATATTATTTGGGTATGGCTAAATTCGGCCCCAAATAATGTTAAGCCATCCAAAAAGTAGAGCATTTTTGAATTTTTACAATTTTGTTTCTGTGTTCACCGGTCGGGTGAGACCTTCTCAACCGCCGTTGGAAACCTTCTCGTCGGTGGACCGTTTATATTCACGAAGCTCCCTCACCGGTTGAGAAGGTCTTCCCGGCGGAGATAAATGAACATTTTTTATAAACTCTTAAATTTTGCAAAATTTGGGGCGGATTATCCTTTTGGGACCAGATTTAGCCATACCCTATTTATTTTGGGGAAATTGCACCTATAATACCCACTCAACTATTCAATTGTCATCTAGTACCTAAGGTTTGATCAATTATCACTTAATATCTAACTCAGCTACTTAATTGTCACTTAATACCTAACATTATTTTAATACTCTGACTACCCTTAACCCACTATACAAGGAGCATTTTATGTTTTCTTTCTACTTTTCTAGCTTTTAAATATTTGAATTTGTTAGCCGCTCTAAATTAACCCAACAAACCACCATGAAGCACGACTGAAAGCACAATTCCGGTGATCGGAGCGTTAGAAGGTCTGTTTATTTATATAAGTTTTATGTAAAACCTATCTAACCACTGTTTTCTACGTACATGAACTGATCGTCATTGTTGGAATCTGTAGTTTTTGAGTAATCTTGTTGCTTTTACGTAATCGTGATTAACTACCGATTTCGAAGTTATTTGTTGGATTTTTGAGTTTGAATAGTTGTTTTCTACTGTTTCTGTTCTTTGTAAATCTTGTTCGAGCTTTTCTCTGTTTTTTTTTGTTCAAGTGATCTGTGCTTATTTTGTGTTGTTTGTCGTTAAACCTTGTTTATGAAGTTATATACTCATTTTTAGTGTATTAGATTTTGATTTCGAACGTGAAACATGTGTAGACTATGAGTTTTAGTTGTCCAGGCATTCCCGGCATAAGATGCGAATTATTTTATGAATTTCAAACGTAGAAGATGCGAATTGTGTGATATATCCAATGAGGAAGATGCTAATTGTGTTACCAATTCGCATGGTTTCATGCGAATTGGATAAATCTCTCAAGATATTCTGTGAATTGCGTTTATAAGAGTTGCAAACAACTACCAGGAAATCCAAGAGTTGCAAACAACTCTCAGGAAATTCAATAGCTGATAACAAATCCCATGTATAATTGCAAATTGTTTATATTTTGGTTAGTGTTAGTCTACTACTTGATTTGCAAACAACTCTCTGGGGAGGATGCAAATTGATCAATTGTAGACTAAAACTATACACAATTCGCAGCTTATAGTTATACACAAATCATATGATAAGATGCGAGTTTCCCAGTGCAATAATTAATAACTTGCACTGTTTTTTTAGGATTCATAAGTAATAGCTTGTTTAGTGCAGGATACGTTATATCTAAATCACGAGTTTATATTTTTAAACATGGTCACCAAACCGTAATTGTGCCTTTCACGGAGTTTGAAAGCCTTTAAAGTATCCAAGACTATGTGGATAACACATGGGAGGAGCTTGTCACAGGTGACTACCTAATTACCTACTAATGCGGGGATCACGATAATTGTTTCTTTAATAACCAGAAATATTTTTTTGGGTTGGTGTTATATCTTGATTTGGAGTGTTTAGAACGGGTTAGTTTTCTCATAGAACAACACGCCTTCGATAAAGGTTCTGGTTATAAGTGTTCTGATGAAAAGAGTTCTGGTGATAAGTGTTTTGGTGAAAAGAGTTATGGTGGTAAGGGTTCTGGTGATAAGTGTTCCGGTGAAAAAAGTTCTGGTGATAAGAGCTCTGGTGGTAAGGGTTCTGGTGTAAAGCGTAAAGAGTGTAGCATAAGTTTGTGAGAACCATCTCTTAATCAACTAGTTAGCGGGGATAGTAGTAACGGTTTAGTTAATTCTGATCAGAGGAAAAAACAAATTGCTATTGTTGGTTGTGCTGATGCTATTATATGAGTGAGTTAAGATTTTGAAGAAGGTGTTGTAGGTCTCAGGTTATTTTTTGTGCAAGTTTGCTTTAGAGCATGGTTTTGCTTTCAAATACCTGCACAACACAGCAACCAAGATCACTGCTTATTGTGAAAATAAGTTCACAAGCGGATGCAAATGAAGGCTTTATGCATCTATTGATTCCAGCACCAGCTTGATGACGATCAAGAAGTATGTTCTGCACCATAATTGTAGTCTCGTTTTCTCCCAGAAGCATAAGCGGCATAGGCATTTGACATCGGATTTGATTACGGAGGAAATTCAAGATTCTCTTCGGACCTCCCATTCGTTGACAGCCAAAACCATACAATCGACTGTCAAACAAAATTATGGTCTTGACATCTCTTACCTTTTGTCATGGAATTCTTTAGAGAAGGCAAGAAGGAGAGTTTTCGGAGATAGTTCAAGTTCTTTTAGTTTACTAAGCGGGTACTTCAAGCGATTGAAAAGTTGCGATATTACTACAGACTACCGGTTGGAGTTATCAACTGGAAACCGCTTCAAGCGTTGTTTTGTAGCATTCGGTTCATCCCTTCAGGGTTCCATTCATGTCGTCCAATGTTGTTTGTCGATGGAACCCACTTATATGGAAAGTATAAAGGTGCCTTGCTTACTGCCGTAGCAAAGGACGACAACAACAGTTGGTTTTGTTGTGGATAAAAATAACCCGAGGGTAGGCTAGTAATTTTAAGTGGAGTATCAAGGTGGTACGGGGGTGTTTAACGGTGGTGTAAGGGTGTTTAACGGTGGTGTAAGGGTGTTTAACGGTGGTGTAAGGGTGTTTCACGGTGGTGTAAGGGTGTTTCAAGGTGGAGAGATAATTAAGCAGCTTGGTAGCAGTTAATTTTTTTTATTCGAAGTTAATGCTGGTGGTTGAGTATTTATAGTTGTGATGTTTGGGCCCTTATGGGCTTTCGTGTCAAGTTTAATGGACTCGGGTCATGTTTAAAGACCTATGAGTTCTAAGCAGGAGGACAGGTAGCTTAGTCAGGAAGTGTTTAGGTTTTTTAGTACTTTTGTCATAGTTCGAACAGCCTCAGGCTCACATTGTTTCGAAGTGTTCTGTCCGGTCCAAATGATCTGTCCGGTATTCGGAGAGAATTTACACTGACCTGCCCTTCCGGGGAGATGTCCTGGATTCGGACTCATCAGGAGCCCCTTTTTTAGGTTTTTGAGCAAGTGTCCTTGTCAAAGAACTAAAAAACTGTCCGATTACAGGAAGTAGTTCTTAATTCGGAGAGAGTTATGGGTATACCCGGACAGGTCAAACGTTACGAATTTCAAACGGTTTTTGCCAGAGTTAATGGGACACGTGTCACTCCCTGATTGGTCACTCCAGCCGTTTTTTCACCTTGAATTTCGCACCACCTTCTTTAACAAGTTACCTCTTTAATTGCCAATAATGACATCAGCGCCGCCTTTTAATCATTACCTGACTTTTCGGATTCTCCTAGGAATGAACTCCCTTTTTTTCACATTTACTATAAATTCTCATTCATTTTTCACTGTCTCACTATCTCTTTCAAGTTTCACTCTGCATTTTCACCCAGAGCTTTATCTCTCTAGAACGAAAATTCCCTTGGCTGTTTTATGTTTACAGCAAGAACAGCTTTGATCAAAGGCGGTTGGCTTAATCTTTCGGAGTTGGAGAAAGCACAAAGGGTCGAGAAGGAGAAACAACTAGAAGCAGGGCTACCATCGTCGCCTGTTGAGAAACCAGCCTCCTCTGTTACAGAGCCTGATAGGGGCTCATCCTCTTCCAAAGGTACCAAGCCTAGAAAGCTCTTTCAATCCACTCTCTCTCCCATAGTATCTGGCTCCTCAGTTCATGAGTCAATCCCTGCTGTTGAACCGGGAGTCACCGTCACAAGCGTCAGGAAAAAATCATCTTTTATTGCCATGGGGTCTGACTCTGACCACTCTCCAGAGAAATTAGTCATCAAGAGGCCAAGCCGGTTAGTTAAAGGGCTAACCTCTAAAAACACTCCCTCAAAATCGGGAGCAAAAAATAGTGACTCTGGGTCTGGAGTGCCCTTTAGAGCTCCCCGGGAGAGGCCGTCCGGTCCGGAGGCCAGCAGCCCGGCACCCCCCAAAGAATCTTCTGCCTCAGAAACTCAACTCGAGGTGAGACAACAGTCCGGAGGGCAGGCTATGCCAAGCACTAATCCTCCTCGAACTACTTCCACAGAGGTCCCTCTAACGATTATGGAGGAGAGAATGGAGGACTCTACTGAAGAGGTCCCCTTTGAGTCCGAGTCCTCCGGACAGGCTGATACCACTCCTGCTGCTGCAAAAAAGGGGAAGGAAAATTTGTATCTGAGGCGCCCGGACCTGCCGGAGAGCCTTGAGGGAAGAGTGGGGCCGTGCTTCCACAAAGTTGAGTTCAAATACCTCTTGGCCTTGCAGAAGACCAAGTATGCGTTCATCCATACTTCAGATCTGGGTAGATTGCGCTCAAAGTGGGGGATCCCTGAGAATGTAAAGATAAGGATTCCCATCGATCCGGAGACCCCGATGGATTGTAAAAAGAATGAAATAGTCTTCTTTACGGAGCTATTCAACTGGGGACTCAGGTTCCCACTGGACCCGGAGATAGTGCGCTACTTTCACTTGGTCAAACTCTGCCCATCACAGTTAAGCCCCAATGGTTGGTTCACCTTGATGTCATGCATAATGGCATCTAGGCTATCAGGGATCCCTCTTCCTATGGAGGAGTTCGCTGCAGTGGCCAACCTGTGCAAGCATCATCAGTTCCCCTTCTACCATTTCAACATGGGGAACGATCTCAAATCTGTTGATGATCTCCTGGAGTCGGAGAGCAAATGGAGGAGCCAATTCTTGTTTGTCAGTGGCTCGTGGGAAAACGGCAAGAAAATCAAGGCCGGAGAGAATCCAAGCCTCCTCAGGAGTAGATGGAGGAGTGACCGTAAGTTTTATTTTAAGTTTCTGTTCGAATCTCTCTTTTCTTCTTTGTACTAACCAATTTCTCTTTTGTTTTAATAGAGCTGCCAAAGGAGTTCGGGGACTACCTGAAGGCCGGACAGACTACCTGTGGCAAAATCAACGCATGGGCTGCAGAGAACTGGGAGAACCGTTTCCACAAGGCCTTTACCACTGGAAACCTAGCAAGGTCCCATCTGTGGAACACAACAGGTCGGAGAGACCTAACCTGGGAAGAGCTTGCCACCCAGCCTGATGAAGACATTGTGCTGAGCAGGTCCCACGAGCTGGATGGGACACTCTACCTGCCTGCCCGGGCCAAAGCCCCAAGCAAAATGAAAGGCAAGAAGAAGAAAGGCAGGAAGGCGGAAGGTGATACTGAGAAGGAGGCCCCAACAGACCCAGAGGGACTGGCCCAGGTTCAAATTGATGCAGCCCTTTTACAAGTGGTGGAGCAGGAGAGCGAAAAGCAAGAAGTGAATCTCCCAAAACCTTCAAGAGCTTCAAAGAGGACTCGCAAGCAAGCAAGTGAAGGTGCTGACAGGGAAGCCAAGAAGAAAAAGACTTCCCAAAGAGATGAGATTGCTCTACGGGACCCGGAGCCCTCTTTCCCTACTGACCCAACATTGGCCGAAGAGATCCCAAGGGACTTTCAAGAAGATATTCCAAAGGAATTCCATACAGATGAAGTTGAAGGGGGAGAGCTTAACTTGGATGAAATGGACATCACCGGTCTGGGTGGACTTGGTGAATATTTTCTTGGCCTGCCCAGAGACGAGTTCGCAGGGCCCTACATCCCTCCGAGCAGCTCCAATACGGTCAATTTTAACGGTAAGACTTTCATGGTTTCTAGCGAGAAGGATATTATAGCCCATTCTCTACTTAGCAATGTACAACCAGTGCTTACTTTGGAAAGGCAACTCCGAAGTCAGGCAGACACCATCAAAGACCTCAAGTCTGAGAAGGAGAAGCTGTCCGATGACGTCTAGACTGCTGCTACTAAGGTTGATTTGCTCAAGGAGGCAAATGATCAGCTAAAGAAGAATCAAGATGAAAGCAACACAAAAGTTACTTCTTTGGAAGAGACCGTAAAAGATCTCCGGGCTAAGCTGTCCGGACTGGAGAAGGACCTGTCAATCTCAAGGGGAGAAACTGCAGCCAAGGAGAAGCTCATCACCAACCTGACCACTGACAAAATCGCTTTAGAGAATGCAGTGACTCAGGCTGCTGAAGAGAAGGCTGTTTTGGTGAGGGACCAAGAGGCCAGAATTAAGGCCAAGATCAACGCCTATGCCAGGGAGATGATACAAAGCGAGGAGCTAATGATTCAAAGGGTGAAGTCTGATATGGTTCTCCTATTTCACGAAAAATTCCCGAAGAGGAGACTGGGCAGCTTATGGCGCTATGTGGATCATGACGACCTTCCATATTATACTATGGTTGACGAGGGATATTCCAGTGAGTCCTCGTCTGATAATGAAGAGGAAACCGGAGAGAGCCCAGGTGAAGAAGAGATTGATCCCAATGGCAAGAAGATAGTCGAAGAGAAGAGCGACATCAAGGGCAAGAAAGCAGATGAGGGCAAGCCATCTTCAAAGGCTCAACCTTAACTTATAATTTATTCTGTTTATCTTTTATTCGAACTAAAGTCCTTGGAAGGCCAAGGCACTCTTTTTGTGATGGTGTCCGTATTATTCGGACAGATTTTTTGTACTATGCCCAAACTTGTTCAAAAAGTCCTTGGAAGGCCAAGGCAATTTTAAGTTGTTGAATGAATGTTTTTATTTTGCTCAACCATCCTCTTCTTTCATTATTTGTTTAAATAGCTGGAGTTTAAGTAGTTTTATTGTATTGTGAGAGTATTAAGGCTCTCCGGCTAGAATTTAAATAGCCCTTAGATCTTTAGTCCGGGTAGTATGATAAGAGATAAAATTTTGAAAACACTTAGAGAATTTCGAAGAAGGCACCAAATTTTATTGAAAGCTCTTCGTGCCACCGAAGAGGGGAAGGTATGCCCCCAAATATTTACATGGATGTTTAAACAAGTAAATATTTACACAAGTGTTATTCCAAGTACATTCGAAGGTGTTCAATATTCCAAGGGTGAGTTAAAACCCTGCCATCTTTGTCTTCCAACCAATAAGTCCCAGGCTTGATTCTTTCAACCACAGTATACGGACCCTCCCAGGTTGGGGCCAGCTTTCCGAAGAGCTTTTCCTTAGTATGCAAGAAAACGTTCCTTAATACTTTATCTCCTGGTTGAAAATCTCTCCTTTTAACTTTAGAAGCAAACTTGCTTCTCATCAAGCCCTGATAGTGTGCAATTCTAAGATGAGCTTTAACCCGTCTTTCTTCGATCAAATCGAGCTGATTTCTAATTGCCATCTCATTAGCATGTCCGGAGAAGTTATGAACACGAAAGGAGGGGAGTGTCTTCTCTATGGGGGCTACTGCATCCATTCCATAGACCAAGGCAAAGGGGGATTCTTGTGTTGCAGCCCCAGGTGTTGTCCGGTAGGCTTACAAGACTTCTTGTAGATAACTAGGCCACTTCCCAGCAGCCCCTTCCAAATTCTTCTTTAAACCGGACAGTATTGTTCTATTAGCCACTTCAACTTGTCCATTGGCTTGAGGGTGGAAAGGTGAAGAAAAGCAGTGCTGAATACCCCTTGAGGCACAGAAGCTTTCCATTTCTCTGTTGTCAAACTGTGGCCCATTGTCTGTTGTTATCTTCTGTGGGACACCGAATCTGCAACATATGTTGGACAGAATAAATTTTATGACAGCTTTCGAGGTTGTCCCTGCCAGGGGAGCTGCTTCTACCCACTTTGAAAAGTAGTCGATGGCCACAATTATGGTTTTACGCCCTCCGAAAGCCACAGGGAGAGGTCCAACCAAGTCCAATCCCCATCGAGCAAAAGGGATGGGCTCAGAAATTGATTCCAAAGGAATGGCTGGTACATGAATTTCATTACTGTACCTCTGGCATGGGTCACACCTTCTTACCAGCTCCTTAGCATCTTTCATGATTGATGGCCAATAATATCCGGAGAGTAACACTCTTCTTGTCAAAGCTCTAAATCCACAATGGGCTGATCCCTCACCATCATGCAATTCGGAGAGAACCATTTGTGACTCATGATCCCCTAAACAACGTAGGAGAGGTTTGCTATAGGACTTTTTGTACAAGACTTCTCTTAACATAATGAAACCACGAGCCCTGTGTTTCAACATTCTGGCTTGTGATTTATCTAAGGGCACGATACCATCGGACAGATATTGCATAAGAGGAGACCTCCAGTCTTGAGGCCGACTCACTTGTATTTCAAAGACTTCCTCTTTTCCACCCTCACAAAGTTCAATAGAAGGGCTTTCAAGCACATGGATCCATGGGTAGGACTCCGTATATACTATTGTTGCCAATGAATCTGCTAGCTCATTTTCTGCCCGGGGGATGTGCTCATAGGCAACAGCCTTAAACTTTAACGCTTCATTTTTGAGGAGGAGTAAATACTTGACCAATTGCTCCTTTCTAGCCTCTGATAGGCCCAAGGCATGGTGGACAAGCAACTGGGAGTCACTTAGTAGCTTGACCCTTTTAGCTCCATAGATATAGGCCAACTTTAACCCAGCTATGGCTGCTTCGTACTCTGACTCATTATTAGATGCCCTGAAAGCAAAACAAATAGCTTGGTACATGTTGTCCCCGTAGGGGGAAGTGAGACATATTCCTGCCCCAGATCCCATGGTACTAGATCCTCCGTCTGTTCGGACAATACACACTTTCTTGTCTTTTGAATCAGTAGGTTGCTCTGAATCCCTATCAGAATGGAATTCAACCAGAAAATCAGCCACAGCTTGGGCTTTTACTGCTGTCCGGGGAGCAAAGTCTATGTCGAAGTCCTCCAACTCTACTGACCACTTTGTCATTCTGCTTGAAATGTCTGCTTTTTGAAGGACATTCTTTAAAGCGAAAGATGTCCGGACGACGATAGGATGAGCCTGGAAATAAGGCCTCATTTTTCTTGCAGCTATCACCAAAGCTAATGCCAGTTTTTCGAGTTTCAAGTAACGCATCTCAACATCAATCAAGCTTTTGCTGACGTAGTACACTGGGTGAGGATGCCCATCGACCTCTCTTACTAACACTGCACTGATGGCACAACTTGAAACAGCCAGATACACAAAGAGAGTTTCCCCATCAACTGGTTTGAACAAAGTTTTGGGAGAGGAAAGATGTTTCTTGATTTCATTGAATGCTTCATCACACTGTGGTGTCCATTCAAACCCCTTTGCACCCTTCAAGGTTTGAAAGAATGGAGCACACCTGTCCGAAGACCTGGAGATGAATCTGTTCAAGGCAGCCAATCTCCCCGTTAATCGCTGCACTTCTTTAATGTTTCGAGGAGGCTCCATCTGGAATAAGGCATTGAGTTGGTCCGGGTCGGGCTGTATTCCATGCTCACTTATGATATACCCTAAGAATTTCCTGGACTGCACTCCGAACACACACTTTTCAGGGTTTAATTTTAAATTCACTTTTGTTAAGTTCGCAAAAGTTTCTTGGAGGTCGGACAAGTGCAACTGCTCATCCACACTTTTTACCATCATATCGTCAATATAAACCTCCATATTTCTTCCAATTTGATTAGCAAATGCCTTGTTAACTAACCTTTGATAAGTAGCCCCAGCATTTTTCAAGCCAAAAGGCATCACCTTGTAGCAATGTAGACCCCTATCAGTGACAAACGTGGTGTGCTCTTGATCTTTTGGATCTACTTGGATCTGATTGTACCCGGAGAAGGCATCCATGAAGGAGAGCAGCTTGTTCCCAGAAGTAGAGTCTACTAACTGATCAATCCGGGGGACCGGATATAAATCTTTTGGGCAAGCTCTATTGAGGTATGTGAAGTTAATACACATACGCCATTTGCCATTCTTCTTTTTCACCAAGACAGGATTGGCAGTCCACAAAGGGTATTGAGATTCTTTAATATGCCCCATCTTTGTGAGTTTGTCAACCTCTTGCACTATGAAATCAGCCTTTTCTTTTGAGAAAGCTCTCCTCTTTTGTACCACTGGTGTCACATCCCTCCGGACAGATAGGTGATGGGAAATCACCTCTGATGGAACTCCAGTAACATCAGCATTGCACCAAGCAAAAACGTGCTGATGGTCTTTCAAGAATTTCAACATTTCTTCTTTCAACATTGGTGGCATTTTGGACCCTATCTTGACACTTTTTCCTTCTTCCAAGCAGTGCGTTTCGACCTCTTCAATCGGAATCAACACTCCAGGGGTCTCTCTGGGGTCATCAATTTCACCCTCACCCCTAGAAAGGCCCTCAAACTGCTATTGATTATTTATACGGACTGCCCCCAGCGCTCGTGGAGCCAAGGCAGTGGCATAGCATTCTCTTGCAATCTTTTGGTTGCTCCGGACAACCCCAACCTGTCCCTGAACAGCATACTTTAAACACTGATGGACTGTCGAAGCCACTGCATGCATCCTAGAGAGCTAAGATCTCCCTAGAATAACATTATAGCAAGTGGGACAATCCACCACAATGAAGAGTATTCTAACCATTTTCTTGAAAGGGCCCCTGCCCAATAACATTTCTTCTTCAAACTCCCCGATCACATCGGCTGAGCTGCCCGTGAAGCCCACGATTGATCTATCCGACTTTTGAATCACAGCTGGATTTTTCATTTTCTTGTAAGTGTTTAGAAAAAGGATATTGGCAGAGCTTCCAGTATCCACCAGAATTCGCCTTATCTCATTGCCCCCTATAGATGCTCCTATGACAACAACATCCTCATGAGGGCCAGCAATATCTCTCAAATCATCCTCATCGAAGACTATGAATGGGAATGAGTTTGGTGATTGATAGGATGTCATGTCTCCTTCTAGCTGGGAGGCTAAATTATGAACATGCCTCTTTCTTGAAGAAGCAGTAGGAGCAGTCATTGTGTCCCCTCCGAAAATCGTCAGTGACTCAAAGAATTTAATGAGCCCGGAGACTGTCTTGGAATACTCCTCTATGGCACCCACCTTATTTCGTGTTGGATCAGAATCCAAGTATTCAGATTCCACATTAAACCTTTCAACTATTACCATGGCCCCCTCCGGGGCAGCATTACTTGGACCAACCCGGTGAGTGTTGTCAGGCCTGTTGCCTCCTCTTCTTTTAACGTATGCACCCAACTTTCCCCTTTCAATCAAGTTTTGTACCTCTTGTTTCAATGCTATGCAATCATCAGTGGTATGGCCAATATCATTGTGGTATTGGCAAAAGGAGTTGTTACGATGCTCTCTGGGAGACTGCAAGGTTGCCGGTCTCCGGTAGTGCACCTCATCTTTTGTTTTATCAAAAATGGTGGCCACGCTTTCTTTAAGTTCTGCGAACCACTCCGGTTGGACCCATGGCCCTCTTTTGTTTCTGGATTGTTGACTTTTAGCAGGAGCAGCTGGCTGAGATTGAGCTTTTCCTCTACCATGCCCCTGTCCGGTTTCTCTTGCTCTATTCCCGGACTGGTTTTGATTTGGAGTTGGTGCCACCGGGGTGGATCTCACCTGTCTGTGTACCCTGGTCTTCTTTGTTTCATCAACGTTTATTTTCTTACCAACTTGATTTAGCAACCCTCCCCAGGTCATGGCTTTCTTTCTGGTCACCGAATCAGCCAGGTTGCCTGGGTTCAAACCTTGTCTTAGGGATGATATTGCCACCTGTTCGAAGCAATCAGCCAACCCATTCTTTGTGTTCACAAAACGACTTATGTACTCCTTTAATGACTCATTTGGTTCCTGGGCGCAATGGATTATGGTGTCTCTATTACCCTTCAGCTCCTTACTGCCCACAAACTGCCTTCGAAAGGCCACCCAAAAAGTATCAAAATCTTTAATACAACCTTGAGGCAGGCTATTGTACCATTTCAGAGCACTCCCCGTAAAATATTGGGAGAATGCCCTACACAGTAGTTTATCATCATCATCAAAGTTCATCATGAAGTTCTTGAATTGCTCCAGATGATTGTCCGGATCAGTACTGCCATCGTACTTCTCCATCTTGGTGCTGTCAAACCTTTTAGGGAGGTTCCCGGACAGAATCTTAGAAGATAATGGAGATTGCCTCCAGTTTCTTCCACGACTGAACACAGTATCCTCATTGGGAGTTGCAAAGATACCTGGTTCATCGTGAAAAGCGAAAGGATCCATCAGCATCCGGTCCACATGCCTCCGGTTATGAGATGATCCCTTACCAATAGGCCTTTTCATTCTTCCATGGTGATCTCTTTTTCTTGAATATTTCTTAACCTGCTTTTGCTTTTTCTTGGTTCGACCCTCATCACTGCTGGAGGACAAGGATTTTTCATTTCCCTCACTGACCGAAGAGCTGCCCGAAGATTCTGAACTTGAGTCAGAGCTCTCCACAGGCTTGGACCGGTGAGACTTTTTAGAACTAGCATGTGTCTTTTTGGTACTTACATGAGTTTTCGAAGCCTCAGGCTCTCTAGGGTTGTCGGTGTGATGAACAACCGATGCCTTGGATTTCTCTTTCACGCCCATTTTGGCCTTTTCAGCCCTCAGAGCTTCTATCTCAAGCTTCAACCTGTCACGCTCTTGGACAGTATACTCATTGTTCTCTTCCACCACTTCGAGCAAAGCTGGTGGAAGCTCTGGATTATCCGAATTCATTCGGACAGAATTTCTTGGCAGGTTTTGAATGCTTGATTCAGGCACCTCTCTCCTCCCACTGTGGTCGCCAATTTGTTGTGGATAAAAATAGCCCGAGGGTAGGCTAGTAATTTTAAGTGGAGTATCAAGGTGGTACAGGGGTGTTTAACGGTGGTGTAAGGGTGTTTAACGGTGGTGTAAGGGTGTTTAACGGTGGTGTAAGGGTGTTTAACGGTGGTGTAAGGGTATTTCAAGGTGGAGAGATAATTAAGCAGCTTGGTAGCAGTTAATTGTTTTTATTCGAAGTTAATGCTGGTGGTTGAGTATTTATAGTTGTGATGTTTGGGCCCTTATGGGCTTTCGGGTCAAGTTTAATGGACCCGGGTCATGTTTAAAGACCCATGAGTTCTAAGCAGGAGGACAGGTAGCTTAGTCAGGAAGTGTTTAGGTTTTTAGTACTTTTGTCATAGTTCGAACAGCCTCAGGCTCACATTGTTTCGAAGTGTTCTGTCCGGTCTAAATGATCTGTCCGGTATTCGGAGAGAATTTACACTGACCTGCCCTTCCGGGGAGATGTCCTGGATTCAGACTCATCAAGTTTCATTTAACTATTTAATCTGAATTATTACAATGTTTTGTTTGAAATTTTGTAAACAATTCGCATCCTAGATTAGGACACAAGTCGCATGCAATCATGATATTTTATAACAAATAGCATGAGAGGATGCGAATTTGGCAATAACTTGATTTGCAGACAATTCTCAGGGGAGGATGCGAATTAGACTAGTGTAACCATAAAATTGTGAACAATTCGCAGCCTATGGTTGTACTCAATTCGCAATCTATATTTGAAAAAACTTTCAAGATATCATGCGAATTATGTACCTTTTTTACGTGCTTGAGTTATATTGTATTTTTCATTTGAGGTGCCTTTTTCCAGGACTATTCCCTGTTGCTCTTGGTATAGTTAGCATTGAAGATTGTGACAATTGGATATGGTTTTTGGGGTGTTTGAAACCACATTTGTTGGAGCGCCAAATCACATTTATTTCAAACCATCATTCTGGTATCGTTAATGTTGTTTCTATCTTGTATCCAAACTGCTATCATGCGTAATGTTATTTCCATATCATGCAGAATTTGAAAGCAAAATTGGAACATACTAACAGAGACTATAAAAATGATGTTGAATTTCTTCTTTCGTCTTGCTTATGCTTCCAGCCGAGAGATTTTTAAAGATATACTAACAGATTTTCTATGTAAAGGTGGTGACAGAATAGGTGATATTCTTGCTAATTTACCCCCGGAAAAGTATGCGCAGGCTTACGTTAAACGGAAACGATACGGCTCTATGGCTTCTACTGCGTCCAAATCTTTTAACAATCAGATCAAAAAATATTGTGGCCTACCCATTGTTGAGTTTATTGACTGGATTAGAGTCTTGCTTATGACTCAAGTTTCACAAAGATACGAAGAGGGGTTAAGCTGGATTACTAATTTGGTCCCCGAGTATGAGAAGAAGCTAAATGAGAATGTTGACATGTGCCGAACTTGGGTAGTACGTAAGTCTTCTACCGCCATGTTCGAAGTCTTTTCAAATCCTGTGGCTGTTGTTAATCTGTTGGATTTTAAATGTTCTTGCGGAGCATGGCGAGAAGAGTGCTTTCCATGTCCTCACGCTTTAGGGACAATACAGTATACTGACCAAGATCCATTTACTGTAATACAACCCTTTTTTACGGTTAAGAATTACAGGGAAAGTTACTCTTTCAGCATACCAGCTATAATCGATTTTTGGGAAGGGTCCAACGCTAACGATCCTTCGTTTGTTGAAATTCTGCCTCCGACCGTTAAAAGACGCTCCAGAAGGCCTAAGAAAAAGCGAATCTCATCTAAAGGAGAAACCTCAACCAAGCAGTTGAGGTGTGGCCGTTGTTCGAAATCAGGCCATAACTAGAGAACTTGTGATGTTCCAGTTTAAACACAATCCGTGTTGTGGACAATTCTCGTTGGCCATATTGATTTGAAATACTGTTATTGTTGTGGAAAACAAACTAAACATTTTTACAGTTGTTTGTTCATTTACACATATTTTTTTTGTTTGTATTACAGTAACGAATGCTAAGTGTTTGACTTGCATGCAATTCACATTCACTGTTGAGTATTGCGTGTAATATCTCGATATTATATTTGCAAACATCTCTCAGGTTTTCATGCGAGTTGTGTGAAAATCCACCAGAATGCGGATTGTTTGCATCTCAGCCTATTGAGAATTGTTTGGCAAACAAATCTAAATGTGTTTCAAACGACTATCAATATATGCTGCGAATTGTATGGAACTCCAATGTAATGCATTTTCAAACAAATATCATGACTTTTAGTTGCATACGAATCGCTGGATACGCTGCGAATTGTGTGGAACTCCAAAGTATTGGATTTTCAAACAAATATCAAGACTTTTAGTTTCTTACAAATCTCCTCATATGTTGCGAATTGTGTGGACCTCCAAAGTATTGCATTTTCAAACAAATATCAGGACTTTTAGTTGCTTATGAATCTCATGTTATTCTGCGAATTGTATTTCCCAACAAATATCAGGACTTTTAATTGCTTACAAATCTCATGGTATGCTGCGAATTGTATTTTCAAACATATATCAGGACCTTTTGTTTCTTACAAATCTCATGATATGCTGCGAACTGTGTGGAACTCCAAAGTATTACAATTCTCAGGTCCGTATGCGAATTGTGTGTATAGGAGTAATATTGTTAAACAACATCTCAGGTTAGGATGGGAGTTGTTTGCAAGTAGCAATAGGGTGCGAATTATGGGAATTATTTCACGTTCACACATATTATAACATTATCAAAAGTTTATACAAAAAAAGGATTACAAAAAAAGGATTACAGGCTTCATGCACTAATAAGTTTCTAACAATCACTACAACCTTTTAGTGTTTGTTAGTTGCATTCCAAAAAAAAAACAGACACTATCAGTCATCACTAAAGAATTCTTCACAATATTTCTCCTCTTCATGCTGATCATCAGCCTTTGCATTGTGCTCTTCGTCCTTGTTATCTATGTCCATTATGCTTAAAAATTTGGTTCCTGATGGACCAACATCGTCCTCCCTCTTCCGTTTCTTATTTGGAACCTCACCACTCTGAGTTGGAACCTTTGCTGGCTCAGCTTCAGTAGCAACCAGGGGAACCACATCCACTGGTTCAAAGTCAGCAGAAAAGTAATCCTTAATGTCAAAATCCATGACAGAGACTGGGCTGTTCGGTCGTGCCGCCGGAGTTATTAAGTCTGAGCTCCAGTTGGTGGTTATGGATGACGAGGAGTCACCTAGAGAACCTAGAGAACTAGAGGTGATGGTGTTGGAAAATGACATGATGTTTGGAATTTGAAGAGAACTAGAGGTGTTTTAAAATTATAGAGTTTGTTTTTAAATTAACCTCTAGATACTAGTGCTATTTATAGGCATGGAGTGAGTCTGAGCTTATGAGGTGGTGTGGTTATATTAATCATTACATAGCCTCCTTGTCCAATCAACAATTAATGGGCTGTGGTGATTAAATTGCTTTTTGCGTGCTCAATGCACTTAACGTTTACCAAGGCAGACGCCATAGCCTGTTCATATTCTTCAACGATGATTTTGAATTATTTAATTTATATCAGGCGAAGATGCGAACTGTTTAATGGTAGTTTTCTCAGCATATATCAGGTTAGCATGCGAATTGTTTAGAAATAATCCTATCTTTGTATATATATCAGGTAATGATGGGAATTATTCAAATACCAAATGTTCTCTAATATATCAGGTTAGCATTCGAATTGTTTGATAAGAATCCCGCCTTTCTATAAATACCAGGTAATGATGGGAATTGTTCAAACACCAACTGTTCTCTAATATATCAAGTTATCATGCGAATTGTTTGATAAGAATCTCATACATTGCACATTTCTGAAACAAAAGAAAAACTTTATATACACCAAAAAATTACAAGGAATATATGTACACAAAAAAAATCATAATGTCATACAGAAAAATTATATTACTTCCAGTACGAGTTGGTGTCATCATCATTTAGGAAAAAATAAAACATTTTCTCTCTGAAGTCGGGAACCGCCTCGCTATCGTAACTCTCTGGGACATATCCTTATTGGATAATATCTCTAGCGTATTAATAGACGAAAATACCACAGTCAACGGTGCCAGGTTTTTGTTGTGGAATTTTTCTGTTATTTCTCACCTTCCACCCTGTCCTTGTAGTAGGTATGTATCCTTTATCCAGTAAATACTTAATCTGGTTATAATAATTTGTGTCAGAGATTAGCAAAAATAATTTTTTGTGGATGTCAAACAATTCGCAGCCTATATTGCGAATTGTGTGGAAAACCAGTCCAAGAGCATTGCAAATAACTCGCGGGATATGCTGCGAATTATATGAAACTCCAATTCATTACATTTTGAAACAAATATCAGGACTTCTAGTTGCCAACAATTCTCAGGATAACATGGGAATTGTTTGCATTTAAATAAAACTGACTTGGTAACAGTTCGCATGATATGCTGATCATTGTTTTTAAATGTGTTTAACAGCAGTTAGGACTTTTACGAGTTGATTCGGTGTTTTTTTGTGTGGTTCGTCGCTTTGATTTTAGGCAGCGGTGGGTTGTAGTTTGTTGTCGTCCTGCCGTCTAAATCAATGATGAGCAACGTCCAATGGTTTACTTGGTCCTTCGTCTCGGTGCATATTGGAATGATGATGATGTTGGGGTTTTTAGGCGCTTTGCTCAAAACTGTGTCGACTAAATTTGTTACTTCCCACCCTAATTCCATATTATGCTGCATTCAAGAAAAAGTACATTACAACGAGAACATCCGAGGAACTTTGAAATTTACCGTAGGCATGCCCGAAATCAGTACGCAGTCATAATTAACTCCTCGAACAGCTTTGCATGGAACTTTGAAATTTACTTCTTCGAGCATCTTTCGAATCCAAGCGTCCACAACCTATGAAACGAGTTTTTTTATTTACGTCAAGTATACAAGACTTGTTTGAAACATTAAAAAGAGAGTTGGTTGAAAATTCGATACCTTTACGTCCAGCTCCAGTTCGAAAGGTAGTGGCATCACATCACTCGTTTGCATGCGAATTCCATAGGAAAATTTGGACGATGGTAAATTCCATACTACTGGATCAATGGTGTCATACTCACTGGCTTTAATTATCTATATTTTGTGGTATTCTGTGACATCGATACGGTTGTTTTCTTTGGTCAGTCGGTGAATGTTACTTTTGGCGATTGATGTTCTGTTATAATGATCTCTTCCTCTTCCTCTGCCTCTGGATGTTGTGTTGGTTTCAACAGATTAAAATTAGGCTCCTCTATCTCTTTACTTGACTTGAGCTTATAAAATAACAAAAATTAAAAAAGAGTGTGTCACGCATTCAATTATTAACTTTCCCAAACAAGTCGCATGATATGCTGCGAATTGTTTGGGTTTTAATTGAATATAATACATGATAACTATCAGGATATCATGGAAATTGTTCGAGTTTCCACTAAAATAGAATGTTGAACAATTTGCAAGCTATCCTGATATTTGTTTGTAAATCGTAAAATACATCCACACAACACAAGTCTCATAATATTCTGCAAAATTATTTAAAATACCCCTTACCACAGGGTCAGTGACAACCAATGTCGTTGACTTGTTTGGAATAATCTATGGATTGTTTCTGCAAAAATCATTTATGTCATCCTCCGACATATTCTCCAAAGACCGTTGTATTACGCCATCGTAATATACATCATCAATTTCATTTAAAAATATCTGTGAAACTTGAGTGTAAATATCATCAATAGAAACATCAGGTAAACATACTGTGTTATCGTTGGACTCTGGAGCTTGCAGTTGATTCGGTACTGGTACTATAATTTGACCTTGGCTTAGCAATTCTGACTTTGCGTAGGCCATTGTTGGTCTTCGAGGTACATCTCTGTCTTGGTTTTGGTCTTCTAACGATGCTTATCTCTGGGTAAGTAGTTCTAGCTTCTCACAGTCATTGACAGATTCTGACTCTCTCTGAGCTACATCTTGTGTTAGTCGTTCTATCTTTTCCACGGTTATGTGTTGTTGTTGTTCTTCTTCTTGATTCTCTTGTTCTTGTTTTTCTTTGGGGTGTTGTTCTTGTTCTTGTTCTTGTTGTTGTTTTCTATCAGCCAGCTATTTCATACAAAATTCAAAGTAAAAAGGTGGAGGGGTTAAGGATACTGCAGTCTATGTTGCAAACACGTCGTATGATAACATGAGAATTGTTTGAGATCAGAAGGTCAAACAAACCGCATGCTAACCTGGGAGTTGATTGAGATCAGAATATCAAACAACTCGCATGCTAACCTGCGATGTGTGTGATACCCAACTCAATATAATATATAACAAGTCTCAGGATATATTGAGAATTTTTTAGACAGTACTACACAATAGTCCTGAGTTTTATTTGAAAGTTATCCTAATTCGATTTGTTTGAATACGTATACAACGATAACAACACCTAACTTTTTTAAATAGATACACTGATTTTGTTTGAATATGTATACAACAATAAACATTATTATAGAAACAATTTCATCACAACAATAAATTAAGATATTTGAATCTTAGTGTACTTTTAATTCACTTACATCTTCACGGCTATCTGCGTCTGTACGTCCAGATTTTTCCGTTGCCATTTCCTTCTCTCGAGCTTCTACCTCCTTAGCTTTGTTTTGTTGGCAGCCTACCTCCTCTACTATGTGAAGTACGAGTTGTTGGTCATTCGCAAGAGACTCGTGTATTTTTTTCTCCTTTGGAGGACTCTGAACTGTCGCTGCCTCCTGTGTAGGAGGAGACTTGTCTGCCTCTCCATGGTATCCATCTCTGTAGATACCAACAACTCTTCCTTTATTTTACCAGATGGTACCGGTACGGGTGAATGGTTCCCATCACCATCCCTCTCTTCCGACAGTACTCCATCATGCTTTTCAGCATCCTACATTTTCCCATCCTGATTCGGGTCCTTATCTTGAATTTTAGCTAGCACAGATGCGTGAAATTCAGTAGACACCGCTTCAGATGACAATGCTGGTAGTCAAGGTACCTTCTCAATTGCAGGGCTTATAATTTGGCAAATTGGCTGAGAGAGAGCATTGTGGAGTTGTTGTGCTTCAAGCTCCACTATCTTCAATTTTAATTCTTCCAGCTGAAAAAGTAATAGCAGACGTATTATAACATATTACGTGCTGATTAAAGTGATTATGTAATGCTCAATTTCATACTTACTTCTTTCGCTTGTTTTTCTATCTTCCTCTGGTACTTGTTCTTATCGGTGTACGTCTTCAAACGCTTCGATTCCACTACAGGTTCAGACTTCTTTGGAGTAGCCGTTTTGCGTTTGAGGACAAAATTACTGATTGTGTCACTCATACTAGTGGTGCCCTCGTCCTCGGGCTCCTGTTGTGATGTGCCGATCGACGTTGGTGGAATCACTGGCTGGGGGATTGTTTGTGATTGGGGTCTGACTGATATCACCTGATTCGATTCTTTTTGTTTCTGTGATGCCTGTTTCCTTGGTTTCTGGGCTGTTCTTTTCTTCCTTTTCTTTGGTCTTTCTTCTGGTGAAATCGATTCAGCTTCTGCATCTCCACTACCTACTAATCCTCTGAAAGCTTCGCCTTTAGCCTCAGTAAGACATGGTGGACCTTCCAAACCTACAAAGGGAGGAACATGAAAGTAAATAGCTGCACACAGTTTATTTGGAAAATATCAGGATATAGACTGACTGTTTTTTGCAAATAGTTCACATGATATGCTGCGAATTGTGTGGAACTCTATCAGTTTGGAGTTGCAAACAACTCGCATGATAGCATACGAATTGTTTGCAAGTCTATCACTTATTAGGTTTCTAACATGTCTCAGGTTTCCCTGGGTATTGTTTGCAAATTATAGGCTAAGAATTTTTTGATACCTTAATTTAATAGAATACCAAACAAAACTTATGATAGGCTGCGAATTATTTGATACCTTAATTTAATATAATAGCAAACAAAACTCAGACTAGGCTTCAAATTATTTGATACCCCAATTCAATACGTATATAGATCATACCTGATCATCTTTCAGATTGGGTATTTTAACAAGCAGCGACACGGTAGATGCTTGGCACTCTAATCCCAACCATTTGAAAAACCTTGGGATCAAGGTCGGCTTTACTACCTCTAGCCCGATTGTTGAGTG
This sequence comes from Limnanthes douglasii subsp. nivea, assembly GCA_036936605.1. Lineage (NCBI taxonomy): Eukaryota > Viridiplantae > Streptophyta > Magnoliopsida > Brassicales > Limnanthaceae > Limnanthes > Limnanthes douglasii. The sequence goes on from JAUPFV010000004.1 coordinate 297,890,989, forward strand.
CTCCATGATGAAGGGCTGCATCAGGAAAAGTATTATCATCAAGATGCTCTGTATATAACTAATATTTTATATTGAATAAATAAATCTTACAATTAGAGGGGCGACGTATTCGACGACTCTATCGGGTTTTTCGATAGTTAAACAACTCCTTATAGACTGGAGAAGCTTGAACACTATTGATCCGGACCAGTCGTAATTGTTTATTTTGCTGAGATCTTCAACAGAATAAATGTACTCCATCCCAGGATATCTCCAGATACGGATTAGAATAGGGTTAAGAACAAAAAAAATATCAACAGCCGTGCAACGTATTCCAACTCATGCTCCCCCCCTTCGCTTATGGCTCTTTCTATACCTGCCTGTAAAACCCACGACAACATGCTATGTTAGTAAAGCACAACATCATGCTTTATAAGATGAAGTCTATTTTACATGTACCTTTAAATGGTGTTCGTTATGATTTTAGTATTCTTCGGTCCTATCTTCTTGGACGTTTGACCCATGAAGTATTTCTTCATCATCCTCGATTCGTCCTCCTCGCCGTTTACGTATCTGTTGTGAAATGCTTCGGATTTCGTTAATAGAATTTCCTCTGCGCCGTGCTTCATCCCGAATATGACCTTCACATCGTCTGTCGTTAGCTTTATAAACTTTGAGCCAATAAGGAAGGCGTCTTCATCGACGGAGAACCTTTCCACAACATACTGAGTGAGAGAATAAAATTTATTCTTCGGCAGCTCTGCCATATTACGGACGTCCAAAGCCGATTTCAAAAGCGTGTAAAAAGGTGTGTTTCCTGCAGCTTCCATGTGGGCACGGGTAATACGGTTCTCATTCAACAGTTTGAGAAGGCTCACTAATCATGACCTGTAATAGCTTGGTTTTGTTGTCATAGTTCCTCCACAAACACAAATCAGTTGGAGTGTCACACACCTCGCATGACAAGCTGCGAACTTCCTATCGATCAGTTGGAGTGTCACACAACTCGCATGACAAGCTGCGAACTGCCTATTTATCAGCCCGTATTTTCAAACAATTCGCAGGCTGGCCTGCAAATTGTTTGAAAATATAAGCTACGAAATGTTTGACATACACATTCAATCAAGCTGCGAATTGCTATGAACTATAAACATAGATGAAGCTGCACATTGTTTGCATCCTACGTGATGAAGATGCGAACTGTACTACAACGCACACGTACAGGCTGCGAACCGTTCTATTTTTTACATGCACGTTGCAGGGATCAGAGAAATATCGAAACAACACCAAAATCAACAAGTGCAATCAACTAACTAATGCACATCTAACATACATCACAATTCTCAGGAAAGTATTAACATTATATGCAAACGAACAAACCCCTGGGTTCGACGATAAACCCAGAAACTAACAGACCAACTGTCGTTACTAAATACTTGATTCCGGTAAAAAAAATCAACATGGATCGTGAAATAACAGAAACATGTGGTTCGAAGTCATCAAAAACGCAAAAAAAAAAATACATTTTCCACGAGAATGCTTACCTGGTTACTGCAAAACACTGTAGTTTCACCGGCTGGCGACCACTTGACGGCAACTTCTCCAACAGAAGGTGGTTAATCGCTTGACGGAGTGCAAAACGGCTACCGGTACAATTGCGGTGAGGGTTCGAAGAACGATTGATTTGGAGAGACGCTCGAAGGGTTTCTGGTTGGAGAGAGAGCTTGGAAGTCGAACAGTTTCTTTACTGGTGGTTTCTAAAAAATTAGACGTGTTTGGGTTGGTTTAGGGTGCTGAGAAGAGGGGGAAAATGTGCTTGAAGTGAAAAATGGGTATATATAGTCCAGGGTAATTTTGTCCAAAAGTTAGTTGGAGGTACTAAGTAACCTTATCCAAACTTTGGATACTACCGGGTAATTACATACTTTAGCGGATATTTACTGGTAGTTTTCTCTTTATTTTTGTCAAAATAATATAAGGAAATGTTTTATGTCTTTAACTCAAGAAAAATATCAATTGAAATATTATTTTGTTTTTTAAGGCAAACAAAACTAGATCAATGATGATATTTTATTATTATTATTTTAGTTTTTCGTCTGAAATCAGTCATAATAAATCATGCAAGACCAAAAATTATTATATTGTGTGAGACCCAATATTATCAATAATACGAAACCCGACATTATTAAACGAGACCATACACAATAAAGTTAAGAGACCAAACATTATTAAAATCAGGCGAGACTAGACATGATAAAGTTGAGAAACCAAACATTATTAAATCGTGTGGAAAAAAAAAATAATTCAAAAATAAAAAAGAAGATTAATGGATAGAAAAGAAGGTTAATCGTGATTTTTCATCTTGGTAGAAGCATTGATAGTTTACCAATGTTGAGTATTATTCATCTAATGATATATATATATATATAAATTTAGTTACTAAACCTTAAACCTTGTCTAGAAAAGAAGGAAACATAATCTCTTGATAAAAAAAATATTATTTCAAAATAACTAAATGTTTTTAAGTCCAAACAACATAAAATATAAATTTTTCTACCAATTTATGCTAACTATCATTTGAATCTAACTTTTTATTTTTCTGAAAACAAACTTCCAGAAACCGTATAATAATTGGAGGAATTGAGTTCACTAAGTTTTCCACATTTGCTTTCATATGATTTCACCATCTCAAACCTATAAGCAAATGCAAAATGGAACATAATTTTTAATACTGTATATTTTAATAAATTTATAATAAATAATGAATAATAATAATAATAATAGAAGTTGTTACCAATATGCCAAACACTGGAACGGCGCATAGTTGTCGTAAATATTTTTGACATCTTTTTTAATTGTATTCTTACAGCAACGAGTGAGTCCATGTACCTGAGAAAAATATAAACTAAACATTATTTAAAAATATTATCACGAAATAAAGACTACCGATTAGTTATTTGAATCGGATAGTGATCGCTGATATTATATTCTAACGAAACAACTCTTCTTCTTTTTTTTCATCCGTCATGCGAAAAAAAAAGACCAACTAAAATAACCACGCAACAAAAGTTACATTTGTTACAAAATAACTGGAGTATATTTCGAAACAACCAACAAATTTCAGTGGACAACCTTAATTTTTAATCATAAAATGAACATAATTTGTTTTCAGTACCTCTTTTAAATGTCGGATTGTTTCAGAATCTGCAGGAATAATGTGATAAATTCCATTGCACATTAAAACCGTAGAAGTAACAAATGGACCGATTCCTTTAATATTGTTGCAAATTTCATGTATTTGTTCAACGGTAGCACATTCGTATCCTGTATCACCAAACTCATCGAATTTCATTTTTTTGTCCACAATTCGTTTTGCAAGCTCGACAATGCATTTAGCTCTAAATCCAAGTTTACACTCGTTTTTCAAAAATATTTCAGATATCTTATAAATTTCTTTGGCACTTGGAAAAGTTTCTTGTATTTGCATCAAACTTCGCTTGGTTTTTGTTTTCTTTCTTTTTTTTCCTCTACCATCCAAATTTTGTAGCTCAAGTTTGCATAAATTTGACGCCATGGATAATGTTCGTTGCCATCTACATTAAGTTGTTTAAAAAATCAGATTTGATAGTAAAAAAACAACATTACAAAACTTAAAAAATCATAGTAAAAAAAAACATTACAAAATTATAGGCTTTAAACAATAGACTATCCCAACTAAAAATCGTACCGTTCACTTCGTATCCATTTTGGTGACGAATAAAAAATATTTGATGGGAATCATTTGTCTACAATTTCGAATAAAATTAAAATCAGTCTTAAACTCGTGTTTATTTAAGAGGTTATATACCATTAAAGTGGATATTAATGGATCGTGGACACACGGTAGAATTACTTTATCGGAAATATAAAAAATAAATAGTCAATAATGGTCTACCGACTATTTTTATCACAAAATAGATGGCGAAGAAGCTTCAAAGTCCCAAAATAGATGGCGAAGAAGCTTCAAAGTCCCAAAATCAAATTGTAAAACATATTCTAAATATAAGATAAAAATAAATTCCAAACATAAGATAAAAATAACAAACTGTGTTTGTCTAGTGTTGATCCATGTTCAATTTTAGATTAAAAAAATCTCCTATATTTTAAAAAGTTTCGTGGTTGGTATTTTTTGTTTGGCTAAATTTTAGATATGGTTTATGATGATACTTTTTATATTAAAGGTGTTGTCTATGTTTCAAAAAATTATATTAAAATATGAGACCAATGATATTTTTTTGGCATAAAAAATACATATACATGTAGATCTAGTTTTGCCAATGATGTTTTTTGGCATAAAGAATATATATTCATGTAGATCTAGTTTTACAACTTACGTGCAGTTACAAAGAAGAATGGATTTGACAAAATCTTCGAAAAACGATGGCGAACGAAAAAGTCTGCCAAAACCTCTTTGCTTAGCCTCGTCGTGTATTGAATGAAAATTATCCACATTTGCTTCATCCTTTTCAGACAAACTTAACATTCTTCGCACTTGTTTCTGTTCAAAAATTATGATCGAGAAAAACTAATATAGAATTATGTTATCCGAAAAATAGAGTTCGGAGGTATAGACTTACCTTGATAATCTCTTTATCAGGGTTGGATACGACATTATCTTCAGAAACAATGACTATCTTGTGGAATGTAGAACTATAAGAGATAGAAACATTAGTAGATGTTTCATCCAGAAGTCTTAGTGGTCTTTCTAGAGATTGTGTTATTGGATTCCAATGATTTGGAGCCATCATAAACGACCCATGGTTGCATACCACTTTTCCCAAATCGAATGCAGGATTGTATACTTCTAAATATAATTTCATTATTTGTGTTCTTTTTTTCCCTTGTTAGTTTTATAGAAAAGTATATAAATATAGATTCGAAATAAATATAGTCAATAATTAATGTGTTTAAATTTAAATTTATTTATTTAGGTAAAATGAAATTCAGTCAAAACATAATTTTTCACTAATTTTAGTAAAACTTTAAAGAAAATCTTTAATGTTTATCGATATTAAAACATGCGTTTATTTATTTTATTTGGAAACTTTTTATAATAAAATCTTATTAAATTAATTGCATTTCAAAAAAGCTAAAAATCACTATTTGCGTTTGCATCAAAATTAATATTTTTTTAATTAATTAAAGTTGATTTTGACTTGAAATCCAAAATATTCCCTAACTAATTAATTTTAAATAAAATTGTTTTCTGTATAATATTTTCATATATTACGCATATAACTGATTTATTTTATCTTCCGGTAATTTGTTTTCTTTCAATAATATAAGTCGACTAATCTAATATATATGACATGGCTTTTGTGCTACTTGTCCACCAAACAAAATATAATATTAAGAGATATAAATGAATTTGGACAAAATATAATATTAAGAGATATAAATGAATTTGGTCTAATTTTGAATGTTGAGAATAAATAAAAAAACGAGATAATTTGTATGCCTCACATATATGGTAACGGTAAGAAATATATATACCTATAATTCTTAACTCAAATTTAAAATTTTATATAATATATTGTTATATGATATTAATATTATGTTAAAGCTTTAAATAATATAATCAATGATTATAAAAATTAACAAAAATATTGATATACATGTAAATTTTTAAATATTAAATATTACGCAAATAATTGGTATAAATATTCAATTTTTTTTTTTAAAAATAATATGAAAGTAAATACTAATATGGAAATAGAGTTTTAAGGAGTAAATTGTAAATAATGTACATTTAAGGAGTTAATTGTAATTAATGTAAATTTTGTCTTTAGTTTGTGACTCATCTAAGTTTTAGAGAATATTTGTAACCATGTATAATTAGTAAGGACTAAACAACAATTAGTCCATTTTTTGTAACAGATTAGTTTGAGACTAAGTCTTGGATCCTCTGTATAAAGGACCAGACTATTCTAATAAAGGGTTTGAACACTTTTACTTTGAAACTCATTTGTACTTGTGGGAAGCAAAGAGATGAGAGCAAATGGTGATACAATTATTCAGTGCAAGCAGGCACCAGGAGAAACATTGAAATATTATACCAAAAGGTTTGTGTTGACCAAGGCTAGTTTGGACAACTGTGAGGAAAATGTGGCAATCGCAGCTTTTCGCCAAGGATTGTTGCCAGGAGATTTAGCTAATGAAATAACAAAGAGAAGGGCCTTGACTTTTGGAGCTTTGATGGCTCAAGTTGAGGATCAGATCAAAGTGGATGAGTCAAGTAGAGTCTTAGGCGGACCAGCTAACACTCCGAAGAATTCGGGACAGGCAGCCAATAATCAGAGGCAGCCCTCGAATGGTAATAATAATGGTAATGGTAATCAGCAGTCGAGGCAGAAGAACAACAATTTGCCTCCTCGGAGTGATGGTTATTCAAACCATGCTCCATCTAATACTTACAATAGGCATAGACCAAATACATGGGTCAAGCCTGAGTATTATGCTGATCTGACAGAGAATGTTTCTGTCATTTGGGATAAGACCAAAAATTCTGTCAATTTCAAGAAGCCGGGTCCCATCAGTAGACCAAGGAAAGAGAGAAATAATAAATTTTGCAGATATCATGATGATATTGGACATGATACAAATGATTGTATTGATCTGAAGAAAGAAATCCAATATTTGATTAAGAATGGAAAGCTCATGACTTATGTGAAGTCACATGGGAGTGCATAAAAAAATAATGGCGCATCGACTTCGAAGGCTGCACCGCCAGCTGAGAACTTGATGATTATGGATTCACAGGTTGAATCGTTCAATGCTTCTACTGAATACGTTGAAAAGGATCCAAACAGGTTTGCCCCTGATGACAGTCGAAGAGCCTGTGGAAAAGGGGCGAGTTCGAGAATTATGAAAGTTTTTTGAATCGGTTGTTATTTTTTGGGGCGATTCAATGACTGGAAATTCAGACAGTTCGATGAAAAGTCATGTTGTCAACTTGACAACTCAAATTAAAGGGAGGATGCCAACACACTTGTATGGAAAGAAAGATATTCCCTTCATTTTGTTTGATGAAGATGATCTGACAGGGACTGCAGGTCCACATGATGATGCTGTGGTGATCGGAGCTGAGGTGGTTGGCGTCAAAATTCGACGTGTGTTGATTGACACTGGAAGTTCTGCTAATGTCCTTTTTAAATCCACCTATGATAGAATGAGAAATCCCCTTCGGATTACTCAATCGGATCGTACAATTATCGGATTCACGGGTGTAACAGCTCGTGTTGTTAGAGAGTTCGAAGGTGAAGTTAGTTTGGGAAAAGGACCATTCAAGAAAAATGTTCAAGTACTCTTTGTGGTGGTGGACTGTCCCACGAGTTATAATTCTATTTTTCAAAGGTCGTGGCTTTCAAGAATGTGCAGGGTGGTTTCTACAGTTCACCAATGCTTTAAGTACGTAGTTGGAGACAAAGTTGGGGTGGTTTGAGGCAATCAAAAGGTTGTCAGGAAATGCTATGCCAATGCGCTTCGGGTCCGAGGACCCAACAATGGAGATTTGATGCGATAAAAGTAGTTAGAAGGGGCACCCTCAGATTTGGAAGAAAGGGTTGACGATTCGAGGGAAACCCCAGGGTCTTTAACGGTGAGTGAAGACATAGAGGAGTTTACTTTTTCGGAAGGAAAGGTACTTCAAATAAGAACTTTATTGACCAATTTTCTACGTCAACAACTGCTTGATTTTTATCTAAAAATTTGGATGTCTTCGCTTGGAGGACAGAAGATGTATCAGGAGTAACTATTGTTAGTCCTTTTCTCACGCAAGTATACGCGGTCAAATAGTAGCAAGTAATAAGTAAGTAAGATCGTTCCCACGAAGACCAGGTGTATATGACAAGAAATCACTTATGCAACAACGTATGATTATTAGACTAATGCTTGAACGAGTAATAAACTATGGGTGAATGAATATAACTAAGCCAATTAACTAACGAGATTAACTAACGAGTTTACTTATGCGAGAGAAAACATGGAACCCTAACTTCATTGTTTATTTTACTCAGAGTATTAATATACTTAATCAATATGTATGATAACAACGATTACTAATCAGATAACACGAAATCAGTATACGCTACCTTTCAGTACACGTAAAACAAACCACTTAAATAACCACAAAAGAAATAGCAGTTAAGCAGACACCGCTTGCATGACAATCCTATATGTCTATACGAATTGAGGTACAATTGGTTTTAAGCACAAGTTATCTATTTCGATTAGATAGGGTAATATGAAATGGTTAGTGACACATTACGAATCATGAACAATCACAATACGAATTATTCAAGAACCTATGCTAGCATGGAAAGTTCTAAACCCTTAAATCCACTTTCGCATTCGTTAAAGATTAACAAACTAGATGTTCGCGACCCATTTAACGATAAGCACAACCATACTAGGTAATCGATAAACGTATCTCACAAATCAATAAAACATTCAAACCCTAAGTATTATTAAAAAAATCCGTTAGGATTCCATGACAACGATTAGTTCATAATCGAACGAATCATCATCATGGACTCAAAAGTTAGCATAGCTCCAAGACGAATGTAAAGAAACGAATAAGATTTTAGAGAACGTTAAACCGAATAGTAGCTGTAAGTATCGCCTAACAGAAACACTCCATAAACTGCCGATCGAAAAAACAACGAAAAAAAAATAGTCGTCACCTGTCTCGAGCAATATATAAATAAAACCTTAGCATTAGTTTAATATTTTTTTTTAATTCAGCATTAATTTCTTTTTGTGCTTCGTTTTAATATTTTTTTTCTTCATTCAATATTTTAAACAATATCTCAGGAAATATTTTTTTTTTCAACATTAATATATTTTTTCAAGTATTAATATATTTTTCTTTGGAAAAGCACTAGTCATAATATATTTTCTTGGCATTAATATAATTTCCTTTTTTTTTAAATTGTTCCAAAATTACCCTCAAGTACATTAATTTTCTAGTTTCTTCAATTTCAACCCCAAATTTATTAATATTATCACAATTTACCCGCGACACAAGCGCTTTTAAGAATACTGGAAAAGCACGTTAAAACACAACGAATACTTGAGAATCGACGACGATTTTAAGAATAATGGAAGCGTAATAAGTGACATGAAATGCACTTATCAAACCCTCAAACTTAAACCGTTGCTTGTCCTCAAGCAATGCAAAACAGGTTTAACAATTGATGCAATTAAATTTAAATTAATGCTGAATGCAATGATCCGAACGAGTAACCGTAACTAATTCAGCATAAATGCATCAACAAATGAAATGACCTCGGAATGTGGAATAACTAGGTACTCAAATGCTAGCAATACAAGTGAGGAACCGCGCGTGTGTGCTCAAACTCAATCGACATGTTTTTTGTACAAATTAATGGACCTTACTTGTTCTTATCATAATAATCACAAGTTTAGAAACGAAATACAACCTAGATTCTTCATAGTCAAGATGTACATCCATATTTCCCCGGGGTTGTCAAAGATTTATTATGCTTTATTCTATATACAGACACACAAAGGCTTATTTGACTGTGCAATGGACGAGGTCCCCAAAAGACTTATACAATGGTTCCCATGTAGCGAGCTTTAGGTTAGCGGATCCCAGACCGGAAAAATCTTAGGTCAGTAGGCACAAAGTCCCCTAGAACTTAATAACTCGAGTACCAAAGAGCTCATCCTAGCCAATTTTGCCTTTTATTTTTCATCTTTTCTTTTCTTTTTCTTTTTCTTTTTTTTCTTTTTTTTTCTTTTTTTAAGCAATTGGGAATGAGTGCGTTTCGTTCCATCTCATTCCACCCTTAGACTACTCGTAATACACAGCCCCCAGTGAGAGGACGCACGTCAACGAGCGGCTACTAGCCTTTGATGCCTAACTGAATAATACACATATTTATCTTTTAACTCCCCCAAACTTATATTTTTGTAACCCATGAGCTAATAAAGGATTAAGGTATGATTCTGAACCTAAGCAAGGATTATGTATAACAATACTCAAGTGTATCCGTAACAAGCATAAAAACAATCGATGAGGTTACGTGTATTAATTGTGCTTCTACATCAAGCAAGCTAACTTACAGGCATCCTAATTAGATTTTTATTCCTACTGTCATTCCAAATAATTTTCATCATTGGCTACTTAAATGGAAACAACAACTCAAGGGATCAAAGACGTAAAATGCATGAACAAAATGCTATACTAATAGATTAATTCGATCCTAAACACAGTTTATATGATCATGGCATGAATATGCAAATAAGCATGACTAACATGAAGATGCACTGTCTATCATGAATGTCTACTATGATGAATGCAACTACAAGAAATTAAAAGATACAAGAAACACTCCCATATTCGTCCAACAGTGTTGATCATTGTTTTCCAGTGGGTTGCCTCCCACGAAGCGCTTGTTTAACGTCGATAGCTCGACGATACCACTCGGAGTCATGTAGTGTCGAGTCTGATGATGAATGCCTCACGGAGCTCCATATCTCCATAGTATTGCTTGAGTCGATGACCATTGACTTTGAATGCTTTGTCTGGTGATTCCTTATAGATTTCAACTGCTCCATGCAGATATACTGTCTTGACTTTAAAAGGTCCAGACCATCTTTACTTGAGCTTCCCAGGGAAAATCTTTAGACGAGAGTTGAAAAGAAGAACCAATTGACCCGGCTCAAAAGCTTTATGTAGAAGCTTCCTATCATACCATTTCTTGACTATTTGTTTATACATCTTCGAGTTCTCATAGGCTTGAAACCGAAATTCGTTAAGTTCATTTAATTGAAGCAAACGCTTCTCACCAGCTGCTTGGATGTCGAAATTCAACTTCTTTAAAGCCCAGAATGCCTTATGCTCGAGTTCTGCTGGAAGATGACAAGCCTTACCATATACTAACTTAAATGGTGACATCCCAAACGGAGTTTTGTAAGCCGTTCGGTATGCCCATACTGCTTCATCTAAATTTAGAGACCAATCTTTCCTTGAAGGATTCACCACTTTTTCTAAGATTCGTTTGATTTCTCGATTCAAGACTTCAGCTTGACCATTAGTTTGAGGGTGGTAAGTGGTGGCAACATAATGAGAAACACCATATTTAGCCAACAAGGTTGTGAACTGACGATTGCAAAAGTGAGTCCCTTCATCACTGATTATAGCACGAGGAGTTTCGAAGCGAGTGTAGATTTGCTTACGAAGGAAATTGAGCACTACCTTAGCATCGTTAGTTGGGAGAGCTTTCACCTCAACCCACTTAGATACATAATCCACAGCTAAGAGTATGTATAGATTGTTGCAAGAGGACACAAATTGTCCCATGAAATCTATTCCCCACACATCGAATACCTCGACCTCAAGAATCATATTAAGGGGCATCTCATTTCGACTAGAAATATTACGAACCCTTTGGCATCGATCGCATCTACAAACGTACAGATAAGTATCCTTAAACAAGGTAGGCCAGTAGAAACCTGCTTTAAGAACTCAAGCAACTGTCTTATCAGCAGCATAATGTCCTCCATAAACCATAGAGTGACAATCATGTAAAACTTTCTCAATCTCACTGTAAGGGATGCAACGTCGAATCATCTTATCAGCACACTGTTTAAACAAGAATGGCTCATCCCAAAGATACCATTTCATGTCATGCAAGAATTTCTTCGGTTGAGCCCAAGTAAAATCTGAAGGAATCACATTGCTAACTAGATAGTTAACAAAACCAGCAAACCATGGCACTTCTCCTTGGATCAAGAACAACTGCTCATCTGGAAAACATTCGTTGATAAGAATTCTATCTCCCTTGTCTTTCTCATGTTTCTCAAACCGTGAGAGATGGTCAGCTACCTGGTTTTCGGCCCCCTTTCTGTCTTTGATTTCCAACTCGAATTCCTGAAGCAAGAGTACCCATCGAATTAAGCGAGGCTTGGCATCCTTTTTAGATAGCAGGTACTTGATAGCCAAATGATCTGTGGAAACTGTGACCTTAGCACCAAACACGTAGGATCTGAACTTCTCAAAGCCATATACAACAACCAAAAGCTCTTTTTCAGTAACAGTGTAGTTTCGTTGTGCATCATTGAGGGTTTTACTGGCATAGTGAACCATGTGAAACACCTTCAACTTCTTTTGTCCAAGAACGACTCCCACAGCGAAATCACTAGCATCACACATCATCTCAAATGGCTCTTCCCAGTTAGGCGCAGTGATGATAGGGGCTGAAGTCAACTTTTTCTTCAAGAGCTCAAAAGCAACGAAACACTCTTCAGTAAATTGAAAAGGGAACATCCTTTTCAAGTAGACTACAAAGTGGTTTGGTGATCTTTGAGAAGTCCTGAATAAAACTTCTATAAAATCTAACATGACCAAGAAAACTACGAATTCCTTTTACTGAGACCGGATGAGGAAGCTTTTTGATCGTTTCAAGCTTGGCCTTGTCCACTTCTAAACCCCTCTTAGACACCTTGTGTCCAATGATAATACCTTCTCACACCATGAAGTGACATTTTTCCCAATTAAGAACGAGGTTTGTTGCCACACATCTCTCAAGTACTCTACCCAGATTAGATAGACAGCCATTGTATGATTTCCCAAAGACTGTGAAATCATCCATGAATACCTCCATAATATCATCAACCATATCAGAGAAAATTACCATCATGCACCTTTGAAAAGTAGCGGGTGCATTGCAAAGTCCGAAAGAGATACGTCGAAAAGCGAATGTACCAAAAGGGCATGTGAAGGTGGTCTTCTCCTGATCCTCCGGAGCTATACAAATATGATTGTAGCCTGAATATCCATCGAGCATACAGTAATACTCATGGCCCGCCAACCTATCCAACATTTGATCAATGAATGGAAAGGGAAAGTGATCCTTTTGAGTGGCCTTATTCAATTTACGATAATCCATGCAAATTCTCCATCTAGTGACTGTCCGAGTGGGGATGAGTTCATTCTTTTCATTTGTTACTACTGTCATTCCTCCCTTCTTTGGTACACATTGCACCGGGCTTACCCACGGACTGTCCGAGATAGGATAGATAATGCCTGCATCTAGCCACTTCAGAATTTCTTTCTTCACCGCCTCTTTCATGATAGGATTTAGCCTTCTTTGATGCTTGATAGATGGTTTGCTCCCTTCTTCGAGCAGAATCTTGTGCATGCAGTTAGAGGGACTGATTCCCTTGATATCTGCTATGGTCAAACCAATGGCTGATTTGCACTTCTTTAGGACTCTTAATAGCTTTTCTTCCTCCCTACCTGAAAGGTTAGATGCAATAATAAAAATAATATAGATGACTCTCCTAAGAAAGCGTACCTGAGATGATCTGGTAGTGGTTTGAGTTCAAGTTTAGGAGCTTCTTCTAGAGAAGGTTTAAGCCTTTCCTGAGAATCCTTAAGATCACCCAATCCAAGCGACTCATGTGGAATATTGAGCCTCTTTTGATACGGGGCTTCCTGTAGTAGTTGAACACATTCAAAAATATTTCTTCGTCTTCGAAGTCAGATTCACCATGTAGATATCTGCCCAGAACATCTGAACACGCAAACCGATCCAACTCAATACTGTGCAAAGAATCGACCATATCCAACCTAAAACATTCTTCATCCTCTGTTGGAGATTTCATAGCCTTGAAAACGTTGAAAGTGACATTCTGATCTTGCACTCTCATAGTGAGCTCTCCTTTCTGGACATCAATCAAAGTTTTTCCCGTAGCCAAGAATGGTCTTCCCATGATTATGGGGATGTTTTTGTCCTCTTTGAAATCCAAGATAACAAAGTCAGCCGGAAAGATAAGCTTATCTACCTTTACTAAGACATCTTCCACGACACCACGAGGATATGTGATAGAGCGATCAGCCAGTTGCAAAGAGATGTTAGTCGGTTTTGGCTCAGGTAGCCCAAGTTTCTCAAACACAGATAGGGGCATCAGATTGATGCTCGCGCCCAAGTCACATAAACATTTGCTGAAATATAAATTGCCAATCGAACAAGGAATGGTGAAGCTTCATGGATCTTTAAGCTTGGGAAGCAATTTTTGTTGTAAGATCGCACTACATTCCTCAGTGAGCACCACTGTCTCAAAATCATCAAGCTTTAGCTTTTTCGAAAGAATTCCCTTCATGAACTTAGCATAACTAGGCATTTTCTCTAATGCTTCAGCAAAGGGTATGTTGATGTGTAGCTTCTTGAATACCTCCAAAAATCTCCTAAACTGAGTAACTAGCTTCTGTTTCTGCAAACTTTGCGGAAAAGGTGGAGGAGGGTAGATCGTAGGCTCAACATCTGGTTGAGATGGCTTTTTAGGTGGCTGATCTTGATCAGAATTAACCTCAGATGAGGGCTGATTTTGAGCATAATTTTTCAAAATGGGCTGTTTTTTAGAAGAATCGGCCTCTTGTTCAACTGTGGGGTTCTCGGCAACCTTTCCTGATCTCAAGGTGATAGCTTGGCATTGCTTTTTACCGTCCGGTTTACCTGGATTATGCTCTGTGTCGCTAGGAAGAACTCTTTGAGGTCTAACGATCATGTTACTGGCCATCTGCCCAATCTTTGTTTTAAGGTCTTGTGAGATACCATCAGACTTTTAATCATTAGTTTCATCTCTTCGAATTCAGAGTCTCTCACAGAATGTTGAGGAGGGCCAGGATGTTGATTCTGAGGTTGTCTTGGGGCATACTATTGAGATTGATGTTGCTGACCTTGTTGCTGAAATCCAGGAGCAGTATATGGCTTAGCACCATAATGCTGATTACCTTGTTGATTATTGCTCCAACTGAAGTTCGGATGATTTCTGTTGCTTGGGTGATAGGTGTTTGAGATTGGTTGTTGATTCTACCTCTGAAAGTTACTCACAAATTGCATCCACTCGGTAGAGATAGGGCATTTTTGAGTGTCATGCCCTCCAACACAAATCTCGCACACACTAGTTACCTGATGTACCCCTAGTTTAGTCAAAGAATCCACCTTCATTTTTAGAGCTTCAAGCTGAACTGCTAAAGCAGTGGCAGTGTCTACGTTAAGAATACCAGCTACTTTATGTTGTGACAGCCTCTGAGAAGGGTTCTGGAATTCATTAGCAGCCATCATCTCAAGGAGCTCGTGAGCCTCCTCATAGTGTTTCGTTAATAAGGCTCCCCCAGATGCAACATCGACCATGGGCCTTGTTTGCGCACCCAAACCATTGTAGAAGAAATGTATTACTAACCAATGAGGCATCCCATGATGAGGACATTTTCTGAGCATCTCCTTGTAACGCTCCCAAACTTCACTTAAAGATTCACCATGTGACTGAGAAAACTGAGTAATAGCATTCCTCATAGCGGCTGTTCTTGTCATAGGAAAGAATTTTGAGAGAAATTTCTGCCCTAGTATATCCCAAGTAGTGATAGAGCCTGCTGGTAAAGAGTGTAACCAGCTCTTAGCTTTGTCCCTCAGAGAAAATGGGAAGAGTCTCAGTCTTATGGCATCATCTGAAACACCGTTGAACTTGAAAGTATCACAGATTTCAAGGAAGGTCATAATGTGCATATTAGGATCCTCAGATGAAGCTCCCCCAAACTGACAAGAATTCTGCATCATCTGAATAGTGCCGAGTTTAATTTCAAAATTATTCGCAACAATATTGGGCCTGGCAATGCTAGACTGAATATCTATGATCTTTGGTTGAGAGTACTCTATGAGTGCTTTTGGAGTTAGATCTCCCATTGTAGAATTAGTATCAGAATTTGAGAATAGTACTATGTTCCTTGTTTTGTTTCAAGCTCTTTTTGTACTAGTGCTCTAGTTTGAGACCGTGTTTGCATACACGCTCAAGTACCTGAAGCACAAATAAAAAACACACGAAAAGCAAGTAAGTGAATCAAGTCAATAGTTTTATAACGACCCTTGCTGATAAGCACTAAAACTGTCAAATAACACTGAGTCCCCGGCAACGGCGCCAAAAACTTGTTAGTCCTTTTCCAACGCAAGTATACGCGGTCAAATAGTAGCAAATAATAAGTAAGTAAGATCGTTCACACAGACCAGGTGTATATGACAAGAAATCACTTATGCAACAACGTATGATTATTAGACTAATGCTTGAACGAGTAATAAAGTATGGGTGAATGAATATAACTAAGAAAATTAAGTAACGAGATTAACTAACGAGTTTACTTATGCGAGAGAAAACATGGAACCCTACCTTCATTGTTTATTTTACTCAGAGTATTAATATACTTAATCAATATGTATGATAACAACGATTGATAACAAGAAATCAGTAAACGCTACCTTTCAGTACACGTAAAACAAACCAGTTAAACAACCACAAAAGAGATAGTAGTTAAGCAGACACCGCTTGCATGACAATCCTATATGTCTATACGAATCGAGGTACAATTGGTTTTAAGCACAAGTTATCTATTTCGATTACATAGGGTAATATGATATGGTTAGTCACATATTACGAATCATGAAAAATCACAATACGAATTATTCAAGAACCTATGCTAGCATGGTAAGTTCTAAACCCTTAAATACACTTTTGCATTCATTAAAGATTAACAAACTAGATGTTCGCGACGCATCTAACGACCAACACAACCATACTAGGTAGTCGATAAACGTATCTCACAAATCAATGAAGCATTCAAACCCTAAGTATTATTCAAACAAATCTGTTAGTGTTCCGTGACAACGATTAGTTCATAATCGAACGAATCATCATCATGGGCTCAAAAGTTAACATAGCTCTAAGACGAATGTAAAGAAACGAATAAGAGTTTAGAGAACGTTAAACCGAGTAGTAGCCGTAAGTATCGCTTGACAGAAACAATCCGTAAACTGCCAATCGAAAAAACAACGAAAAGAAATAGCTGTCACCTGTCTCGAACAATATATAAACTACCGATTGAAAACACCGTAGCCGTTACGTCAACTGTCGGTCGAAAACGACAGTAGCTGTCACCCGCTGCCGATCGAAAACCCAAAGAATAGCTGTCACATGGTTTCTCTGGTTTCGTCTGTTTGTGTTTTCTGCAGGATCGAAAGAACAACAAAAGTAGTTTCCACCTGCGTTTATATATTCTGTCGGATCCAAGAAACCAAAAGCGTTTTCTCTTCTTTCTGTCTGTTCCGATTTTGTATGCTTCTGCAGGAAAACCTAAAAGTGGCCAAAATCTTTTTCTCTTCTTTCTTTTCTCGTTTTGTCGTTATGGAGAATACCCTAGTAGAAGCCAATTGCTTCTTTTGTCTTTTTTATTTTTATCTGCCGTAAACCAAGTCCGTCAAAAACCGAGGTAGTAGCCAATTGTGCCTTTTTCTTCTTCTTCGTCTGTTTTATTTATAATTTCTGCCGAAACGCTAAAAAACCCAAATTACGAATCATGAAATATTTATACTAAATAAAATAATATTTTAAACAATATAGTTAAATAAAACTTTAGCATTAGTCTAATATTTTTTTCTTAATTCAATATTTTAAACAATATCTTAGGAAATATATTTTCCTTTTTTTCAACATTAATATATTTTTTCAAGCATTAATATATTTTTCTTTGGAAAAGCAATGGTCATAATATATTTTCTTAGCATTAATATATTTTCTTTTTTTTCAACTGTTCCAAAATTACCCTCAAGTACATTAATTTTCTAGTTTCTTCAATTTCAACCCCAAATTCATTAATATTATCACAATTTACCTGCGGCACAAGCGCCTTTAAGAATACTAGAAAAGAACGCTAAAACACAACGAATATTTGCGAATCGGCTACGATTTTAAGAATAATGGAAGCGTAATAAGTGACATGAAATGCACTTATCACCTATTGAGGTAATTCGACAGAGCCTGACCATATATCTGAAGGTCAAGCCGGTAATTCAAAAAAGAAGAGTGTTTTCCTCGGAAAAGCAGAAGCAATTGTTGCTTAAGTGAATCAGGTTGTCTAAGGTTGGACACGTAAGGGAATCATAGTATCCTTTATGGACGACGAATCCAGTAGTAGTAAAAAAGAAGAATGAGAAATGGAGGATGTGTGTGGATTTTACAGATTTAAATAGAGCTTGTCCCAAAGATCCATTTCCCGTTCCTCGGATAGATCAGTTGATTGATTCTACTTCGTGCATCAAAATTTTAACTTTTATGGATGCTTTTGTAGGGTATAATCAGATCCAAAGATCAAGAGTGCACAACTGTTATAACTGATAGGGGCTTGCATTGTTATAGAGTAATGCCTTTTGGATTGAAGAATGCTGGAGCCACTTATCAAAGATTAATGATTAAAGCTTTCGCTACGCAGATCGGAAGAAATATGGAGGTATATATAGACGACATGGTAGTGAAAATCTCAAAGGACGAAGTGCATCTTGATGATCTAGAGGAAGCTTTTTTGAATTTAAGGGCACTCAGGTTGAAATTAAATCCTGAAAAATACACCTTCGGAATTTGATCGTGAAGTTTTTGGGTTTTATCATTAGTGAAAAAGTAATAGAAGCTGACCCAAAACAGCTGAAAGCTTTGATAACTATGAATTTTCCTCGATCGATAAAAGAAGTGCAAATTCTGACATGAAGGTTAGCAGCACTTAATCGATTTATTTCAAGATTCTCTGACAAACGGTTTCCTTTATTTCAAGTGTTACGAGGACCCAACAGGTTCGAATAGATGTCAGAATGTGAAGGAACGTTCACAAACATTAAAAATTTGTTTTCATCACCAGAGATTTTGACAAAGCCTCGAAATGGGGAGAAATTATTTATGTACATTACAGTATCGGATTTTGCACTCAGCACAGTGTTAATTAGTGAAGATTTAGGAATTCCAAAGCCGGTGTATTACGTTAGTAAAATTCTGGTGGCAGCAAAAAAAAGATATATAAAATCAGAAAAGTTGGCTTTAGCATTGGTGATTACTGCTAGAAAGATGCGTCCATATTTTCAAGCTCATACGATCGAAGTCCGAACTTTGTTCCCCTTAAAAATGTTTTACAACGACCTGATATTTCGGGGAGGATGACCAAATGGTCAGTGGAGTTGGGGGATTACGATATCGTATTTACACCTCGAACAATGATCAAAGCACAGGCACTGGCAGATTTTTTTGTTGAGTTTCACTCAAGACGATCAGATGAGGAAGAAACTAAAAAAGATTTACCTCTAGATTCGAGGTGGGTTGTTCGAATGGATGGAGGATCCAATATTTCAGGGTGCAATGCTGGGGTTCAATTAATAGCTCCGACGGGAGAAATGATGGTCCAATCAATTAAATTTGGTTTTCATGCTTCAAACAATGAAACTGAATATGAAGCTGCTTTGGCAGGTTTGAGGTTGGAAAAAATTTGTGGGGTGACTTCAGTGCGCTTGGAAACGGATTCTTAGTTATTAGCAAATCAGGTGTCTAGATTTTCCGAAGCAAGAAAGGATCGTTTGATTTTATATCTTCGGGAGCTTCCAAATTTAATGTTTCTGTTTGACAACGTGGTTGTGGAATATATTGGGCGAGGAAGTAACACGGTGGCTGATTCTTTAGAAAATGTTCCTTAGAAGGAAGAATATCCTTGGATTTTGCTACGAGAAAATATTTTAATTGTTACTCAATCTAGCCAATGTGAAAGTATAGAAGAATTTTTTATCACGGATGAAAGTTGACGTGATTGGCGTTCGGATATTCTTAATTTTTTTTACCCAAGGATTACTGCCAGATGATTCTCAATTGGCCAAAAAGTTAAGAGGTAAAGTCTTCAGATATATAGTTCTCGATGGAATTTTATATAAAAATGCATTAAGCAGACCATTGCTACGATGTTTAAGCAAGAAAGAATCATAAGAAGTATTGTCAGAATTACATGATGGTGAAGGGTCAGCTCATTGTGGGTTTAAAGCTCTATCGCGTCGAGTTTTACCTGCAGGGTTTTATTGGCCTACAATCATGAACGATGCTAAGAATTTAGTCAGATGTTGTGATACTTGTCAGAGATTTTCCAATGCTATTCACAGACCAGCAATACCGCTTATGTCTATATCTGAGGCGATACCATTTGATAGGTGGGGAATTGATCTGGTGGGACCTTTGCCGATGGCTTCTTGGGGAAGATAGATGATAATTGTGGCGATAAATTATTTTACGAAGTGGGCAGAAGCAGAACCGCTATCAGGCACAAAGGCAAAGGATGTTATCAAATTAATTATGAATAGTATCTATTGTTGTTTTAGGGTTCCTCAGAGGATCACAACAGATAATGACCCTCAGTTTAATAATAGGGAAATGGCTGCATATTGTACTTCTATAGGAATTCAGCAATGTTTTTTTACGCCTTTTCATCCTCAAGCTAATTGACAAGTGGAAGTGACAAATAGAACAAATTTATATGGCTTAAAGAAGAATCTATCGGGGGCAGCAGGGAAATGGCCAAATTATTTGCAAGAGGTGCTTTGGGCTTATCGAATAAATCCAAGAGAGGCTACAAAAGAGACTCCTTTTGCTTTGGCATATGGTATGGATGCAGTTAGCGCTAATGAATCTACGATGTCATCTTTTAGAATATCTCAATATTCTGAAACGTCTAATGACGAAATTTGAAGGGCTAATTTAGATTGGATTGAGGAGAAAAAGGTTCGAGCTCATCTGAATTTAATCCATTATCAAACTCTTATGAGAAATAGATATGATTCGAAGCTGAAAAGAATAGAATTTAAATAAGGTGATAAAGTGTTGCGGAACGTTTTCTTGCACACAAAGGAGAAGAACCTCCGAAAAATAGCTCCGAATTGGAAAGGGCCTTATACAGTTGTTGAAAGAATCAAGTCGGGGTCCTACTGTCTTTGTGATTTCGAAAGGAGAATGCTTCAACATCCGTAGAATATCCAACACTTGAAGCTTTATTGGGAGTAGTTATGTTTTTATACATTAGAATTTTTGTTTTGAATGGCGCACTCTTTCCTCTCTTGTTGGCCCATGAAGGTTTTAACGAGGCGTCGTGTATATATTCAATATTATCAATAAAGTTCAGTTTTTGGCCAATGGTTGTGTGCATATGTTCGATTACTATCTTAACAAGTCATCAAAGATTTATCACCTTTAAGATTGGTTAAGAGTAGTGTTTTTGACACTTTTCGAAGAAACAACCATGTTTATTAATTACATTACATTTTCATTTCGAAGTGAACACTTAACAGCACACTGAGAATTTTTTGGAAGAGCTACCAAAGCTTAACAATACATTGACATTTTTTGAAGAACTACAATTTGTTTTTCGAAGAACGAAAATTTATCGATGAGCAACAATATCTATCAATTTTGTCCAATGATTCGAGGAGGTAAGTTTACATTAATTTGTTAAGGTTTTATAGTTATTTTGTTTGAAAAATTCAGCATCGAATAAGATACAAGGAAAATGATAACATAAAAAAACCATTTGTCATTTAGATCGAGACATTAAGGTACAAGAAAGGATATTGTAATTCGACACGGATAAAAAGATAATAATAAAGTCATTCAGAATATTCTTCTTCATCGGGTGATTCGTCTTCGGAAGATGATGAACTTGGAACGGGGTCGAAAGCTTCGCTTGGGCGTTTTTCTTTAGGGATATCATTCCAAAAGCTTTTCATGTCGACTTTTGGATAAGTAGCGTGAAGTTTACGGAGAAGAAGAATGGTCGCATCTTCTTTTCCGACGCGGATAGCAGTTTGCATATCCTTTGAAAGTTCAGCTTCGGCGGCAGCGACAACAACAACTTTTTCAGCTTCGAAATTCTTCTTCAACTTAGCCATATCATCGGTTAGCTCTTTGTTTTTTGTCTCACAAAGAGTGAGAGAGTTTTGAAGCTTGTTGGAGTTGTCTTTTTCAGCGGCTAGTTCAGTAGCATGGCTAGTGTTGAGTTTCTTCAACTCTGCTTTATGATTATTAGTCAGCAATTCAGTCTCCACGATGTGGTTGATTTGCAGATGATTATTTATGCAGAGAGCACCTTTGATCAGTTCGGACCGTGCCATTTCATAACCATAAAATTGATCGACTACTTTGCCATGCATAATTTCTCTAAGCTTCTTCTTAGCTTCGTAACCTTCCTTGTAGTAAACCATATCTTTGGCCAGCTGCTTTAGATTGTTTTGAGAAGCTTCAACTTTGGAAGCAAGTTTCTTTGCTGCAGCATCAAGTTCGACAAATGGTTGAAGAGCGACAGAGATGACAGGATTTGGAGTACGAACACGAAGTTCGGATGTGCTAGGATTTTGAACCATTGGGGTGATAGGCTCAAGAGGGTGAGTAGGTACTAGAGAGGCTTCAATTGGTTCTGGTCTTCCAAAGTTAAGCATATGGTTTTGGATTACTTGAAGAACAGGATCTTCCTTACCAGTAAGTGCTTTGGTATTTTCGAAGCCGATGAACATGTTAGGGTCGAAGGCTGCATTGGTTTGATTTTCGTTGGAGGTGCTATCTTCGATGACTATCAAAGGGTTGTCTTGGTTTGACTGATTTTCTATGGAAGGGTTTTGTGGGTTTTCAGCAACAGTGACTTCGTCCTCATAAATCAAAGTGTACGAAGTGATTTTCTTCTGTTTTTTTTCTTTCCGAGGGAATCAGAGGAAATTTTCTTTTTCTTTGATGATGGTTCTTGATCCTTTCCCTCTTCGATGGGTGAGAGAGGTTGTTCTGCAATTTTCTGTTTTCGACGCTTTAGTTTCGAGGGCATGGAAGGGTTAGCACCAGATGTGCTAGCTGTTTTTTACCCTTCTTTTCTTTGATGATTTTTTCTTTCTTCTTTTTTGGCAAATAGTTATCCGATCTTTTACGAATGGGAAGAAAAACTTTGCAGTCAGGCTGGGGTATTCGTTGGCACACAAGCTTTGGATCTGGTTCGGATGATAAATCTTGAGGAGGCAATCCACCTTTTTTATTAGAAACATATGGCTATGGAGGAAATTAATGGGATGAAAGGCAGTATGAAATGCATTATTCCATTGCTTTTCAGCCCAGACGGCGAGTTTTTGAAAAATATCGTTAGTAGCTTCTCAACGTGTTGAGTAGCGCTTCAAAATTTCTAGTATAAATTAGCAAAATAAAATGTTAAAAAAATGGAAGAAAAATTTCATATTAGAACATAAAAAATTCGAATAACTTACGATTACTTCTCCAGACGAGAGTTAGTTTCGAAGGGTTAGCTCTTTAGTTTTCACTTTGCCGTTTTCCCAAGCTCTAGATATGAAGACGAATTTATGTTTCCAGAATTTTTCAGCCTCCAGAAGATCATCGATGATCTTAAGGTCATACATCAAGGTGATGTAATAATAGGGAAGCTTGAGACCTTTTGAAAGTTGAGTCAGTGAGATGAAGTCTTTAATGCTGATGGGAATTTTGGATAGATGTGATGCCATGATCACTGACATGAGGGTGAACCATTGATTTGGTG
This sequence comes from Limnanthes douglasii subsp. nivea, assembly GCA_036936605.1. Classification (NCBI taxonomy): domain Eukaryota; kingdom Viridiplantae; phylum Streptophyta; class Magnoliopsida; order Brassicales; family Limnanthaceae; genus Limnanthes; species Limnanthes douglasii. The sequence goes on from JAUPFV010000004.1 coordinate 297,914,405, forward strand.
TCACCTGGGTAGGGCATAAACTGAGGAGTTCGAAGTACTCCAAGATCATTGGATCTAGTATAAATCGAAGACCTCAGTTGATGATTTCTGGGTATACCACTAGTTCATCATCCTTGTAGTCACGGGGAGTTTCTCCTTCTTTTGGCAGACGAAGGGTTATGTTTTCTCCCATTCCCCATTGTTTCTTAAGAGCCGAGGCTTGGCTTTTTTTATAGTATATGTAACGAACTTTTTTCAAAGAAATAATGTATTTGCTTTCGAGGTTCCTTAGGTTCCTCTCAATTTTTGCGCTTTCTTCTTCGGAGATGGAGCAAATATCAGCTTCTTCTTGAGAGTCAGCCTCAAGATCAGTTTTTGTAGCCTCCGAGTTAGCTTCGTTGGCTTTTGAAGTTTCTTCTCGAGGATTTTGAGAAGTTGGGATAATCGTTTTTGTAGAAGTGTTAGCAATTCAAGGCGCTTCCTCCGTCACTTCTCTTTAAGGAGAATCGTTAGTAGTTGGATTTGGAGGAGAAGGAGTTCAGATGATTGTTGATTCATCTCCCATGGTGATGAAAGTTTTTATTCGTTTGGTTACTGATGATTTTTCCGAAAAAGGGTAACTTGTTTTCGGTTTTAGAGGAGAAATTATACTTACGAAGAGGAGGCTCGAGGTGTTTTAGAACCTCAGATTTTAGATGAGGATTACTCTTCGATTCTGGGGGAAGGTGAAAGATTTGGAACTTTAGTAGGATCGAAGTTACCGTAATAGAATGTCTCAGTAGTAGTTCTGATTGGACCACCTTGAATTAATCATGCTCTTCGGTATTCTTCAGCTCTTTGTGTAATACAAAAATAATCATAAGATCTGAACACTAAATACTATCAGTATCAGAGGATTCTAGTGTTTTGGAAAGAACAGCCTTTGAATTTTTGGTTCTTGGTTTCTTTCTCATAAACCAAGTAAGGGTTGATCGGAGAGAATGAAGATTGGTCGGGAAGTTTGAATTTTCTGTTGAAAATCCTGAGAATAGGGGAGGAGCAGATGAAGGTAGCCAAAAACTCTAACTTCTCTCTAAAACGGTTTCTGTGTGAGGAGAGTGGAAATGAGAGGAAAGTTGTATTTATATTAAAGCAAGTGAAAGCGTGTGAAGGTGGAAAGACTTATGTGATGATAGGTTGGAATAGGAATCGTTGAGTTGGTTAGATGCTCGACATCTGTCAGGCTAGATTACTAGGGTTATGATGAATTTAACGGTTACATATGTAATGGTTATATTCGAGGATGATCTATTTACATAATATTTCAAGGACGATTTTCAAGACATTTTATTACATTGGTTCATTACATCGATTCGAAGTGATTTCGAGCTCACGTTTACCTACCAAGGCTTTTCGAGGCCAATTTATGTTTTTCCTTTGGTTCGAATATGTTTTTAGATCTTAAATTGTATAAGAGCTTCGAATACTTATTAAAGATAATGGCTTCGAACAATCGTTTTTAAGCTTATGACAGGTTACATAGCCAATGTGAGTTTTCGAGGATGTAAAGATTCGAAGACAAAGCTGATTTGAAGACTATTTCGTTTTAATTCATTTACTGACATGATAACTAGGGGGCCTTCTGATATGGAAATAAAGTTTTAAGGACTAAATTGTAAATAATATAAATTTTAGGATTCAATTGTAATTAATATAAGTTGTGTCCTTAATTTGTGACTGATGTAAGTTTTAGAGAATATTTGTAACTATGTTTAATTAGTAAGGACAAAACAACAATTAGTCCATTTTTGTAACAAATTGAGTTTGAGACTAAGTCTTGGCTCCTCTATATAAAAGACATGACTACTCTAATAAAGAGGTTGAACACTTTTACTTTGAAACTCATTTGTACTTATGTTTTCTCTCTCTAAAAACTCTCTAGCATTTTCTCTCTCTAGAATACACTATTGACAGTTTACTAAGGCAAAACGATAACTCATCAAATCAGATCAATCCAAGATTGGATTATGATACAAAATATACAGATATCATAAACAAATATCAAGTCAATAAAATGTCTTTGAAAACCTCGTGCAGTTGCTGTAACATGAAACTACTTAAAATCAGTAAACATGTAGATTACACGAGGGGGTGATAACTATATACAACAAAAGTAAGTTAGAAAAACAATTAAAGTTAACGTTAACCTGTCCACTTTGGTTCCAAGGAATCTGAACCAAAACATATGACGCAAAACAGTAAAAGTGAGGACGCGAAGGGACCCAAAAATTTATGCATTTCACTTCCGTCTACGTGGTATATTATCGCACCAAAGCATGAACGCCAAAAATGATAGATGTGAGAGGGAGGCTAGTTCAACGTCCACCAATCCAAAACCCCAACTAATGTCGGATAATGTGAACCCAAAATAATCTGAGTGAAACAAAAGTTATGGAGGATACAATTAATGGATTCAACACGTAAATTGCATAACACACATTACATGTGAGAGTTTAGTTCTCAACTTATAAGTTTATCTCAGGTTGAATTTGTTTCCAAGATATCATGTCAAATAATAAAGAAATAAACCATGTATATTGTACTTATACCATGCTAATCTAGCCCATCAAATACAAGAGGTGGCCATACAGATGACGTTGTAGGTGTCTTTGGTTGTGAAGTTTCCATTTACACTATTATCGATCCAGCATATGACGTTGTTATAGTTAATGTTAGGAAGAGGTAGAGAGAGAATGAGGTTGTTAATCTATTAAAGCTTGCGAGGAAATCTAGGACTTTATATCTTAATGAGCTAACCAATTCTTGATTCCATCCAGAATGATGTCTGACACCTTAAGATTATTTCAAACATTGAATCGTAAATAATACTTTGTCCATAATGGGTTACTAGCGAGGTATGAAGTAATCACGGGTCATACCAGAAGGAGCTAGTTTCCCATTACCAATCACTACCATGTATATCTTGTTAGCAAAATGCCTAAGGTAAAAACCTTTCCTCCAATTTCAGGAGGAGACAAAACCAGATTAAAAAACCAAAATGTATTGAGTTGCTATTTTTACTTACTATGTACCCCAAATGTATAAAGATAATTATCTGATTCAAGGTTTTTATTTTTGAATCTCAACACCGTTTCCTATCATGGAAAATGTTACATTATACCAAGCCATCTTAGCCCCTGATGCTTTTATTTCATTGTATGACCATGTGAAATGTCAAGGGGGTTGAGAAATGTATTGACGAGAGAGATGAAGATTGAATGCTGATACTTAGCCTACAAAGACTGACTTAATAAATTGTAGTCCACACGCATAAGAAATATGTTTGGAGGCCTGAAGACCAATACGTGTAGTGATATTTTTCTAGGAGAGGCTGTCAATTATTATAAGAAAGTTGAGAGGGATGCCTCGATACTTTAGAGGAAGTGAGCCAACATTTTACCATAAAATGTTGCTCAGGTCATATCGAAGGATGAGGTTTATCTCATAGAGGACGCGTGACTAACTTAGAGACCCGAGAGAACAAAAATATTATTTAAACATTCTTTAATGAGATTAAAAGAGTTAACATCACCATAGAAGAAAATCATAAGATCATAAAAAAAAAAAAGATTTACTATTTTGAGCTTTTGGTATTTCTAGTGGAATTTGAAATTCATGTAATTATTTTTCTCATTAAGGACAATAATAAAAATTGCATTACTAGGAGAAACTCGGACAAAAGATCACCTTGCATGAGCCATTTCATACCTTGAAACTTACCATTAGAATGGGAATTTATGTTCACAATGTCGATGGATTGAATATACATTGGATTATCTAAAATATCATCATTTTTGAAAAGTTCATGCCAATAAGAGTGTCCGAAATAAGTTGCCAATGAGCAATATTAAAATCTTTCATAAGGTCGATTTAATTGTGATCATCTAGACTTTTTTATTAGTTTTGATGAGTTCGGATACTTTAGTCACAACCCACCACTTAATCCGGACAGGGGTAATTCGGACCATATCACTCCAATAAAAAATCCGAACATGACAAATGTAAAACACCTTTTGACTAAGCTATTTGCTAATCTACTTAAAGACTAATGGGTCCTTAAACTTGACCTATTTTCACAACTTAACCCGGTAAGCCCATAGGTCATTAATTAAAAAGTATAAATACCCCAACCACTCTCATTAATGAGGGTGATCAACCTTTGATACAAGTAGGCTGCTTAATTATCTCACCACTCCTCACACTAAACACAAAATACCCAAACTTACTAAAACACTTTACCAAACTACCCCCAGCCCAAAATAAACCAAACCAAATTGGCGACCACAGTGGGAGCACGAAGGTTCCGGAATTTTATATTCAAAACCAATAAGAAAAGCAGTTCGGATGGATCCGAACGAGCATGGTACTCCACCCCCAGTGGTGGATACAGTCATGAAAAACAAGAAATATGCAGTTGAGGAGCGAGATCGATTGAGAGCAGAGATGAAAGCACTAAGGGCCATAAACAAGCAGAAAAGGGTGTCAAGGAGAAATCAGGGGCGTCAACTATTCATCATACTGACAACCCTGGGGAGAATGATCCATCAATAAAGACTCATCTTAGTTAAAAAAAAGACTCATATCAGCACTAAGAAGACACATCGGTCTAAGTCTGTTAAAATTTCAGATTATGAGTCCTCCAGTAGCTCTTCGAATAAGGCTGAGCTTGAGGAGTCTTTGTTTATCAAGCATTGATATAGGGAGATCTAGAAAAAAGATGAAGTTGATTAAAAAGTATTCAAGAAAGAAGGATAGGCATGGTAGGCTTAAAAGGTATTTGGGCAGAGAGTCATCCTACAAGCATGCTGATTAGTTGATGATTGATCCTTTTGCTTTTCAGACCGAACCAGGTATTTTCGCAACACCTAATGAATATACGATCTTTATTCGTAATAAGAACTGGAGGCAGTCACCTTTTTCTGCCAAAATACTGTCCGGAAACCTACCCAAAAGGTTTGACAGCTCTAAAATGGAAAAGTATGATGAAAGTCAAGATCTGGACAACCATCTGGAACAAATCAAGAACTTCATGATGAATTTTGATGGTGATGGCAAACTCTTGTGTAGATCCTTCTCCCAAACTTTCACGGGAAGTGCTCTTAAGTGGTATAATAGCTTACCTCAAGGGTGTATTAGAAACTTTGATACATTTTGGGTTGCCTTCCGAAGGAAATTTGTTGGAAGTAAAGAGGTGAAGGGAAATTGAGATACCATTGTCCATTGTGTTCAAGAACAAAACGAGTCTTTAAAGGACTACATAAGTCGATTGTGAATACAAAGAACGGATTCTCAGATTGCTTCGAACATGTGGCAATTACTTCTCTGAGACGGGGGTTGAATCTTTGGAACCTAGCTGATTCTGTAACCACGGAAAAAGATATGACATGGGGTGGTCTGTTGAATCAAGTAGGAAAACAGATTAATATGGAAGAAACAAAGAAGACCAGGGTACACCGTCAAGTGAGATCCACCACAACACCTCCTCCGGCCACTAACCAGTCCGGATACTAGGCTAAGGAGACCGGACAAGGATCCAACCGGACTAAACAAACTCAATCTAACCAAAATCAAGCTCAGAGCTAACAGTCAAGAGGTAAAAGAGGTCCTTGGGTTCAACCGGAGTGGTTTCCAGAGTTAAGGGAGAATGTGGCCACAATCTATTATAAGACTAAGGATGAAGTCCATTTCCGGAAGCCGGCGACACTGCAGTCTCCCAGACAAAGCCGAAATACTTTTTTTACCAATATCTTAATGATATAGGCCATAACACTCAAGAATGCATAGCATTGAAACAGGAAGTGCAGAACCTTATAGAAAGAGGCAAACTGAGAGCTTATGTAAAAAAGAAGAAATGTAAACAGGCCTGACAATGCTCTTCGGACGAGCCCTACAAACAATGTTGTAACATATGCTCAAGAAAAGGCAATGGTGACTCTTGAAAGATTCGATGTTGATTATGAGTACCTGGATCCTAATCCAACTCGGGATAAGGTGGGGGTCATAACAGAACAAACTAGGACGGTGTCCGGACTGATCAGTTTCTTTGAGTCACTCACCATCTTTGGAAGAGATACTGTGACAGCATCCACCCCTTCATCAAGAAAGAGGCATGTACATAGTTTGTATACTCAATTAGAAGGGGGAATTCCTTCCCATCAGTGCCAAACCCCTTTTCCATTTATATTTTTTATGAGGAGGATTTGAGGAATATTGTTGGGCCTCATAAGGATACAGTGGTTATAGGAGCATCTATTATGAGTATCTATTGGGGGCATATGTTATAGTTCAAGAGGATGATCGGCTTACCAAGATGGGACACATAAAGGAATCCCAATATCCTTTATGGACTGCCAATCCGGTGTTAGTCAAGAAAAAGAACGGGAAATGACGTATGTGCATCAATTTCACTAACCTTAAGAGAGCTTGCCCAAAAAATATCTATCCTGTCCCCCGGATAGATTAATTGGTAGACTCTGCGTCTGGAAACAAGTTGCTGTCCTTCATGGATGCTTTCTCCGGGTACAAACAGATACAGGTGGATCCGAAGGATCGAGATCACACTACCTTTATAACAGACAGAGGTCTCCATTGCTACAAGGTGATGCCCTTTGGGTTAAATAATGCTGGAGCTACTTATCAGAGGTTGGTGAACAAAACATTCGCTGATCAGATTGGCAGAAATATGGAAGTATACATAGATGACATGATGGTTAAAAGCCTGGAAGAGGATTTGCAAATAATTGATCAGCTTATTAACCTATTGGAAATGGATCCTCCTCTGAATATTAAAGAAGTCCAAAGACTTATCGGAAGGTTGGCTGCTTTAAACCGGTTTATTTCAAGGTCTTCGAATAAATGTGCTTCATTTTTCCAAACCTTGAAGAATACTAAAGACTTTGATTGGTCTCCTCAGTGTAACCTAGCTTTTTTTGAAATAAAGAAACACTTATCCTCACCAAAGACTCTTTTCAAACCTGTTTAAAGAGAAACGCTCTATGTATACTTGGCTGTGTCAGAATGTGCTATAAGTGCAGTATTAGTAAGAGAAGTGGACAATTACCCTCGTCCGGTATAGTACATCAGCAAAAGTTTACATAGATGCTGAGAAGAGGTATTTAAAGCTTGAAAAGTTGGCACTAGCCTTGGTGATTGCAGCAAGAAAGATGAGGCCGTATTTTCAATCCCATTCCATTGTTGTCCGGAAATCTTTCCCACTAAAGAATGTTCTTCAGAAGGTAGATATATCAAGCAGGATGACCAAGTGGTCAGTAGAATTGGGCGATTATGACATTGATTTTCCCCCCCGAACAGCTATCAAAGCTCAATCAGTGGTAGATTTCCTGGTAGAATTCCATACGGACAAAAACTCCAAACAAACTTCAGGAGATAAAACGAAGAAAGAGTGGGTGGTGCGAACTGATGGTGGTTCAAGCACAATGGATTATGGAGCTAGAATTTTCCTAACCTCTCTGTATGGTGATAGGATGTACCAAGCTATATGCTTTGGGTTCAGGGCCTCTAACAATGAGTCCGAATATGAAACAGCCATAACTGGTCTCAAATTGGCTTTCATGTGTGGAGCTAAGAGAGTTCGGTTGATGAGTGACTCTCAACTGCTCATCCATCACGCTCAAGGACAGTCTAAGGCCAAGAAGGAGCAACTGATCTAGTACTTACCAGTCTTGAAAGAAGTGGCAGCAGACTTCAAAAGTGTTTGTTATGAGCATATTCCCAAATCGGAGAATACACTAGCAGATTCTTTGGCAACTATAGCATATTCTGAGTCCTACCCTTGGATTCACATACAAGAAATCCTGTCCATACAGCCAAGTCAAAACAAAGAAGATGGGGAAATTATGAGCATACAGGTGATTCAACCTAAAGACTGGAGGTATACCCTCCTTCAATATAGTTATGATAGGGTTCTTCCTTCGGACAAAGTTATGGCGAGAAACATTAAACACAAGGCACGTGTTTTTTTATGATAAAGGGAGTTCTCTATAAAAAAATCTTTCAGTAGACCTCTCGTACGTTGTTTGAGGGTTGAAGAATCTCAAGTCGTTTTATTTGAACTACACGATGGGGAAGGCTCAGCACATTGTGGGTACAGGGCGCTAACCCAGAGAGTCCTATTAGTTGGGTACTACTGGCCATCGATAATGGAAGATGCTAAATAAATGGTAAAGAAATGTAATACATGTCAAAAGTATGGCAATTAATTCCATGTGCTAGCAGTACCTATGAAGTCTATTTCTGAGCCAATACCTTTTTCCAGATGGGGAATGGACTTGGTTGGACCTCTACCTATGGCATCCGGGGGGTGCAGAACAATTATACTTGCTATTGATTACTTCTCAAAATGGATAGAGGCAGCCCCTTTGGCACGTACCACATCGAAGACTGTCATTAAATTTATTTTATCCAATATATGCTGCAGATTTGGGGTCCCTCAAAAGATTACTACAGACAATGGGCCACAGTTTGATAACAAAGATATGGAGAATTTTTGTTCTTCTAAAGGTATTCAGCATTGTTTTTCTTCTCCTTTCCATCCACAAGAAAACGGCCAGGTTGAAGTTGCCAACAGGACCATTTTGTCTGGGTTAAAAAAGAATTTAGAAGAGTCTGCGGGGAAGTGGCCAAGCTATTTACAAGAAGTGTTGTGGGCCTACCGAACAAGATTCTCCTTTTGCCTTGGTGTATGGGATGGATGCAATTACCCCATAGAAGCTATCTTACCATCATACAGAGTCCACAACTACTCCGAACAAGATAATGAGATAACAACTAGGAATCATTTGGACTTAATAGAAGAAAAGAGGGTTAAAGCACACTTAAGAACATCACACTACCAAGGTTTGATGATGAGCAGATTTGGTTCCAAGGTCAAGAGAAGAGATTTTCAACCAAAAGATAAGGTGTTAAGAAAAATTTTATTACATACCAAGGAGAAGCAGTTCGGTAAGTTGGCTCCGAACTGAGAAGGCCCATACGAGGTCTGTGAAAAGCTCAAACCTGGGATATATAGACTTCAAGACAAATAAGGGAGAGTTTTGAAGCACCCATAAAATATTGAACATCTCAGGTTATATTTAGAGTAAAGTTTTTGTGTAAATATTTACTTATTAAATATCAATATAAATATTAAGGGGCATACTCTTTCCAACCCTGGTGGCGCGGGGAGGTTTTAATGAGGTGTCCGGTATTTTATTCACTAATATATGATGCTTTCTTAAAATATTTTGAGTGATTTTACTACGATTCAATTCAAGTATAGATCATTTGTTCAATACCTTATGTCTTTAGTGGATCAGATAAACTTGATGGTGGGTGATGACTATTAAATACATGTCATGGGAGATATTAAACACTCTCACTTTAATACTTCTGAAATGCTAGGGGCTACTTAAACATTAGCCATGAAAATTTTTAAGGAAAGATATTAAACAAAAAGAAAGTTTGATAAATTAAACCTATTTGGACTTGAACCGAAAAATAAAACAAAGCATCTCTTGGCCATCAAAGGACTTTAGGTGTTCGAAAAGACAAAAAGATAATATATGATAAAACCTTAGGGCTTGTTCCCTTCGGACGTTCCTTCACCACCATTATGACCTTTTTTAGGACTTTTGAGTTCGCCACTCGAACTCTCACCTGTTCTTTCTTCATCATTGATTGTGGAATCTATTCTACTGGAATAGTTACGCTTGTCACCATCTGCTAGAGTATGAAATGTGATGTCCTCGTACTCCACATACTTCCATATGGGACCAAGGTTCCTCTTAGGGAAGGTCTCATGGAACAACAGCATCATGTCAGACTTGACCCAATCATCTCTTTTTTCTAAGGAGTCTATTAATCCATTGGCATACTCCTCAATACCTGTTTTGATAGCCTGCTCCCGCTGGCTCTTTAGGACCTCATTTTCGTTGGTCATCTCCAAAAAAATGCTCTCTAATTTAGTCTTCTTATTGGTTAGGGTTTGAATGACACCATCCTTGGTTTTCAAATCCTCCTTCAATATTGTAAGGTTTAGTGAGGAGGAGGTTTCTAAGTCAGAGTAATTAGTTTGGAGCTCCGTTCTGGCTGCTTCCGATGTGGCTAGCTTAGTTGCCGAATCCTCCTTATCCTTCTTTAGTGCCTCCATCTCCTTCTTCAGTTCCTCTATACTTTGCTGAGTTTTAGGAGACTGTTTGACAGAGATTATTTGTTAGAAGTAATGGAGTTGATAAGGTTGGTCTGACTTTTCACCTGCCTCCCCAGATCAAGTATTGGCCGTATATGACCGAGGAGGGAGTGGCTCAAGACATCTTACTCTCCAGATACGGAGAAGGATTTCCCATTAAAGGTCACCATGTTGGAGGAACTGGAGGACGATAGGGACCTGCAAAATCATCCTTCACGAAATCATTAAAGTACAAGCCAATGTCTTGAAGGGCACTGATGTCCACTTCATCATTCCCTCCCCAAGCAATCTCTCCGGACTGAAGGTATGTTGGGATCTCATCTTGCAAATTAGGATTAGCAGGGGCTGGTGGAAGTTAAATTTATGAAGGACGAATAATTATTTCATTTTAGCAGCTTTCTCATCAATGTTGGCCCTGCGTTTCCTGTCCTTCTTAGGGGGCTTTGGTGGGTTCTGTGACCCTCCAGCTTCCCTTACTGTTTCAACCTCTACTGCTTTGAGCAGAGCTGCATCATTCCCCTCCTGGTTCCCCGAACCAGTCCCTTCTGTAGCTGTTTGAGCTAGCTCTGTTGCAGCATTCCTCTTTTTGTTCTTCATTTTGCTGGGAGCCTTAGCCCTGGAAGGTAAGAACAGTTTGGCATCTTTAGCTTCTGTCCTTTTGAGAATCACGTCAGGAGAAGGAAGGGTGGTTAGCTCTCCCCATGAAAGGTCTCTCCGGCCTGTGGTGTTCCACAGGTGAGACCTCACAAAATTTCCTGATGTAAAGCAATTTTGGAAGGCATTCCCCCAGCGTTCCTAAGCCCATGCATTGAGTTTTTCATAGGTTTTTTTCCTCTCCTCCAAATGTCCGGTGAACTCCTTCGGTAAAACTAAAGAGAAGTAACAAACTAGTCGGAATAAGAAAACTTATAATTTAAGAAGAAAAACTTGTTGAACAAGGAGAAGAAAGGAAATTACTAGTGTTTTTCCACCTACTCGTCAGCAAGCTGTGGTAGAATGGAATCTGATGGTTCTTGTACAAGCTTGCTACAACAACAAACTGCTTCATCAGAAGTGGGATCTTTGACAACCTTGATGCCATGATATAGGCAAATAGTGTGTACTGGGGGTTGGGGCTTAACTAGCTGGGATAGAGTTTGACTAAATGAAAGTACCTAACAATTTCTGGGTCCAGTAGGAACCGGAGTCCCCAGTTTAGCACTTTGGTGTACACTACCACCTCATTCAGTTTGCAGTACATAGAGGTCGCTGGAGTAATCGGTATCCTTACCTTTACAGAATCCAGAATCCTCCACTTGGTTCGAATTCGTCCCAACTCAACAGTGTGTGAGTAGACTTAGTTGATATTTTGCAAATCCAGTAAGTATTTGACACTGACGTATTTGAAACAAGGGCCTACCTTGCCCTCTAAGCACTCTAGAAGCGAGTCCGGATTGATGTGGAAAATAATTGCCTGAGGGTAGGCTAGTAATTTTAGGTGGAGTTCCAAGGTAGTGTACGGGTGTTTAACGGTGGTGTAAGGGTGTTTCACGGTGGTGTAAGGGTGTTTCAAGGTGGAGAGATAATTAAGCAGCTTGGCAGCAGTTAATTTTTCTTACCCATAGTTAATGCTGGTGGTTGGGTATTTATAGTGTGATTTTGGGCCCTTATGGGCTTTCGGGTCAAGTTTAATGGACCCGGGTCATGTTTAAAGACCCATTAGTTCTAAGCAGGAGGACAGGTTGCTTAGTCAGGAAGTGTTTAGGTTTTTTAGTACTTTAGTCATAGTTCGAACAGCCTTGAGTTCACAGTGTTCGAAGTGATCCGTCCGGTCCAAATCGTCTGTCCGGTTTCCGGGGAGTTTTTAGACTGATTTGCCCTGTCCGGTGAGTAAGCAGAATTCGGACTCATCAGGTGCCCCTTTTTTAGGTGTTTGAGCAAGTGTCCTTGTCAAAGAACTGAAAAACAGTCCGATTGAACGAAATGGTTCTTAATTCGGAGAGGGCTGCGGGTATATCCGGACAGATCGAACTTTACGAATTCCAAACGGTTTTCGTCAGAGTTAGTGGGACATGTGTCGCATTCTGATTGGCCATTCCAGCCGTTTTTTCACCTTGAATTTCGCACCATCTTCTTTTACAAGTAACCTCTTTAATTGCTAATAATGACATCAGCGCCGTCTTTTAATCATTACCCAACTTTTCGGATTCTCCTAGGAATCAACTCTTTTTTTCACATTTACTATAAATTCTCATTCATTTTTCACTGTTTCACTATCTTTCTCAAATTTTACTCTGCAATTTCATCCAGAGCTTTATCTCTCTAGAACAAAAAACTTCTTTGGCTGTTTTATGTTTACAGCAAGAACAGCATTGATCAAAGGCGGCTGGCTCAACCTTTCGGAGTTGGAGAAAGCACAAAGGGTCGAGAAGGAGAAACGACTAGCAGTAGGGCTACCATCGTCGCCTGTTGAGAAACCAGCCTCCTCTGTTGCAGAAGCTGATAGAGGCTCATCCTCTTCCAAAGGTACCAAGCCTAAAAAGCTCTTTCAATCCACCCTTTCTCCCATAGTATCTGGCTCCTCAGTTCAGGAGTCAATCCCTGCTGTTGAACCGGTAGTCACCGTCACAAGCGTCAGGAAAAAATCATCTTTTATTGCCATGGGGTCTGACTCTGACCATTCCCCGGAGAAGTTAGTCATCAAAAGGCCAAGCCGGTTAGTCAAGGGGCTAATCTCTAAGAACACCCCCTCAAAATCGGGGGCAAAGAACAGTGAATCTGGGTCTGGGGCACCCATTAGAGCTCCCCGGGAGAGGCCGTCCGGTCCGGAGGCCAGCAGCCCAGTACCCCCCAAAGAACCTTCTACCTCAAAAACTCAACTTGAGGTGAGAAGTCAAATGAATACGGGCAGTCAACAGTCCGGAGGGCCAGCTATGTTAAGCTTCAATCCTCCCCGGACTACTTCTACAGAAGCTCCCCCAACAATTATGGAGGAGAGAATGGAGGACTCTACTGAGGAGGTCCGATTTGAGTCCGAGTCTTCCGGACAGGCTGATATCGCTGTTGTTGTTGCCAAGAAGGGCAAGGAAAACTTATATATGAGGCATCCGGACCTGCCGGAGAGCCTTGAAGGGAGAGTGGGGCCATGCTTCCAAAAAGTTGAGTTCAAGTATCTTTTGGCCTTGCAGAAGACCAAGTACGCATTCATCCATACCTCTGATCTGGGCAGAATGCGCACCAAATGGGGGATCCCTGAGAATGTAAAGATAAGGATTCCCATCGATCCGGAGACCCCGATGGATTGTAAAAGGAATGAAATAGTCTTCTTTACGGAGCTATTCAACTGGGGACTCAGGTTCCCACTGGACCCGGAGATAGTGCGCTACTTTCACTTGGTCAAGCTCTGCCCAACACAGCTAAACCCCAATGGATGGTGCACCTTAATTTCATGTATCATGGCATCTAGGCTATCAGGGATCCCTCTTCCTATGGAAGAGTTTGCTGCAGTGGACAACCTGTGCAAGCATCATCAGTTCCCCTTCTACCATTTCAACATGGGGAACGATCTTAAAGCTGTTGATGATCTCCTGGAGTCGGAGAGCAAATGGAGGAGCCAATTCTTGTTTGTCAGTGGCTCATGGGAAAACGGCAAGAAAATCAAGGTCAGAGAGAATCCAAGCCTCCTCAGGAGTAGATGGAGGAGTGACCGTAAGTTTTTACTTTAAGTTTCTGTTCGAATCTCTCTTTTCTTTTTTGTTCTAACCAATTTCTCTTTTGTTTTAATAGAGTTGCCAAAGGAGTTCGGGGACTACCTGAAGGTCGGACAGACTACCTGTGGCAAAATCAACGCATGGGCTGCAGAGAACTGGGAGAACCGATTCCACAAGGCCTTCACCCCTGGAAACTTAGCAAGGTCCCACCTGTGGAACACAACAGGTCGGAGAGACCTAACTTGGGAGGAGCTCACCACCCAGCCTGATGAAGATATTGTGCTGAAAAGGTCCCACGAGCTGGATGGGACACTCTACCTACCTGTCCGGGCCAAAGCCCCAAGTAAAATGAAGGGCAGAAGAAAAGGCAAGAAGGTGGCAGGTGATACTGAAAAAGAGGCCCCAACAGATCCAGAGGGGCCAACACAAGTTCAAATTGATGCAGCCCTTTTACAAGTGGTGGAGCAGGAGAGCGAAAAGCAGGAATTGAACCTCCCAAAACCTCCAAGGGCATCTAAGAGGACTCGCAAGCAAGCAAGTGAAGGTGCTGATAGGGAAGCCAAGAAGAAAAAGACTTCCCAAGGAGATGAGCTTGCTCTCCGGGATCCGGAGCCCTCTTTCCCTACTGACCCAACACTGGCCGAAGAAATCCCAAGGGACTTTCAAGAAGAGATTCCAAGGGAATTCCATACTGATGAGGTTGAGGGGGGAGAGCTTAATTTGGATGAGGTGGACATCACCGGTCTGGGTGGACTTGGTGAATATTTCCTTGGCCTGCCTAGAGACGAGTTTGCAGGGCCCTACGTCCCTCCGAGCAGCTCTAATACGGTCAACTTTAATGGTAAGACTTTTATGGTTTCTAATGAGAAGGACATTATTGCCCATTCTCTGCTCAGTAATGTGCAACCAGTTCTCACATTGGAGAGGCAAGTCCGGAGTCAAGCGGACACTATCAAAGACCTCAAGTCTGATAAGGAAAAGCTGTCCGAAGACCTCCGTACTGCCACTACCAATGCTGATTTACTTAAGGAAACGCACGAGGAGCTGAAGAGGAGTCATGATGAGAGCAACACAAAAGTTGCCACCCTAGAGCAGACCATAAAAGATCTTCAGGATAAGTTGTCCGGTATGGAGAAGGACCTGACAACTTCAAGGGGAGAAACTGCAGCAAAGGAGAAGCTCATCACCAACCTGACCACTGACAAGATTGCTTTAGAAAATGCAGTGACTCAGGCTGTTGAAGAGAAGGCTGCTTTGGTAAGGGACCAAGAGGCCACAATCAAGGCCAAGATCAACGCCTATGCCAGGGAGATGATACAAAGCGAGGAGCTAATGATTCAAAGGGTGAAGTCTGATATGGTTCTCTTGTTTCACGAAAAATTCCCGAAGAGGAGACTGGGGGACTTATGGCGCTATGTGGATGATGACGACATTCCATATTATACTATGGTTGACGAGGGATATTCCGGTGAGTCCTCGTCTGATAATGAAGAGGAAACCGGAGAGAGCCCAGGCGAAGAGGAGATTGATCCCAAGGTCAAGAAGATAGTCGAAGAGAGGAGTGATATCAAGGGCAAGAAAACAGATGAGGGCGAGCCATCTTCAAAGGCTCAACCTTAATTTATATTTTATTTTGTTTATCTTTCATTCAAACTAAAGTCCTTGGAAGGCCAAGGCACTCTTTTTTGTGAGAGTGTCCGTATTATTCGGACACATTTTTTGTGCTGCACCCTAACTTGTTTAAAAGTCCTTGAAGGGTCAAGGCAATTTTAAGTTTGTTAAATGAATGTTTTTATTTTGCTCAACCATCTTGTTCTTTCATTATGTGCTTTTGTTTAAACAGCTGGAGTTTAAGTAGCTTTATTGCATTGTGAGAGTACTAAGACTCTTCGGCTAGAATTTAAATAGCCCCTAGATCTTTCAGTCCGGGTAGCATGATAAGAGATAAAATTTTGAAAACACTTAGAGAATTTTGAAGAAGGCACCAAATTTCATTGAAAGCTCTCCGTGCCACCGAAGAGGGGAAGGTATGCCCCCAAATATTTACATAGATGTTTAAACAAGTAAATATTTACACAAGTTTTATACCAAATACATTCGAAGGTGCTCAATATTCCAAGGGTGAGTTAAAACCCTGCCATCTTTGTCTTCCAACCAATAAGTCCCAGGCTTGATTCTTTCAACTACAGTATAGGGACCTTCCCAAGTTGGGGCCAGCTTCCCGAAGAGCTTTTCCTTAGTATGCAAGAAGACCTTCCTTAATACTTTGTCCCCTGGTTGGAAATCTCTTCTTTTAACCTTAGAAGCAAACCTGCTTCTCATCAAGCCCTGATAGTGTGTCACTCTAAGATGAGCTTTAACCCGTCTTTCTTCTATCAAATCAAGTTGATTTCTAATCGCCATTTCATTAACGTGTCCGGAGAAGTCGTGAACACGAAAGGAAGGGAATGTCTTCTTTATGGGGGCTACTGCATCCATTCCATAGACCAAGGCAAAGGGGGATTCTTATGTTGTAGCCCCAGGTGTTGTCCGGTAAGCCCACAAGACTTCTTGTAGATAACTAGGCCACTTCCCAGCAGCCCCTTCCAAATTTTTCTTTAAACCGGACAGGATTGTTCTATTAGCCACTTCAACTTGCCCATTGGCTTGTGGGTGGAAAGGTGAAGAAAAGCAGTGCTGCTTCTATCCACTTCGAGAAGTAATCAATGGCCACAATTATAGTTTTACGCCCTCCGGATGCCACATGGAGAGGCCCAACCAAGTCCAATCCCCATCGAGCAAAAGGGATGAGCTCAAAAATTGACTCCAAAGGAATGGCTGGCACATGAATTTCATTGCTGTACCTCTGGCATGGGTCACACCTTCTCACCAGCTCCTTAGCATCTTTCATGATTGATGGCCAATAGTATCCGGAGAGTAACACTCTTCTTGTTAAAGCTCTGAATCCACAATGGGCTGATCCCTCACCATCATGCAATTCAGAGAGGACCACTTGTGACTCATCATCCCCTAAGCAACGTAGGAGGGGTTTACTATAGGATTTTTTGTACAACACTTCTCTCAACATAATGAAACCACGAGCCTTGTGTTTCAACGTTCTGGCTTGTGACTTATTCGAAGGCATAATACCATCAGACAGATATTGTATGAGAGGAGAGCTCCAGTCTTGAGGCCGATTCACTTGTATTTCAAAAACTTCCTCTTTTCCACCCTCACCAAGTTCAATAGAAGGGCTTTCAAGCACATGGATCTATGGGTAAGACTCCGTATACGCTATTGTTGCCAATGAATCTGCTAGCTCATTTTCTGCCTGGGGGATGTGCTCATAGACAACAGCTTTAAACTTTAACGCTTCATTTTTTAGGAGGAGTAAATACTTGACTAATTGTTCCTTTCTAGCCTCTGATAGGCCCAAGGCATGGTGGACAAGCAACTGGGAGTCACTTAGTAGCTTGACCCTTTTAGCCCCACAGATGTGGGCCAACTTTAACCCAGCTATAGCTGCTTCATATTCGGACTCGTTATTAGACGCCCTGAAAGTAAAACAAATAGCTTGGTACATGATGTCCCCGTATGGGGAAGTGAGACATATTCCTGCCCCACATCCCATGGTCCCAGACCCTCCGTCTGTTCGGACAATCCACACTTTCTTGTCTTTTGAATCAGTAGGTTGCTCTGAATCCCTATCAGAGTGGAATTCAACCAGAAAATCAGCCACAGCTTGGGCTTTTACTGCTGTTCGGGGAGCGAAGTCTATGTCGAAGTCCCCCAACTCTACTGACCACTTTGTCATTCTGCTTGAAATGTCTGCTTTTTGAAGGACATTCTTTAAAGGGAAAGATGTCCGGACGACGATAGGATGAGCCTTGAAATAGGGCCTCATTTTTCTTGCAGCTATCACCAAAGCCAATGCCAGTTTTTCGAGTTTCAAGTAACGCCTCTCAGCATCAATCAAGCTTTTGCTGATGTAGTACACTGGGTGAGGATGCCCATCGACCTCTCTTACTAATACTGCACTGATGGCACAACTTGAAACAGCCAGATACACAATGAGAGTCTCCCCATGAACTGGTTTGAATAAAGTTTTGGGAGAGGAAAGATGTTTCTTGATTTCATTGAATGCCTCATCACACTGCGGGGTCCACTCGAACCCTTTTGCACCCCTCAAACTTTGAAAGAAAGGAGAACACCTGTCCGAAGACCTGGAGATGAATCTGTTCAAGGCAGCCAATCTCCCCGTTAATCGCTGTACTTCTTTAATGTTTCGAGGAGGCTCCATCTGGAGTAAGGCATCGAGTTGGTCCGGGTCGGGCTGTATTCCATGTTCACTTATGATATACCCTAAGAACTTCCCGGACTGCACTCCGAACACACACTTTTCAGGGTTTAATTTTAAATTCACCTTTGCTAAGTTGGCAAAAGTTTCTTGGAGGTCGGACAAGTACAACTACTCATCCACACTTTTTACTATCATATCGTCAATATAAACCTCCATATTTCTTCCAATTTGATTAGCAAATTCCTTGTTAACTAACCTTTGATAAGTAGCCCCAACATTTTTCAAGCCAAAAGGCATCACCTTGTAGCAATGTAGACCCCTATCAGTGACAAACGTGGTATGCTCTTGATCTTTTGGATCTACTTGGATCTGATTTTACCCGGAGAAGGCATCCATAAAGGAGAGCAGTTTGTTCCCAGAAGTAGAGTCTACCAACTGATCTATCCGGGGAACTGGGTACAAATCTTTCGGGCAAGCCCTATTGAGGTCTGTGAAGTCAATGCACATGCGCCACTTGCCATTTTTCTTCTTTACCAGGACAGGATTAGCAGTCCACAAAGGATATTGAGATTATTTAATGTGCCCCATCTTTGTGAGTCTGTCAACCTCTTGTACTATAACATCGGCCTTTTCTTTTGAAAAAGCTCTTCTTTTTTGAACCACTGGTGCCACATCTCTCCGGACAGCTAGGTGATGGGATATCACCTCTGATGGAACTCCAGTAACATCAGCATTGCACCAAGCAAAAACGTGCTGATGGTCTTTCAAAAATTTCAACATCTCTCGTTTCAACATTGGTGGCATCTTGGACCCTATCTTGACACTTTTACCTTCTTCCAAACAGTGTGTTTCAACCTCTTCAATTGGGATCAACACTCCAGGGGTCTCCCTGGGGTCATCAATCTCACCCTCACCCCCAGAAAGGCCCTCAAACTTCTATTGATCATTTATTCGGACTGCCCCCAGCGTTCGTGGTGCCAAGGAAGTGGCATAGCATTCTCTTGCAACCTTTTGGCTGCTCCGGACAACCCCAACCTGTCCCTGAACAGCATACTTTAAACACTGATGGACTGTTGAAGCCACTGCATGCATCCTAGAGAGCCAAGATCTCCCTAGAATAGCATTATAGCAAGTGGGACAATCCACCACGATGAAGAGTATTCTAACCATTTTCTTGAAAGGGCCCCTGCCCAATAACATTTCTTCTTCAAACTCCCCTATCACATCGGCTGAGCTGCCCGTGAAACCCACGATCGATCTGTCTGATTTCTGAATCACAGCTGGATTTTTCATTTTCTTGTAAGTGGTTAGGAAAAGGATATTAGCAGAGCTTCCAGTATCTACCAGAATTCGCCTTATCTCATTGCCCCCTATAGATGCTCCTATGACAACAGCATCCTCATGAGGGCCAGCAATATCTCTCAAATCATCCTCATCGAAGACTATGAATGGGAATGAGTTTGGTGATTGATAAGATGTCATGCCTCCTTCTAGCTGGGAAGCTAAATTATGAACATGCCTCTTTCTTGAAGAAGCAGTAGGAGCAGTCATCGTGTCCCCTCCGAATATTGTAAGTGACTCGAAGAATTTAATAAGCCCGGGGACAGACCTAGCACACTCCTCTATAGCACCCACTCTGTTTCGCGTTGGATCAGGATCCAAGTACTCAGATTCCACATCAAACCTCTCCACTATTACCATGGCCCCCTCCGGGGCAGCATTACTTGGACCAACCCGGTGAGTGTTGTTAGGCCTGTTGCCTCCTCTTCTCTTAACGTATGCACCCAACTTTCCCCTTTCAATCAAATTTTGCACCTCTTGTTTCAACGCTATGCAATCATCAGTAGTATGGCCAATATCATTGTGGTATTGGCAAAAGGAGTTGTTACGATGCTCTCTGGGAGACTGCAAGGTTGCTGGTCTCCGGTAGTGTACCTCATCTTTTGTTTTATCGAAAATGGTAGCCACGCTTTCTTTGAGTTCTGCGAACCACTCCGGTTGGACCCATGGCCCCCTTTTGTTTCTAGATTGTTGACTTTGAGCAGGAGCAGCTGGCTGAGACTGAGCTTTTGCCCTACCATGCCCCTGTCCGGTTTCTCTTGCTTTGTTTCCGGACTGGTTTTGATTTGGAGTTGGTGCCACCGGGGTGGATCTCACCTGTCTGTGTACCCTGGTCTTCTTTGTTTCATCAACGTTTATTTGCTTGCCAACTTGATTTAGCAACCCTCCCCAGGTCATGGCCTTCTTTCTGGTCACCGAATCAGCCAGGTTTCCTGGGTTCAAGCCTTGTCTTAGGGACGCTATTGCCACCTGTTCGAAGCAATCAGCCAACCCATTCTTTGTGTTCACAAAACGACTTATGTACTCCTTCAATGACTCATTTGGTTCCTGGGCACAATGGATTATTGTGTCTCCATTGCCCTTTAGCTCCTTACTCCCCACAAACTGCCTTCGAAAGGCTACCCAAAACGTATCAAAATCTTTAATACAACCTTGAGGCAGGCTGTTGTACCATTTCAGAGCACTCCCTGTAAAAGATTGGGAGAATGCCCTACACAGTAGTTTATCATCGTCATCAAAGTTCATCATGAAGTTCTTGAATTGCTCCAGATGATTGTCCGGATCAGTACTGCCATCGTACTTCTCCATCTTGGTGCTGTCAAACCTCTTAGGGAGGTTCCCGGACAGAATCTTGGAAGATAATGGAGATTGCCTACAGTTCCTTCCACGACTGAACACGGTATCCTCATTAGGAGTTGCAAAGATACCTGGCTCATCGTGGAAAGCAAAGGGATCCATCAACATCCGGTCCACATGCCTCCGACTATGAGATGATCATTTACCAATATGCTTTTTTATCTTTCCACGTCTATCCCTTTTTCTTGAATATTTTTTGATTTGCTTTTGCTTCTTCTTGGTTCGACCCTCATCACTGCTAGAGGACAAGGATTTTTCATTTCCCTCACTATCCGAAAAGCTGTCCGAAGATTCTGAGCTTGAGTCAGAGCTCTCCACAGGCTTGGACCGGTGAGACTTTTTAGAACTAGCATGTGTCTTTTTAGTGCTCACATGAGTTTTGGAAGCCTCATGCTCTCTGGGGTTATCGGTGTGATGAACAACCGATGCCTTGGATTTTTCTTTCACGCCCATCTTGGCCTTTTCAGCCCTCAGAGCTTCTATCTCAAGTTTTAACCTGTCACGCTATTGGACAGTATACTCATCGTTCTCTTCCACCACTTCGAGCAAAGCTGGTGGAAGCTCTGGATTATCCGGATTCATTCGGACAGAATTTCTTGGCAGGTTTTGAATGCTTGATTCAGGTACCTCTCTCCTCCCACTGTGGTCGCCAATTTGATGTGGAAAATAATTGCCTGAGGGTAGGCTAGTAATTTTAGGTGGAGTTCCAAGGTAGTGTACGGGTGTTTAACGGTGGTGTAAGGGTGTTTCACGGTGGTGTAAGGGTGTTTCAAGGTGGTGTAAGGGTGTTTCAAGGTGGAGAGATAATTAAACAGCTTGGCAGCAGTTAATTTTTCTTACCCATAGTTAATGCTGGTGGTTGGGTATTTATAGTGTGATTTGGGGCCCTTATGGGCTTTCGGGTCAAGTTTAATGGACCCGAGTCATGTTTAAAGACCCATGAGTTCTAAGCAGGAGGACAGGTTGCTTAGTCAGGAAGTGTTTAGGTTTTTTAGTACTTTAGTCATAGTTCGAACAGCCTTGAGTTCACAGTGTTCGAAGTGATCCGTCCAGTCCAAATCGTCTGTCCGGTTTCCGGGGAGTTTTTAGACTGATTTGCCCTGTCCGGTGAGTAAGCAGAATTTGGACTCATCACGGATGAGTCATACAAACTTTAAATTTGCTCTTACCTTTCTTATTAGAAGCAACATCTCCCGTTGACCTGATACCTAGGTCTCGAAGGGGGCCTCTTCGATGTTGTCTTCTATAACTTCTTCCAGTATTGTGGAAGGTTTGTTAGTTTCTTTAAGAGAAAGTTGTTCAGTTTCCTGCGTTGAAAGCTATTCGGGTGGTTGAGCACTTGTTGCCTCTGAAGGCCTAGTATCTGGTAGAGTCTGTAATCCGGAGGGCTTAGCCTGCGGAGCTGTTTTAGTTACCTCTGATCCGGAGGGTTTTGGAATTGACGGTGAGGACTGGGTTTTGGTTTGGCGAGTTCTCCGGTGAGGGGTTATCTTCTCCGATAACTTTTCTATGTCAGAACCTATAGCTATAAATGGCGAGGGTTTCCTGGTGCTTGAAACAACTTTCTCCTTAGAGACAGGGTGTTGAGACTCTTGAACAGAAGAGCCTGAAGTGAGGGGTTTGGTTTAAATGGAAGTTTTTTGAGTCTAGGGCTTTTGGAGGAGGATGACCCTTGATTGGCGTCCTGAGTTGGCTGACTGGTTTTCTCGCCTGGAGAAACGGGGAGGCTAGCGACGATACGATTCTCTCTCTACCTTCCTTGCTCTCTCTAACTCTGATAAATTTAGCTAACCACCTTTAACTAAAGCGTTTCTGGCAGTGAACATATAATCTCTCAAGAACAATTTGAAAGTACAGATGGATTTCTCTCTAGGAAAGCTTTGAGTGTAGAAGATAAGGAAATAGTAAAAGAGTATTTATATAACAGTAAAAAACAGCAGTTACCAAAGAGAAGTTAAAAGGGGTTTTTGCAATGATTAAGGGTTATGCAAACGTGTGAAAAAATTGAAACCTAGGTAACTTTCTAGACCTAGTGGGTGCGCCGATCTAGGAAGAATAACGGCTAGTAGGTCAAACCAAACGCTGACACGTGTCCCACGATCCAAGAAGAAACTCTTAGAATTCTGGGAAGAGAAACCAGTCCTGACGAAGTTCGAAGTGGGTTGGTGTTGAAAATAAACTTCTTAGTTCGGACAACGCAAGAAGATTGGATGAAGTTGATGTTGGCTTGGTAGATTTTTTAGCCCTACCAAAGATATTTTGCAAGGACTAAAAAAGAGGCTACTGATGAGTTCGGGTACTTCAGTCACAGCCCACCACTTAATCCAAACAGGGGTAATTCGGACCATATCACTCTACTGAAAAATCCGAACACGACAAAGGTAAAACACCTTTTGACTAAGCTATTTGCTAATCTACTTAAAGACTAACGGGTCCTTAAACTTGACCCGTTTTGACAACTTGACCTGGTAAGCCCATGGGTCTTTAATTAATGAGTATAAATACTCCAACCACTCTCATTAATGAGGGTGATCAACATTTAATACAACCATGCTGCCTAATTATCTCATCATTCCTCACACTAAACACAAAATACCCCAAACTTACTAAAACACTTTACCAAACTATCCCCAACCCAAAATAAACCAAACCAAGTTTGATAGCCTCTGAGGAGTTCTTGAGAGAGAAAGATGATAATAGAGAAGATTATCCGTAATATGAAGCCGATTAAGATTTATAAATGAGATAAGAGGATGAGTCTTTGATTCTGTTAGCTAGAATCTTAAAAAATAATCTTGTACACTATATTCCAACAATTATCTAAAATCGGTAGCATCAGAAGGAGATTCATTTTAGGAATGAGGGTGATGTAAGTGAAATTCTAAGAAGTTTCTAATATTTCATAATTATAGAAATTGAGGACCATATTATGGATATCCTTACCTAAAATATTTTAGGAGTTTTTAAAAAAACTAATGTTGTAGCCATCATGATGATTTATTACTATAAATATTGAATAAGGATTTTATTTATCTCCACACATATTACAGTAAAAATCATGGATGTTTTATCTAGTGAGTTTTATATTTATGGAAATGAGAGTAGAAACCTTCACGATACCTGGATAACCAGGAGGATAACTAATATGAATGAGATTAATGAAATAGTTCATAAAAACATTCGCAATCTCTGAATTAGAAGTTATCAAGTTTCTCTTATTGTTGAACATTGAGACTATTTTCTTACGTAAGACATGAGTTTAGGTACTAGTGTGGAAAATATCTATGTTTTGATCTCATAGTTTGAGTTTTGCCTTTTTTCTTTTGCTTATTAAATAATTCTTCAGCTCTATTTCAAAAGAAGCCTTGATTACTTTTGAGACTATGATGAGGTTTGAAGGGTCCTGGGGAAAGAGGAAATGAGCTTGGAATATGTCATTTTGGGCATTGGATATCCCAAAGCTAATATAATTCTATTCCTTTCAATTGAGAGCGCGAAGAAGGAATTGCAGACAAATGAACTTTTGCAAAATAAAGCACATACCTTGTGCGACGACCGCAAAATCCCAGCTATTAGTTATAATTTATCATGTTTTTATTATCAATTTTATATAATAATAAAAAAATTGGAATTTTTTTTTATTTTAGTGATAAGGGTCCTCTAGCCTATATGGGTTTACGTGGTTAATTAGCTTACATGGATATATTATAAAGGGGTATTCCATTCTATAATTTACTAAAACTAAACATACTTATTTTTTATTTACACATTTATTGTATTGATATTATAAAGTAAATCCCGGTCTAGTATTTTATTGATTCGACACTCGGGTCGGATAATTTGGTCCTTATCAATGGATTTTTTTCTTAAAAATATAAAAAAGGATGTGTATTTGAGTGTGCATATAAAGTCGACTAAACTGCTAAATATCAACAATAAAAACTTTCTAAAATGAATTATGCTGTTGACTCGAAACAACACCAATGAATTAACTAAACTGATATGTGAGCGTATTCAAATGGAAGAGGTACTTACTATGCCGACATGATAAAATTCTAAGCGTTTCTTTTAAAATATAGTCTTCAATGCGTATACCACATGTTCTTGAGGAATTATCTTCTAAAGCAATAGTATATACTAGACTCATCATTGATTTGACTATCCGACTACTCATTCCATGAAATTCTTAAAAATGAGATGCTTAAGGATGTATGTGTCTTATATGATGCATGTTGACAAACAAACAAGGAACCAACATATCAGACATAACTAGTATGTCTGTATGAAATAGGCCGCTATATGTGACCATGTTGAGTTTTCAAAGCTTGGGATTAGCCACAACTTTAAGTCACTATAGTCAACATACTTTTTCAATATCTCCTTTGAAGATTAAAAAAATAATATAAGATGTATATGATAAGATCAGATAATTTCGGATGTCCTTTATAGTAAAGTGGGTCAGAATATAATTAAAGGGGTAGTTCAGACCATATATTTAAAACTTGATGAATAACCAGTAAGTTAAGTAAGTTTAGTGACTCATCTAAGTGCATACTACATTGGTTTATAGGCATGGGATTGACCTGAATAAGTGACCCGACGCGAATGACTCATAGATCTTAAAAATAGTATAAATAGCTCAACGGATATCATGAAATGGGTTGTATTTTTTCTAAAAATATTAAATACAAGCACCTTATTTCTCTCTCTAAACTCTATTAAGTATTTAATACCACATATAAATAAAAGATCTTCAAAAACTAACCCATAGTTAGAATTCATTATCACCAGATTGGCGACCACAGTGAGAGTGTATGGTGCTTGCATAGCTTTATTCGAAATCATAGTTGCGGTCACCTTTCTTTTCAAATATTCTCTCTGGACATTTTCCCAGACGGTTTGATAACTCTAAAATGGATATATACGATGGTAGTAAAGATCATGATAATCACCTTGAATAGTTGAAAAATTTCATGATGAAATTTGATGATGATGATAAGCTATTATGTCGAACCTTCTCGCAAAATTTTAAAGTGAGTACTTTAAAATGGTATAATAGTTTACCACAAGGTTCTATTAAAAGCTTCGATATGTTCTTGATGGATTTCAAGAGGCAGTTTGTGGAAATTCAAGATCTTAAAGAGAATGATGATACTATCATTCATTGTGCACAAAAACTTAATGAATCCTTGAAAAACTACATTAGCCATTTTGCAAATACAAAGAACAGATTGGCTAATTGTTTTGAGCAAGTAGCCATCGCCTCTTTAAGGCGAGGTTTAATGTTGGGTGAGTTGGCTGATTCAGTTACTCGAAAGATAGCTATGTCATGTTGAGGATAATTAAATCAGGTCGGAAAGGAAATCACAGTGGAAGAAAGCAAAAGGTCTAGAGTACCATGCCAGAATAAGTTTGCTCAAACAACTTTAATCCCTCAAGCCAGTACTCAATCCCAAGCCACAGTCAAGTACTAGCATAAACACTCTAGACAGGGTTCACATCAGCCTATGCAAAGTCAATCAAATCAGGGACAACCGTCTAGACCAAAGAGTTAATGGGTCCAACCTAAATGGTGTGTTGAATTAAATGATAATATGGCTACCATTTATGACAGAATTAATGATGTTGTGCGTTTCCGAAGGCCGGAAAAAATTTAGTACCCACGGGAAAATTGAACTCGTTTAAGATTGTGTTGCCCTAAAATAAGAAGTACAAACCTTGATTGAAAAAAGGAAAGTTGTCTGCTTTTGTTAAAAAGAAATGAGGCAACATGAAAATCAACGACAAGAAGATGTTATGATCATTGTGAAAATACTTGTTGTAGATCTGGAATATTTATATCCTGATCCAGATCGGAACCAGGTTGTGGTGGTAGTGGAAAAACAACGACAATATCCAATTTGTGCACCTTTTTGAATTTTTGACCATTTTGGGGAAGATACCAGGACTGCATCCTCAATCTGCTCAAGAATAAGGCATGTAAACAGTATAACTACTCCATTAGAAGGGAAAGTGTGTACACATCTTTATCAAAGTTCGGCTCCATTAATAATCTTTGAGGATGATAACCTGAGAAGTATTGTGGTAATAGGAGCATCCAATGAGGGCAATAATATATGTCCAATCCTGATTGATACATGTCGTTAGGCAAACATTCTATTTTTATCAACCAAAAAGAAAATAAAAAATCCCTCAGTCATCTAATGTTCAAATAGAAAGCAGGACTTGCTGGTAATTCAGCCGATGTGATTGGGGAATTTGAGGGAGAAGTTTTGTTGGGAAAAAAGGCAGGGTCATTCGAGAAGTTGGTAAGAGTTCTGTTTGTGGCAGTTGATTGTCCAACGTCTGACAATGCTATATTTGGTAAGTCTTGGCTATCTAGGATGCATGCAGTAGCATCCACAGTACACCAATCTTTGAAATATACAGTGGAAGGCCAAGTAGGTGTCGTCCAAAGTAGTCAAAAGATGGCCCGTAAATGTTATGTTACTGCTCTTACTCCAAATTCGTTAGAAGTAGTGAAAATTGACAAAGAATAGCAATTAATAGAGTCTTCTACCAAAATAAACGAGATAGATGATCCAATGGAGGCTCCTAGTGCTGTAATCCCGTATGAAGAAGTTGAAGTTCATCGCTTGGAAGAAGGTAAAAGTGTCAGGGTCAGATCTAAATTACCATTGGAGTTGAAGGAAAAATTATTATCTTTTTTATTCAAATAATCTACATGTGTTTGGTTGGTGTAACAAATATGCAACTGAAGTAAAGCATGATTAGTCACATACTGTCTGTTAGATCTGATACAGGGTCAGTTGTACAGAGAAGAAGAGATTTTTCCAGAGAAAAGTCTGAAGCCATAGTCCACGAAGCAGATCAATTTACAAAGATGAGAGATATTAAAGAATCTCAATAACCTCTTTGAAAAGCTAACCTCGTCCTAGTAAAAACAAATGAAAAATGGCGTATGTGCATTGATTTTACCGACCTCAATAGAGCTTGCCCCAAGATCCCTTTCTAGTGTCCCAAATAGATCAACTAGTAGATTCTACATCTGGAAACAAGTTGTTATCTTTTATGGATTATTTTTCATGGTATAATCAGATACATATAGATCCGAATGATCAAGATCACACTAATTTTATCATTGACAATGGGCTTCATTGTTATAAAGTGATGCATTTTAGGTTGAAGAATGTTGGAGCCACTTATCAACGATTTTTTAATAAGGCATTTGCTAGCCATATTGGAAGAAATGTAAAATTTTATATTGATGACATGATGGTTAAGAGCCCTAAAGAGGAAGATCACATATCCGACCTACAAGAAACTTTTTCTAACTTAGAAACCATCAACTTGAAATCAAATCCAAAGAAATGTACCTTTGGGGTTCGATCCGAAAAATTTCTAGGATACATTATAAGTGAAAATGAGATCCAACCTGACCCAGATTAGCTAAATGCTTTGTTAGCCATGGATTTAAGTCTAAATACTAAATAATTTTAGGTACCTACTGGAAGACTGGAAGCGTTGAACAGATTTATTTCAAGGTCGTCGGAAAAATGTGCAATTTGTTTTCCAAGTTTTAAGAAATGTTAAAGGCTTTAATTGGTCCCTAAATTGTGACCACGCTTTCCTTGAGATCAAGCCACAACTATCCTTACCTATAACATTATTAAACCTATAGACGTGGAAAGACTCTATATGAGGCAGTATCGGAGTATGCTATGAGTGTAGTATTCGTACGAGAAGTTGATAATTATCCCCGCCCGTTGTAATATATAAGTAAAAGCTTGTTGGAAGCTGAAAATATGTACTTAAAGTTAGAAAAATTAGGTTTGGAATTGGTGATAGATGCCAAGAAATGAGGCCTTACTTTTAATCACACTCCATCACGGTTCAAACTTCTTTCCCATTAAATAATATGTTACTAAAAGGCGATATATTGGGGTGAATGACTAAAACGTCTGTTTAACTGGGAGATTATGATATTGACATTGTGCCCTCAACTGCAATTAAGGCTCAAGCTGCAGCTGATATTTTAGTTGAATTTCACTCTAAAATTCCTTACGAAGAAACTCAAACCAATAAGCCCAAGAAAGAATGGATAATCAAAACTAATGGTGGGTCTAGTACAATGGGATATGGAGCTGGTATCTGCCTAATCTCCCCCTTTGGGGTTCTATGTACCAAGTTATACGTTTTGGTTTCAGAGCATCCAATAATGAGTCAGAATATGAAGCCGTCATTGGCGGATTATGGTTGGCTCAAATATGTGGTGCCAAAAAATTTCGGTTGATCATCGATTCACAACTACTCATTCATCAGGCACATGGGAAATCTGAAACTAGGAAAGAGAACTTGATAAAATATCTAGAAGTGTTGAAATAAATCACAACTGGTTTTAAACACATTAAATACGAGCATGTCCCCAGATCAGACAATTCAATGGCTGACTCTTTAGCCATTATAGCTTATTCTGAAGCATATCCTTGGATCTGTATACAAGAATGCCTTCCATAGCCACAACTACATAAATAAAGGATAAATTGGGATAAAATCTGCAAGTATTTACCATAGTCTTTAAAGATTAGAGGAATGAGATCCAAGAATTTATTACTGGATGAATTTTACCTCAAGACAAAGGGTCTACAAAAAAAAGTACAAACCTCAAGGATTCTTCGTTCTAATGGAGGTTCTTTATAAAAAATATTTTAGCGAGCCTATGTTACACTTCCTCAGATCCAATGAATCTTGAAGTGTTCTATCATAACTACATAATAGGGCAGGATTAACATATTGTGGCTATAAAGCTTTATCTTGAAGATTCTTGTTGATATGGTATTATTGACCTTCTCAAAGGTATGGAAATGCAATCCATGTACAAGTAGTACCCATGGAATCTGTATCTGAATCAATACCATTTGACAGATGAGGACTATACCTAGTTGGACCTCTTCTGATGGCTTATGAGGGGTGTCGTACTATAATTATGGCAATAGATTTATTTCTCCAAGTGGATAGAAGCTATGCCATTGTCCAAGATGACATCTAAAGTAGTAATAAAGTGTATATTATCCAGTATATGTTGCCAATTAGGTATTCCCAAGCGTATTACTATGGATAATGGTCCTCAATTTGAAAATAAAGATATGGAAATATTTTGTACATCAAGAGGAATTCAACATTGTTTCTCTTCTTCATTTCATCCTCAAGCCAATGGACAAGTTGAAGTGGCAAACTGAACAATTTTAACAGCTTTGAAAAAGAATTTGGAAGGAGCAGCTAGAAAATGGAAAAGTTATTTACAGAATGTGCTATGGGCATACCGTACCACTCATCACACAACCACTCAGGAGTCTCCATTTTCTTTAGTCTATAGAATTGATGCAATTACACTTATAGAAGCTACTCTTCCTTCTATTAAAATTCAAAATTATTCCGAATAGAATAATGAGAGGGCAATGAGGGCTTAATTAGATCTAATTCAGTAAAGAAGAGTAAAAGCTCATCTAAGAACTGTGCATTACCAAGGCTTGATAAAGAGCAGGTTTGTATCTAAAGTAAAAATAAGAAATTTTTAAGTCGGAGATAAAATGTTAAGAAAAAGTATTTTTACACACTAAGGAAAAGAAATTCGAAAAGCTGGTTGCAAATTAGGAACGACCATGCGTCGTAGTTAAAGGGTTAGATAATAAACAAACTAGCTTTTAGACAAAAAAATGAAACCTTTTGAAGTCCCCTTAGAATGTTGAACACCTAAGGTTATATTTAGAATAAACTTATTTTATAAATATTTACTTTGTTTTTCTTCAATATAAATATTAGGCGGCATACTCTTTCTTACCTTGGTGGTGCGGGAGGTTTTAATGAGGTATCTGAATTCCACTCAATATATCATCATTTACCTTTAAAAGTGTTGTTTCTTTATTTGGTTGGATTAATGATAAAATTCCTTCAAATGAATTACTTCGGTGTACACTACTAGCTCTTCTGCCTTGCAGTGCATCAGAGTCTCTTCAGGGATCAAAGTCCTTACTTTAATGGATCCAAAAAACCCTCACTTGTTCTGAAGCATATTTAGATTAGTTGTATGAATGTCTACATAAGATATATTTTTTAAAGTCAACAAGTATTTGACGCTAACCTTAGTGATATGGGCTCGACTCGCCCAATATGACATTCAGGAAATGGTTCGGATTCCATCAAGAGGTTTTTTTTTCTTTTTTCTCGAGTTTTTTAGTAGCCCGAGTCTAATCTTATGTTTCTAAATGTGTATCTTCAACACTATAATCCATCTTCTCTTCCATCATTTGTGGTCCCAATTCTGCTGGACCACCCGCATGAGTACCATAGTTATTTTCCCTAGTATGAGGATGCTCAGTGAATGAGGTTGTTGAAAGAATAATAATGCTCGTACTCAGGCAGGTGGTCGCAGCAGAATTGGGACCACAAATGATGGAAGAGATGATGGATGATAATGGTGAAGATACACCTTTAGAAACATCGAATTATACTATGGATACTAAAAAAACTCGAGAAAAAAGAAAAAAAAAGACCTTTTTGATAGAATCTAAACCATTTCTTGAATGTCTTATTTGGTGAGTCTGGCCAAATTTCACTAAGGTTAGCGTCAAATACTTGTTGGCTTTACAAAAAATATCTTATGTATACACCCATACATCTAATATGGATAAGCTTCGGAACAAGTGAGGGTTTTCTGAATCCATTAAAGTAAGAATTATGATCCTTGAAGAGACTCTGATGCACTGCAAGGAAAAAGATCTGGTGGTGTAAATCGAACTACATAATTGGGAGAACTAATACTATAAATGATTTCCGAATTTCATCTGAAGGCGGTTACCAAGTCTCTTGCTATTGAAAGGTAATGACTTTAAATGATTAGTTTTTTCAGGACACGTGTCAAGTAGCTATTGGGGTTACTGAACGGTTTATCTCTTGGTAATGGTATCTATTGCTAAAAAAGGAAAGCAGCTACATTTAATAGCCTTTCCTAATTATTACCGTTAGTTTATTTCCCTAGTAAAATATTCAAGTGCATCTTCCTTACTCATTTATAAAGGTAATTTTTACTGTTTCTATTTCAAGAGTGAGAAATAGATTGATCTTATAGTTCTAGTTAGAGAAAAAACTCCAACTTTCATTCTGATTTCTCTTTTATTCTTCTATTTTATTTCAAAGTTTGTATGTTTACAACGAGTAATACATTTAATAAAGGAGGTTGACTTAATTTATCCGAGTTAGAGGAATAAAAAATGAAGGCCAGAATTGTTGCCGGATTACCCGCTTCTTTGATGACCCAAATTCCAGAACCGGAAATAAGTTCTTCATCTAGTAGACAACCATTTAATTTTAAACTAAGCCCCTTTGCACAATCTCATACGATCCTCGACCAATCTGCTCAGTCAGCTAAGAATCTCTTTGTAAAATTCATTAGCACTCGTACACCTCCATCAACTTTCATTCCTATGGGGTCGGATATCAGAGATAATACTCCTCGTAGGCTTACCATACTTTCTAAGGCTAAAAACAAGCCTTCCACATTGGAGAAAGAAGTAGAGAAACCATAAGATATTTCTGCTAATACAAGCAATCTCTCTCAACAAAACCTGATATTGTTCTTCCAACAACCTCATCTACTGATCATCCTCATACTAGGGAAGATAACTATGGTACTCAGGTGGGTGGTAAAACAGAATTGGGACCACAAATGATGGAAATAAAAATGGATGATAGTGGTGAAGATACACCTTTATAAACATAAGATTATATTGGGGATACTAAAAAAACTCGAAAAAAAGAAAAAAAACCTCTTTGATAGAATCCAAACCACTTCATGAATGTCTTATTGGGTGACTCGAGCCCAATTTCACTAAGTTTGGTGTCAAATACTTATTGGCTTTACAAAAAATATCTTATGTATACACTCATACAACTAATCTTGATAAGCTTCAAAACAAGTGAGGGTTTTCTAGAATCCATTAAAGTAAGTATTTTGATCCCTAAAGAGACTTTGATGCACTACAAGGCAGGAGTGCTGGTGATGTATGATAAGGGAAAGAAAATATAGATAATAACTGATGAGTCCGGATTTATTCACCACCACTCACTGAGAAAACCGAACAGGGGTAATTCAGACAATAGGTGCCCACTGAACTATCCGGACAGGACAAAAGTATTAAAACACCAAACATCTTTTGACTAAGCTAGGTGCTAATCTACTTAAGAACTAATGGATCTTTAAACTCGACCCCGTTTCACAACTTGACCCAAAAGCCCATGAGACCATAATTAAGGGTATAAATACCCAACCACTTTCATTAATGAGCATTTAATACAACCAGGCAGCTTAAATCTCTCACTACAAAACACCCAAACATTTAATAGCTTTCAAATTCTCTAAAACACTGGACAAAATTACCCTCAGTTCAAAATAAACTATATCAAATTGGCGACCACAGTGGGAGGAGAAGGTGCCTGAATCTAGCCTTCAAAACCAGCAAGAAAAACCTGTTCGGATGAATCCGGACAAGCAAGCAATGCCACCACCTTTGATAGAAGTGGTGGGTGAGAACGATGAGTACACGGTCGAAGAACGAGACTGCTGAAAACTAAAATAGAAGCGTTGAGAGCTACTAAAAAAGGCAGAGATGGGTTTAAAAAAAAATTGAAAGTGTCAGCCATTCACCATACTGACAACCCAAGGGAGAATGACCCATCAGTAAAGACTCAATTGAGTACAAAAAAGAGCCATGTCAGTTCTAAGAAATCTCACCGGTCTAAGTCGGTGAAGAGCTCAGAGTCTGAGTCCTCTAGTAGCTCTTCGAATGAGGATGAGCTTTAGGAGTCCTTGTCATCCAACAATGATGAGGGCAGATCCAAGAAGAAACAAAAGTTGATTAAAAATATTCAAGAAAGAGGGATAGGCATGGGATATTAAAGAGGCATCCGGGAAAAGGGTTGTCTCACAACCACAACCATAGTCGTAGGCATGTGGATCAGATACTGATGGATCCCTTTGCTTTCCATGACGAGCCATATATTTTTGCAACACCTAATGAAGACATTGTCTTTAGTCGTGGTCGGAATTGGAGACAATCCCCATTGTCATCCAAGATACTGTCCAGAAACCTTCATAAGAGGTTTGACAGTACTAAGATGGAAAAGTATGATGGGAGAAAGGATCTGGACAACCATCAGGAACAGTTTAAAAAATTTATGATGAATTTTGATGATGATGACAAACTGCTTTGTAGATTCTTCGCCCAATCTTTTACGGGGAGTGCTTTGAAATAGTACAATAGCCTACCACACGGTTGTATTAGAAACTTTGACACGTGTTGGGTGGCCTTCCGAAGGCAGTTTGTTGGGAGTAAGGAAGTGAAGGGAAATGGGGATACTATTATCCATTGTGCCCAAGAGCCAAACGAATCACTAAAATACTATATAAGCCGGTTCGTATACACAAAGAATGGGTTAGTTGATTGCTTTGAGCAAGTACCAATTGAAGAGTTTTAAGAATGCTCAGGGATGATTTTGTGTTACGAAGATCTCTTAGTGCCAGAATAGACTTAAGAACTTAGCTAAGGAATCTTTTTAGAGAGAGAAAGTAAGTACCAGCTTAAGTAGAGAGAGAAAGTAGTATTATATTCATCTCGGGATCACTGAGGCGTGTGTGGTCCTTTTATAGTACAATTGCGGGTCCCACACGCTTTAATTCCCGTTTATTACATTCTTATAATAGCTATCTCTTTTATAGTTTATACAATTCTCCCCTAATATAATTTCTTCTTTACAATTCTCTCCTAACAAACTTCTTCTTTACAATTCTCTCCTAACGAACTTCTTCTTTACAATTCTCTCCTAACAAACTTCTTCTTTACAATTTTACCATGTATTTTATTCTCCCTCATCAGTAGCCCCCCAGTCCTAGTGAAATTTTTTTCGCTGGGACTGCAAAAAAATCTCCGTTGCTCATTTCAATCCTCCTCGAAGATCCACTCCCTCGAACATCTTCTCTTCGTAGAACTCCTCTTTAAATGCTAAATTTCTCCTCGAAAATTCTCTCCCTCGAACATGCTTTTGAACAATGCTTTAAGTGCTACATGTCCCTTCGAACAAATGTCTCCCAAACAAATATTTCCTTCGAATATAGATTACTTTTTACATCATATTAACCAGTAGCCCCCCAATCCTTGCAATGTCTTAGCAAGGATTGACTCATGCCATGGTAATATCGCCCGTTGGAATTCGATGTATCAGCATATCATAGTCACCAATACTAGGCTAATACATTGCAAGGATTGAATCAAAAAGATATGACGTCAGCAGTCGTACTTTCTTGTCAGCGCATCTTTTTAGAGATCGTTTCATATTCCCTAGACTAGATTGTGCCTCTGTAGCTTCTCCCGCGTTTTTTCTGTCAAGAATTTTGCACCTATGGTACCCATAATGCCCCTAGGAAAACAAGAGAAAATGTCCCAGGTCTCACTGGCCCGAAAAGCCCATTATCCTCTATAAATACTGATCTCCTTCCTTAGCATTGCAAACTTTACATTCTAAAATTTCTAGAGAGAGAAAGTTGGCTTATAAACCTCGTCGGATTCCAGAGTGGCTGCTTATTAGCAAAAAATTCAAAGAGAAGGTTGCTGCTGGTGAGTACATTGAGCCCCAACCCCAACCTGCTGTCACTACATTTTACGGCTCGTGGCCTCCACCAGAAGATTCCACTACTATCATACCCCTCGAAGTTTCACGACAGAGCCTAATTTCCAATCAAAGCAAAGTCGACCTCATGGGTAAAGATAAACAACATAAGCACTCGTTCGGGAAAAGGAAAAATCATCCTAAGAGAAAATCTGAGGAGCGCAAACGCGCTAAAACAACGCCCTCAGAGACTTCGAACTCCCTGTTGGCTCTGGTCGCTGACAACCCCCTTCCAAATAATGAAAACTCAGGATCAAGTCTTCCAGCCACTCCTTCAATCACAGCGACCGGGAG
The DNA here is from genome assembly GCA_036936605.1 of Limnanthes douglasii subsp. nivea. Taxonomy (NCBI): domain Eukaryota; kingdom Viridiplantae; phylum Streptophyta; class Magnoliopsida; order Brassicales; family Limnanthaceae; genus Limnanthes; species Limnanthes douglasii. The sequence continues at coordinate 297,950,289 of JAUPFV010000004.1, forward strand.
CCCTCGATTTTCTCCAGGAAGGAATACCTTAACCGAAGAAGAGCTTCGAGACATGCGAAACAAAGCTTTGGCTGCTAAAGGAAAAAAGGATCGCCTCGGATATCCCTGAGCCAGAAATTCAACCGGCATCCCCTGAAGAGCAAAATAAGACCACCAACTTGCCTGTAGAATCGTCTAATCAGGCGACAACGAGGCATCCAGTAATGTCTGAGGAGCTAGCTCGTCGGATTGCACCTAAGTCTAAGGGAGATATTAAGTTGCCCTTAGAACTTGATACCATTGCAGGCAACAATATCCGAGGGATCGAGAACAAACACTTGGTGGCATTGCACAACATACAATATAATTATTTCTCACCATCGGAGGAGCCCATGCTGAGAACCCGGTGGTGCATTCCTTCGTATATTAACATAAGGTTTCCTTTAGAAGGTGAGTCTCCTCTATCTGTGAGGGATGATGAACTGATTGTATATACTGAAATTATGAACTGGGGGTTAAGGTTTCCTTTAGACCCATTCTTTATTGAGTACTTTGCCAAGATTAGTCTATGCCCCTCACAAGCTGGTCCAAACATGTGGTTCACACTGATGGCAATCATCATAGCTTCAAGGATTTCAGGCATCGAATTCTCCTTAGAAGAGCTGATTGGACTTTCTAGCTTAGCAAGGAATCCATTTTTCCCTTTTACTCACTAACCTTTAGCCGACGACAAAAAGTGTTAAAAGACTTGTTGGAGGCGGATAAAAAATGGAGGCAACAATTTATCTTCTTCTCTGGTCACTGGGAGACAGGGTCAGAATCGACGCCTTCGAATCCTCACAGGTTATCCGTCATGTGGACCAATAAATGTAAGTTGACTATCTTTTGTAATCTTTTCTCCTCGGATAATAACATGCAGACTTGAAAATTCTTGTAGCTATGACAGGTATTTCAAAGCCCTACTCAGATTATGTAGAGAGTGCTACTACTGTCTTCACCAAATTGAGCGAGTGGGCGAAGGAACACTGGGAAAATAGATTTCGCATGTGCTTTGTCAACAACAATTTAGCCATGGGCCGGTTGTGGAGGTTGAATCCTCTTGACCGATTGACCCTGAAAGAACTTATGACCCCTCCCCCACAACAATAAGTTTTAGACCGTGTGACGAAAAAAGACATAGTCATATACCTCCCAAAGCGTTCCCGTGCCAAGAGTCACCTTGGTGAATCCAACGAGGAGGTTTCCACGAAGGATCGTCAGTCAGATAACGAAGGAATAGTCACCAATCAGGAATCACCTCCCTCTGCCATCATTGAGATACCCGATTCCAATTCCCCTCCAACCAAATATATACATCCACCGAAGAAGAAAGACACCAAAGCAAGAGAAAATAAAAATAAAGTTGTTCTGGAGCCCATCCAAGAAATACCCGAGGATGGCAAAATGCAAGATGACATTCAAGAACCCGCTCAGGGCAACGAGCTCCAAGAAATATCGAGTGAGCCCGAAAAGGAAGTTAGAGAGAATTATCCCAAGGAAAACTCTAACCAGACACCGAACTCTCCCCAAACTCAGGCTTCAAGGCTTGCTCTCATCGAAAATTCCCCTGTATTGGCACCACTCCCCATTCCTTGAAGCAACCCTCCTCAGAATGTGGACATTAACGTCTTAATGGGGGAGACTTCAGATTACGATCCCAGAGTGCTAGGCTCACCCACCAATTCCTTCGAAGTTCCTCTTGATGATGAGTTTTCATTAAGTCTTCAAAGTTTGCTATATACCTTTGTCTTTAGGGGAAGGAAGATGCAGCATCTAGAAGATCAAAAAAATCACTATAAGTTCAAAGCATCCCTGATTGCTTTGCAACTTGAAGAGGCCAAGAAACAATATGCCATTATGGAGAGCCAAGCAGATGCACTGTATGAAAAACTATCTGCTTCTGAGAACTATGTCATCATGCTCAAAAGATGCTGCCAGGAAGAAAGGGACCTCTACCAAAAGAAGAAAGGGGCTCAAGAGAAACTCCTGATCGAATTCCAAAAGGCTCATGAAGTGGCACGCAAAGGATTTAGCAACTGCTGTGATGACTATGAAAAGGTGATGAAGGACAGAGAAAGATTGGTGAAGCGAATCGAAGATTTTCCTCGGCAGGTGGAGGAGGAGAAGGAAAAGGCCATAAATGCTTATGCGGCTAAGTGTACAAACAACCTTGCTGTTCGAGATGCTACAGTCTGAGCAGGCCTGATAACTCAAATTCATGCAGAGCACCCAGAATAAGACTTAGGCAGCTTTTGGAAGCTCGTGTCCCCAGATCTCTGTCCTCCTCATATTGTTGCGAGTGAGAGTGAGTCATCGGACTCTGAGGAAAGTCATTCCCCGAATAAATCTGAGTAGTTAGGAAAACATTGTGGCGCAATTTGTAGTTTTTGTGTATAAGACCTTTTAATGCGATTTTTGTAGCCCCTCTTACTTTATGTGAGGAGATGTACTCCTCGGATTTTTGTGTATGCCACAGCTTGGAATACTAATCGTGTAACTTATTAATTGTCGTACTATCCTAAGTGTTTGCCAACTCGCATCGTAATATTTATTGAATAATTAATCTATACCGACTTGCGTCGTAGTATGCATTATGAACTATGCTAAGATTACCTTAGGGGAAATAGGTTAAGGTACCAAGAAATTTAGGCACAAAATATTGTGACCCAAATGATAATTCGAGGCATCAAAAACTTTGAGGCACAAAATATTGTAACCCAAGTAATAGTTCTAGGCATCAAGTAATTCGCGGCACAAAATATTATGACCCAAATGATAGTTCGAGGCATCAAATATTTCGAGGCACAAAATATTGTGACCCAAGTAATAGTTCGAGGCATCAAATAATTTGAGGCACAAAATATTGTGACCCAAATAATAGTGTAAGGGATTAAACAATTCGAGGCACAAATTATTGTGACCTAAATAATAATTCGAAGTATTAAACAATTTGAGGCACAAAATATTGTGACCCAAATAATAGTTTAAGGCAAAAAATACGTTGTATTAAGCAGCTCATAGTGACACCTCGTTAAAACCTTCCTGTGCCTATCAGGGTAGGAAAGAGTGTGCCCTCGCTATGTTTTGTAACCAAGAGATACAAAAAAGGGATAAATATTATGTTCTAACTAGTTCCTCATTCAAGATACAATATTAAGTGTTCAATGTTCCATGGAAGCCGCAGATATCGCCCTTCCTTGTTTTTTAATCGATACGTGCCCTGTTTTACTTTCTCTGTTACTTCATAAGGGCCCTCCCAGTTTGGTCCCAATTTTCCAAGACTTTTCTGTTTAGTGTGTAGAAAGACTTTGCGTAATACCTTGTCACCCACCTTAAAATATCTGTGCTTTACCTTGGAAGCATATCTACTCCTCATAAGTGTTTGATAGTGTAAAGATTTCAATTGTGCGCGTTGTCTTTTCTCTTCAACCAAATCTAACGCCAAAGTTCGGCTTTGGTCGTTCGAATCTTCTGCATAAGTTGCCACGCGATATGATGGGAAGACGATTTCCGAAGGGACAACTGCATCTATACCATACACTAAGGCAAATGGGGATGCAGCAGTGGCAGTTCCAGGCGTTGTCCTATAAGCCCATAGTACTTCTTGTAAATAATCAGGCCATCTTCCTGCCTTTCCTTCCAAATTCTTTTTCAACCCATCCAGAATTGTTCGATTGGTCACTTCCACCTGTCCGTTAGCTTGGGGGTGAAATGGGGCAGAAAAACATTGTCGTATGCCCCTGGAAAGGCAAAAGCTTTTAAACTCCTTGTTGTCGAACTGAGGTCCATTATCCGTTGTGATCTGTAGTGGTACCCCAAAGCGATAGCAAATATTTGAAACGACGAATTTGATAACATCTTTGGCTTTGATGCCCGCTAAGGGTTCCGCTTCCACCCACTTAGAGAAATAATCGACCGCTACGATTATAGGCTGTCTGCCTCCAGACGCCATTGGTAGGGGCCCAACTAAATCAATGCCGCATCTATCAAATGGGACCGCCTCTGAAATACTCTCCAATAACACCCCAGGCTTGTGGATTACGTTTTCATAGCGCTGACACGTGTCACATCGTTTTACCAAGTCTTTCGCATCCGAAGAAATAGTCGGCCAATAATAACCAGCCAGAATCACCCGTCGAATTAACGCCTTATACCCACAATGGGCTGAACCTTCCCCATCGTGCAATTCGGACAGGACAAATTGCGACTCATCCTTGTTCAGACACCTTAGTAATGGTCGGCTCAAAGATTTCTTATACAGAACGCCTCCCAACATGATATACATGTGAGACTTGAACCTGATCTTCCTAGCCTCGTACTTTCCAGCAGGTAAAGTATCGTTTTCCAAGAAGTCAATAATTTCTGACCTCCAATTATTTGTGATCACATTGCTTACCTCTTTAATGTTCATTGAATGCTCCGCATCGATCATGACCGAAGGATGCTCTTGAATCAAGACCCATGGGTATCCCTCCGTCCGTGAGGCTGTGGCCAAAGAATGTGGGACGACATTTGCCTCTCTTCAAACATGTTCATATTTGACCTCATCGAACTCAGAAACCAAATCTTTTAATGCTTTCAGATATTGTATCAGCTTATCTCCATGTCCTCCATCCATTCGTATCAACCATTCCGTGTCATCAAAATGGTCAATGATCTCCATGTCCTCTCCGTCTGAGTGGAATTCAACAAAAAATTCAGCCAGAACCTGGGCTTTTATCGTCGTTCGAGGCTCAAATGCTATGTCAAAATCTCCCAATTCCACTGACCATTTAGTCATCCTCCCAGAGATATCAGACCTTTGTAACAAACCTTTTAGGGGGAATGTCGTTCGAACAACTATAGGATGTGCCTGGAAGTAAGGTCTCATCTTTCGGGCAGCTGTTACCAAAGCCAAAGCTACCTTCTCCAACTTGATATATCTTTTCTCTGCATCCAACAAACTCTTACTGACATAGTAGATAGGTTTCAAAAGAGCGTCCTCTTCTCGGAGTAAAACAACACTGACCGCACAATTTGAAACTGCTACATAGACAATTAATCTTTCCCCCATCAATGGTTTAGAAATATATCAGGGGATGTCAAATATTCCTGAATTTGGCGAAAAGCTGTTGAACACTCATCAGTCCAAGTAAATTGTTTCGCGTTTCGTAATACCTTAAAGAAAGGTGCACATTTGTCCGAGGACCGAGAAATGAACCTATTCAGCACTACTAATCTCCCTGTCAAGATATGGACTTCCTTGATATTTCGAGGTGGAGTCATGGTGATTAAAGCTTTTATCTGGTCTGGGTCAACCTCGATTCGTTTTTCACTTATCATATATCCAAGGAAATTGCCCGATCGTACCTCAAAAACACATTTTTTTCGGGTTCAATTTCAAATTGACCTTACTCAAATTATTAAAAGTCTCATGCGGGTCAGCAAAATGATCTTCGTCCCACAAACTCTTGACAAGCATATCATCGATATACGCTTCGACATTCCGACCAAATTGTCCTTCAAAGGTTTTGTTGACCAAGCGCTGATAAGTTGTCCCTGCATTTTTTAGGCCAAATGACATAACCTTGTAACAATATAACCCTCTCCCGGTAATAAATGACGTGCTCTCTTCATCTTGTGCATCCAACCGGATTTGATTATTCCCTGAATACGCATCCATGAAAGACAACAATCGATTGCCCGAAGTCGAATCCACTAACTGATCAATGCGGGGCACCGAAAATGGATCCTTAGGACAAGCTCTGTTTAAGTCCGTGAAGTCCACTCACATTCTCCACTTGCCATTCTTTTTCCTGACTAAGACTGGATTCAAGGCCCATACGGGATAATGCGACTCGCGAATGTGGCCTATGCTTAATAGCCTTTCTACTTCCAACAAAATAGCTGCAGCCTTCTCCTGAGAAACTGGTCTCTTTTTCTGGACAATGGGTCGAACATCAAGTCGTACCGCAAGTTTATGACATATTATCTCTGATGGTACTCCAGTAACATCCTGTGCAGACCAAGCAAACATATCGAGTTTGTTAGACAAAAACGCAATTAATCTTTCTCTGAACTCAAAAGAAAGTTTTATTCGGATCTTCAACAATTTTCCCTCTCCAAATTTATGTTCCTCAGACCAGAAATCCATGGGTCTCCCTCGGATCATCACATGGAATGATTTCCGAGGAAGACCCCTTTAATTGCTATGCCTTGTCCGATATTTGTCCTCGAACTCCCTTTGAAGATAAAGCGATCTGGTAACATTCGCGGGCCATCTTCTGGCTGTTCCTGATTGTCCCGATGTTGTTGCCTACCACATATTTTAGACATTGATGCACCGTCGAAATCACACCATGCATTTGGGACAGCCAAGAGCGACCCAAAATTGCATTATACGAAGTTGGTGCATCGACAACAATGAACAATACTTCCACTTCCTTCTTGAACGGCCCACGACCTAACTCGACCACACACTGAAATTCTCCAACAACCACTGTTGTGGCGCCGGTAAATCCTACTATGGTTCTGATTGATCGTCATATCACCGGTGGGTCAGAAATTCTCCTGTAAGTGCTCATAAACAAGATGTTCGCTGAACTTCCTGTATCAACAAGTATCTTCTGAACTTGATCACCAGCAATACCCGCGACAATCACCATCGCATCTTCGTGAGGGCCCGCGACATTTCGCATGTCGTCATTATCAAAACATATGATGGGGGAGGGTAATCGATGCATTTGTGCCGACACTACTGCTTCAATTTGGGTAGTCAGATTGACCATATGCTTTTCCCCGAGCTATTAGAATTCCCTGCGATGGTATCCCCTCCAAAGATTTCCAGTGACTCAAAGAAAGCACAGAGGTCGTTTACTTTACCCTTCGGAATAATTTCCTCCACCATATTTACGTTGTTCCTTCCCTCCTTGGGATCCAGATACTCTTGCTCAATATCAAACACGTCAACTTCCTCAGAAATCACCATAGCTGTGTCAGCGATTTTTGGAACAGCCTTTACCACCGCATTTTTCTGAGAATGTTTTTCCATAAACTCTAGCAACATTCCATTCTCAATTAAAGCTTGCACTTCTTTTTTCAAAGCAATACAGTCCTTCGTATCGTGCCCGATATCCTCGTGATACTTACAATACTTGCTAACACTTCTGATTTCCCTCGGAGTTTGAATAGGAAAAGGTTTCCTGAACGGCACCGTTGATCTTGCCTTATCAAATACCGTGGCGACATTTTCCGTTAACTCCGCAAAATAGTCTGGTCGAACCCACTTGTTCGAGATTAGTCTAGCCCCTTGATTGTAATTTTGCTCGTTGCCATAATATTGCGGGTTTGTTTTCTGCCTCGACGGATACTGACCCGTACTTTTATCTTGAACGTTGGCACGAGGCCCTTGGTTACTAGACTCAGATCTCTGAAACTGGTTCTGATCCAATTGATCACCGGATCCTTTCTCAGATGCCTGAGTCTCCTCCACCAGAATTCTCTTCTCAACCTGATCCAACAATGCTCCAAAGGTCATGGCCTGACTCTCCGCCAACGTGTCCTTTAATAGTCCGGGGAGTAGGCCCATCTTGAAGGCTGCAAGTGCCACTGAGTCTTTACAATACTCCATGTCTGTTTTCGTTTTGACGAATCGATTGGTATAATTCTTCAAGCTTTCCCCAACTTTTTGTCTACAATAGATTATCGTATCTCCGTTAGCTCTGAACCTTTTGCTCCCCAAAAAGTGCTGTCTCAAGATATTCGAAAACATGTCGAAATTCTTTATCGAGCCATGCGGAAGCCTATTATACCACTTGGAAGCTACCCCCTTGAAGGTATGAGAAAACGCTCTACACAACAATTTATCATCGTCATCGAAATTAATCATGAAGTTTTTGAATCGCTCAATGTGGTTATCAGGGTCTTGTGTCCCATCAAACTTTTCTAACTTTGAGATATCGAAATGTTTTGGGAGATTTCCCACCAAAATATCCGGGGACAAAGGAGAAACTCTCCAATTATGGCCCGTCCGATAAACATTAGATCTCAAGTTTTCATTGCTCGGAAAATACAATCCCTCCTCGGATGGTAGAGTATATTGATGCTGCCACTCCGAATTTCGCGGGCCAACGTTTTGGTTTCCAGCGGGAAAATTAGTTTGTCCATAACCCTGCTCATTAAATCGAGTATGATAACTCTTATCCCTCGGATATTTCCTCTCCGTGCTTCTTCCCTTCCGGTGATCTGCGAGTCCTCGACCATATCTTTTCTTTCTGTGATTTTTCCTAGGAGATGATTCCGACGTGCTGTAACGGGGATAATCGCTCGAGTCAGGTGACTCCAGACGTCGTTTTTCTTTCCTCCTGGAAGGTCGTCGTTCATATCCCCTATATCTATTATCCATGGTTTTAGGACGAAAATCGGCTTCGCGCTCCTCTTTTCCACTGTATGGCTCCCTTCTCACCTCAGAGCGAAGATTCGCCTGAACAGTTTCCTTTTCCGCCTTCAACCTCTCGATCTCCAGCAACAATTAGTTCCTTCGAGCCAACAAGTCTGAGTCATCAAAAGTGTCTCCAACACGCTGGCCCCCATGAGCCTCGTATTCCATGTCATCCCAATAGTTGTCACCCACCAGATTCTCCTCGCAGTTGTTAACAAAATCGTCCCCTTGCTCTTCCATAATTTCCCTCGGATTAAGAATTATTTCCAGGAAGCGATTGTCATCAGAACAATCTTCGTTTCCCACAAACGGCGCCACTGAAGAGTTTTAAGAATGCTCAGGGGTGATTTTGTGTACGAAGATCTCTTAGTGCCAGAATAGACTTAAGAACTTAGCTAAGGAATATTTTTAGAGAGATAAAGTAAGTACCAGCTTAAGTAGAGAGAGAAAGTAGTATTATATTCATCTCGAGATCTGTGAGGCGTGTGTGGTCCTTTTATAGTACAATTGCACGTCCCACACGCTTTAATTCCCATTTATTACATCTTTGGTCCCTATATCTTTTCACCTTCTTATAATAGTTATCTCTTTTATAGTCTATACAATTCTCCCATAATATAATTTCTTCTTTACAATTCTCTCCTAACAAACTTCTTCTTTACAATTCTCTCCTAACAAACTTCTTCTTTACAATTCTCTTCTAACAAACTTCTTCTTTACAATTTTACCATGTCTTTTATTCTCCCTCATCAGCAATAGCTTCTCTAAGGCAAGGATTAAACCCGGGGAATCTGGCCGATTCGGTAACCAGAAAAAAGGCTATGACTTGGGGTGGTTTGCTAAACCAGGTGGGGAAGCAAATCAATGTAGATGAAATAAAAAAGACTAGGGTGCACATGCAAGTGAGGTCTGCCCCAGCTGCACCAAACCAGAATCAGTCCGGATACAAGGCCGAAAAAGTCGGACAGGGGCCCAACAGGGCCAAACATACTCAATCTCACCCAGCTCCAGCTCAGAGCCAACATTCTAGAAATAAACGAGAACCTTGGGTCCAACCGGAGTGGTTTGCTGAATTGAAAGAAAATGTGGCAACTATCTATAACAAAACAAAAGATGAATTACATTTCAGGAAGCCGGAAGCGCTTCAATCTCCTAGGGAAAGTCGTAATACTTGTTTTTGTCAATATCATTATGATATTGGCCATAACACCGAGGATTGCATCGCTTTGAAACAAGAGGTGTAGAATCTGATTGAAAGGGGAAAGTTGGGAGCTTATGTCAAGAGAAGAAGTAGGAACAGGTCTGACAATGCTCACCAGACTGGCCCAACGAATAATGCGGGAACATCTGCTCCGGACAGGGCCATGGTAATCATTGAAATATTCTATGTAGAATCAGAGTATTTGGATCCTGATCCAACCCGGAATAGGTGGGTGTTATAACAGAACATACCAAGACAGTGTCTGGACTCATAAGCTTTTTTGAGTCAATCACTATATTTGGAGGGGACACTATGACTGCGCCGACTCCTTCTTCAAGGAAGAGGCATGTTCACACTCTAGCTACTCAGTTAGAGGGAGGCATGTCCTTCTATCAGTCCCAAATTCCTTTTCCCTTCATTTTTTTTGATGAAGATGATCTAAGGGACGTAGCTGGTCCTCATGAGGATGATGTGGTGATAGGAGCATCGATTGGGGGGCAATAACATCAGGCGAATTTTGGTTGACACTGACAGCTCAACCAATATTCTCTTTTTAAGTTCTTATAAACAAATGAAGAATCCAGCAGTGATTCAGCGTTCGAACAGATCCATTGTGGGCTTCACAAGAAGCTCCGCAGATGTGATCGAAGAGTTTTAGGAGGAGGTATTGTTGGGCAAGGGCCCTTTCAAGAAGATGGTCAGGGTACTTTTCGTTATGGTAGATTTCCCCACGTGTTACAATGCGATATTTGGGAGATCCTGGCTCTCCAGGATGCATGTTGTGGCTTCAACAGTTCACCAATGTTTAAAGTATGTAGTTCAAGGACAAGTGGGAGTTGTCCGGAGTAGGCAAAAAATAGCAAGAGAATGTTATGCAACTGCACTTGCTCCTAAAACTATAGGGGCAGTCCGGATAAATGAAGATTAGCAGTTGTTGGGGCCCTCTGAGGGTGAGGGTAAAATTGATGACCCCAGAGAGACCCCTGGTGTTTTGATACCAATCGAAGAAGTTGAAACCCACTCTCTGGTTGAAGGAAGAAATGTTAAAGTTGGCTCCAAGATGGCACCAGAATTGAAGAAAAAAGTGTTGTCCTTATTGGCAAGCCACCAACATGTTTTGCTTGGTGTAATGCTGATGTGACTGGAGTACCTGCAAATGTTATATCACACCAACTATCCATCCGAAGAGATGTTGCACCTGATGTGCAAAGAAGGAGAGCTTTCTCTAAGGAAAAAGCTGATGTCATAGTTTAAGAGGTTGGCCGACTTACCAAGATGAGGCACATAAAGGCGTCTCAATGTCCTTTATGGACAGCCAATCCAGTGTTAGTAAAGAAAAAAAATGGTAAATGGCGTATGTGTATTGACTTTACTGACCTCAATAGAGCTTGTCCAAAAGATCTATATCCAATTCCCCAGATAGATCAGTTGGTAGACTCCACATCTGGGAACAAGTTATTGTCCTTCATGGATGCTTTCTCCGGTTATAACCAGATACAAGTGGATCTGAAGGACCAGGAACACACTACTTTTGTTACAGATAGGGCCCTCCATTGTTACAAGGTGATTCCTTTTAGGTTGAAGAATGTTGGGGCTACCTATCAGAGGTTGGTGAACAAAGCGTTTGCTGATCAGATTGGGAGAAATATGGAAGTATATATTGATGACATGATGGTAAAAAACTTGGAAGAAGAGTTGCACTTAGCTGATCTTCAAGAAACTTTTGCCAACTTGGCAAAGGTTAATTTAAAATTGAATCCAGAAATATGTTGTTGGGATGAAATCCGGAAAAATTTTAGGGTACGTGATAAGTGAGAAAGGGATACAGCCTGATCCGGACCAGCTTGATGACTTATTAATAATGGATCCTCCTCAGAATGTTAAAGAAGTACAAAGGTTGACAGGAAGGTTAGCTGCTTTAAATCGTTTTATTTCAAGCTCTTCGGATAGGTGTGCCCCGTTTTTCTAGACTTTAAAGGGTGCTAAAGACTTTAACTAGTCTCCACAGTACGACCAGGAATTTAATGAAATAAAATAGCATTTATCTTCCCCCAAAACCCTTTACAAACCTGTTGACGGAGAAACACTGTACATATACCTAACTGTGTCTGAATGTGTTATAAGTGCGGTGCTGGTAAGAGAGGTGGAAAATTATCCTTGTCAGTTGTACTACATCAGCAAGAGTCTGATGGATGCTGAAAAAAGGTACTTAAAGCTTGAAAAACTGGCACTAGCCTTGGTGATTGCTGCCAGAAAAATGAGGCCGTATTTTCAGTCTTATTCTATTATCGTCCGGATGTCTTTTCCTTTGAAAAACTTCCTTCATAAGGTAGACATATCAAGCAGGATGACCAAATAGTTAGTATTATTGGGTGATTATTGATGAGTCCGAATTCTGCCTGCTCCCCGGACAGGGACAGATCGGTCCAAGGCCTCCGGACCGGACAGACTACTTCGAACACTTAGCCTATTGGGACTGTTCGAACTATGACAAAAGTAATAAAAAACCTAAACACTCCTTGACTAAGCTACTTGCTCTCCTACTTAGAGCTCATGGGTCTTTAAACATGACCCGGGTCCATTGAACATGACCCGAAAGCCCATAAGGGCCCAAATGTAAGAGTATAAATACCCAACCATCTGCATTAAATGTGGGTAATGAAAATTAACTGCAACCAGCCATCTTAATTCTCCCTAGAAGAGCTGATTGGACTTTCTAGCTTAGCAAGGAATCCATTTTTTCCCTTTTACTCACTAACCTTTAGCCGACGACAAAAAGTGTTAAAAGACTTGTTGGAGGCGGATAAAAAATGGAGGCAACAATTTATCTTCTTCTCTGGTCACTGGGAGACAGGGTCAGAATCGACGCCTTCGAATCCTCACAGGTTATCCCTCATGTGGACCAATAAATGTAAGTTGACTATCTTTTGTAATCTTTTCTCCTCGGATAATAACATGCAGAATTGAAAATTCTTGTAGTTATGACAGGTATTTCAAAGCCCTACTCAGATTATGTAGAGAGTGCTACTACTGTCTTCACCAAATTGAGCGAGTGGGCGAAGGAACACTGGGAAAATATATTTTGCCTGTGCTTCGTCAACAACAATTTAGCCATGGGCCGGTTGTGGAGGTTGAATCCTCTTGACCGATTGACTCTGGTGTGGATAATAATTGCCTGAGGGTAGGCTAGTAATTTCAAGTGGAGTTTCAAGGTGGTGTATGAAAGTTTAACGGTGGTGTAGGGGTGTTTAACGGTGGTGTAGAGGTGTTTAACGGTGGTGTAGAGAGTAGAGAGATGATTAAGCAGCTTAGTAGCAGTTAATTCTCATTACCCATAGTTAATGCTGGTGGTTGGGTATTTATAGTATGATGTTTGGGCCCTTATGGGCTTTCGGGTCATGTTTAATGGACCCGGGTCATGTTCAAAGACCCATTAGTTCTAAGCAGGAGGGCAGGTAGCTTAGTCAGGAAGTGTTTAGGTTTTTTAGTACTTTAGTCATAGTTCGAACAGTCTTAAGTTTACAGTGTTCAAAGTGATCTGTCCGGTCCAAATGATATGTCCGGTTTATGTCCTTGTAGCCTGTCCGGACTTCTGAGAGACTTAGACTGATTTACCCTTCCGGGGAGTATGATGAATTCGGACTCATCAGGAGCCCCTTTTTTAGGTGTTTGAGCAAGTGTCCTTGTCAAAGAACTGAAAAACAGTCCGATGAATGAAGTGGTTCTTAATTCGGACAGAACAGTGGGTATACCCGGACAGGTTAAGCTTTACGAATTCCAAACGGTTTTTGCCAGAGTTAGTGGGACACGTGTCGCTCTCTGATTGGTCACTTCAGCCGTTTTTTCACCTTGAATTTCGCACCACCTTCTTTAACAAGTAACCTCTTTAATTGCCAATAGTGACATCAGCGCCGTCTTTTAATCATTACCCAACTTTTCGGATTCTCCTAGGAATCAACTCCTTTTTTCAAATCTACTATAAATTCACATTCATTTTTCACTGTTTTACTATCTCTCTCAAATCTTACTCTGCAATTTTACTCAGAGTTTTCTCTCTCTAGAACAAAAATTCCCTTGGCTGTTTTATGTTTACAGCAAGAACAGCATTGATCAAAGGTGGTTGGCTCAACCTTTCAGAGTTGGAGAAAGCGCAGAAGGTCGAAAAAGAAAGGCGAATAGCAGCAGGGCTACCATCATCACCAGTTGATAGACCGGTTGCTTCTGTTACAGAATCAGATCGATGCTCATCCTCCTCCAGAGGTACCAAGCCCAAAAAGCTCTTTAAATCCACCCTTTCTCCCATAGTATCTGGTTCCTCAGTTCAGGAGTCAATACCTACTGTTGAACCAGGAGTCACCGCTACAAGCGTTAGGAAAAACTCACCTTTCATAGCTATGGGGTCTGATTCTGACCACTCCCCGGAGAAGCTAGTTGTTAAGAGGCCTAGCCGGTTAGTCAAAGGACTAACCTCGAAGAATACTCCCTCGAAATCGGGGGCAAAAAATAGTGACTCTGGGTCTGGAGTGCCCTTTAGAGCTCCCCGGGAGAGACCGTCCGGTCCGGAGGCCATCAGCCCAGTACCCCCTAGAGAATCTTCTGCCTCAGAAACCCAACTTGAGGTGAGAAGTCAGATGAATACGGGCAGTCAGCAGTCTGAAGGACAGGCTATGCCAAGCTTCAATCCTCCCCGAACCACTTCCACAGAAGTCCCTCCAACAATTATGGAGGAGAGAATGAAGGACTCTACTGAAGAGGTCCCCTTTGAGTCCGAGTCATCCGGACAGGCTGATACCACTGCTGTTGCTGCCAAAAAGGGCAAAGAAAATTTGTATCTGAGGCGCCCGGACCTGCCGGAGTGCCTTGAGGGAAGAGTGGGGCCGTGCTTCCACAAAGTCGAGTTTAAGTACCTCTTGGCCTTGCAGAAGACCAAGTATGCATTCATCCATACCTCTGATCTAGGTAGAATGCGCACCAAATGGGTGATCCCTGAAAACGTGAAGATAAGGATCCCCATTGATCCGGAGACCCCAATGGACTGTAAACGGAACGAGATAGTCTTCTTTACGGAGCTATTTAACTGGGGGCTCAGGTTCCCACTAGACCCGGAGATCGTGCGCTACTTCCACCTGGTCAAGCTCTGCCCAACACAGCTAAGCCCTAATGGTTGGTTCACCTTAATGTCATGTATCATGGCGTCTAGGTTATCTGGGATCCCTCTTCCTATGGAAGAGTTCGCAGCAGTGGCCAACCTATGCAAGCATCATCAGTTCCCCTTCTACCATTTCAACATGGGAAACGATCTCAAGGCTGTTGATGATCTCCTGGAGTCGGAGAGCAAATGGAGGAGCCAATTCTTGTTTGTCAGTGGCTCATGGGAAAACGGCAAGAAAATCAAGGCCGGAGAGAACCCAAGCCTCCTCAGGAGTAGGTGGAGGAGTGACCGTAAGTTCCTTAACTTGAGTCCCTGTCCGTTTTTCTCTTTTTCTTTTTAAGTTAAGTTTATATTAACCAATTTCTCTTATGTTCTATCAGAGCTGCCAAAGGAGTTCGGGGACTACCTGAAGGCCGGACAGACTACCTGTGGCAAAATCAACGCTTGGGCCGCAGAGAATTGGGAGAATCGATTTCACAAGGCCTTCACCCTTGGAAATCTAGCAAGGTCTCACCTGTGGAACACCACAGGTTGGAGAGACCTAACTTGGGAGGAGCTCACCACCCAGCCCGACGAAGACATTGTGCTGAGAAGGTCCCACGAACTGGATGGGACACTCTACCTGCCTGCCCGGGCCAAAGCCCCAAGCAAAATGAAGGGCAGAAGAAGAGGTAAAAAAGTGGCGGGCGATGCTGAGAAGGATGCCCCAACAGATCCAGAGGGGCCAGCCCAAGTTCAAATTGACGCAACCCTCTTGCAGGTGGTGGAGCAGGAGACCGAGAAGCAGGAAGTAGACCTTCCAAAACCTCCAAGGGCTCCCAAGAGGACTCGTAAGCAAGCAAGTGAAAGCGCTGACCGGTTAGTCAAGAAGAAAAAGACTTCACAAGGAGATGAGCTCGCTCTCCGGGATCTGGAGCCCTCTTTTCCCACAGGCCCTTCTGACCCAACGTTGGCTGAAGAGATCCCCAGAGAGTTTCACACTGATGAAGTTGAGGGGGGATAGCTCAACTTGGATGAAGTGGACATCACCGGTCTAGGTGGACTTGGTGAATATTTTCTTGGCCTGCCCAGAGACGAGTTCGCAGGGCCCTACATCCCTCCGAGCAGCTCCAATACGGTCAACTTTAACGGTAAGACTTTCATGGTTTCTAGTGAGAAGGACACTATTGCCCATTCTCTGCTTAGTAATGTGCAGCCAGTTCTTACACTGGAAAGACAAGTCCGGAGCCAAGCAGACACCATTAAAGACCTCAAGTCTGAATAGGATAAGCTGTCCGAAGACCTCCGCATTGCTACTACCAATGCTGATTTACTTAAGGAAGCACACGAGGAGCTGAAGAGGAGTCATGATGAGAGCAACACAAAATTTGCCACCCTAGAGCAGACCATAAAAGATCTCCAGGAGAAGTTGTCTGGTATGGAGAATGACCTGACAACCTCAAGGGGAGAAACTGCAGCAAAGGAGAAGCTCATCACCAACCTGACCACTGACAAGATTGCTTTAGAAAATGCAGTGACTCAGGCTATTGAAGAGAAGGCTGCTTTGGTAAGGGACCAAGAGGCCACAATCAAGGCCAAGATCAACGCCTATGCCAGGGAGATGATACAAAGCGAAGAGCTAATGATTCAAAGGGTGAAGTCCGATATGGTTCTCCTTTTTAACGAAAAATTCCCGAAGAGGAGATTGGGGAACTTATGGCTCTATGTGGATGATGATGACCTTCCATATTATACTATGGTTGATGAGGGATTTTCCGGTGAGTCCTCTTCTGATAATGAAGAGAAAACCGGAGAGATTCCAGGTGAAGAGGAGAATGATCCCAAGGGCAAAAAAGTGGTCGAAGGGGGGAGCGACATCAAAGGCAAGAAAGTAGACGAGGGTGAGCCATCTTCAAAGGCTCAACCTTAATTTATGGTGTACTTTATTTATCCTTTACTCAAACTAAAGTCCTTGGAAGGCCAAGGCACTATTTTTGTTGTGGTGTCCGGTATTATTCGGACATATTTTTTGTACTGCGCCCTAACTTGTTTAAAAAGTCCTTGGAAGGCCAAGGCAATTTTAAGTTGTTGAATGAATGTTTCTATTTTGCTCAACCATCATCTTCTTTCATTATTGGTCTTAGTTTAGATAGCTGGAATTTAAGTAGCTTCATTGCATTGTGAGAGTATTAAGACTCTTCGGCTAGAATTTAAATAGCCCCTAGATCTTTCAGTCCGGGTAGTATGACAAGAGATAGAATTTTGAAAATACTTAGAAAAATTTGAAGAAGGCAATAAATTTCATTGAAAGCTCTCTGTGCCACCAAAGAGGGGAAGGTATGCCCCCAAATATTTACATGGATGTTTAAACAAGTAAATATTTACACAAGTGTTATTCCAAGTACATTCGAAGGTGTTCAATATTCCAAGGGTGAGTTAAAACCCTGCCATCTTTGTCTTCCAACCAATAAGTCCCAGGCTTGATTCTTTCAATTACAGTGTACGGACCCTCCCAGGTTGGGGCCAGCTTTCCGAAGAGCTTTTCCTTAGTATGCAAGAAGACCTTCCTTAATACCTTGTCCCCTGGTTGGAAATCTCTTCTTTTAACCTTAGAAGCAAACCTGCTTCTCATCAAGCCCTGATAGTGTGCCACTCTAAGATGAGCTTTAACCCGTCTTTCTTCTATCAAATCAAGTTGATTTCTGACGGCCATCTCATTAGCGTGTCCGGAGAAGTTATGAATACGAAAGGAAGGGAGTGTCTTTTCTATGGGGGCTACTGCATCCATTCCATAGACCAAGGCAAAGGGAGACTCTTGTGTTGCAGCCCCAGGCGTCGTCCGGTAGGCCCACAAGACCTCTTGTAGATAATTAGGCCACTTCCCAGCAGCCCCTTCTAGATTCTTCCTTAAACCGGACAGTATAGTTCTATTAGCCACTTCAACCTTCCCATTAGCATGTGGGTGGAAAGGTGAAGAAAAGCAGTGCTGTATACCCCTTGAGGCACAGAAGCTTTCCATTTCTCTATTGTCAAACTGTGGCCCATTGTCTGTTGTTATCTTCTGTGGGACACCGAATCTGCAACATATGTTGGACATAATGAATTTTATGACAGCTTTCGACGTCGTCCCTGCCAGGGGAGCTGCTTCTATCCACTTTGAGAAGTAGTCAATGGCCACAATTATAGTTTTACGCCCTCCGGACGCCACAGGGAGAGGCCCAACCAAGTCCAATCCCCATCGAGCAAAAGGGATGGGCTCAGAAATTGACTCCAAAGGAATGGCTGGTACATGAATTTCATTGATGTACCTCTGGCATGGGTCACACCTTCTTACCAGCTCCTTAGCATCTTTCATGATTGATGGCCAATAGTATCCGGAGAGTAACACTCTTCTTGTTAAAGCTCTGAACCCACAATGGGCTGATCCCTCACCATCATGCAATTCGGAGAGGACCACTTGTGACTCATGATCCCCTAAACAACGTACAAGGGGTTTACTATAGGATTTTTTGTACAACACTTCTCTCAACATAATGAAACCACGAGCCTTGTGTTTCAACGTTCTGGCTTGTGACTTATCTGAAGGTATAATACCATCGAACAGATATTGTATGAGAGGAGACCTCCAGTCTTGAGGCCGATTCACTTGTATTTAAAAAACTTCCTCTTTTCCACCCTCATTAAGTTGAATAGAAGGGCTTTCAAGCACATGGATCCATGGGTAGGACTCCGTATATGCTATTGTTGCCAATGAGTCTGCTAGTTCATTTTCTGCCCGGGGAATGTGCTCATAGACAACAGCTTTAAACTTTAGCGCTTCATTTTTGGGGAGGAGTAAATATTTTACCAACTGCTCCTTTCTAGCCTCAGATTGGCCTAAGGCATGGTGGACAAGTAACTGGGAGTCACTTAGAAGCTTGACCCTTTTAGCCCCACAGATGTGGGCCAACTTTAACCCAGCTATAGCTGCTTCGTATTCGGACTCGTTATTAGACGCCCTGAAAGCAAAACAAATAGCTTGGTACATGCTATCCCCATATGGGGAAGTGAGACATATTCCTGCACGACATCCCATGGTGCTAGACCCTCCGTCTGTTCGGACAATCCACACTTTCTTGTCTTTTGAATCAGTAGGTTGCTCTGAATCCCTATCGGAGTGGAATTCAACCAGAAAATCAGCCACATCTTGGGCTTTTACTGCTGTTCGGGGAGCAAAGTCTACGTCGAAGTCCCCCAACTCTACTGACCACTTCGTCATTCTGCTTGAAATGTCTGCTTTTTGAAGGATATTCTTTAAAGGGAAAGATGTCCGGACGACGATAGGATGAGCCTGAAAGTAAGGCCTCATTTTTCTTGCAGCTATCACCATAGCTAATGCCAATTTTTCAAGTTTCAAGTAATGCCTCTCAGCATCAATCAAGCTTTTGCTGATGTAATACACTGGGTAGGGACAACCATCGACCTCTCTTACCAACACAGCACTGATGGCACAACTTGAAACGGCCAAATACACAATAAGAGTCTCCCCGTCAACTGGTTTGAACAAATTTTTGGGAGAGGAGAGATGTTTCTTGATTTCATTGAATGCCTCACCACACTGTGGGGTCCATTCGAACCCTTTTGCACCCTTCAAAGTTTGAAAGAAAGGAGCACACCTGTCCGAAGACCTGGAGATGAATCTGTTCAAGGCAGCTAATCTCCCCGTTAATCGTTGTACTTCTTTAATGTTTCGAGGAGGCTCCATCTGGAATAAGGCATTGAGTTGGTCCGGGTCGGGCTGTATTCCATGCTCGCTTATGATATACCCTAAGAACTACCAGGACTGCACTCCGAATACACACTTTTCAGGGTTTAGTTTTAAATTCACTTTTGCCAAGTTGGCAAAAGTTTCTTGGAGATCGGACAAGTGCAACTGCTCATCCACGCTCTTCACCATCATATCGTCAATGTAAACCTCCATATTTCTTCCAATTTGATCAGCAAATGCCTTGTTGACTAACCTCTGATAAGTAGCCCCAGCATTTTTCAAGCCAAAAGGCATCACCTTGTAGCAATGTAGACCCCTATCAGTGACAAACGTGGTATGCTCTTGATCTTTTGGATCTACTTGAATCTGATTGTACCTGGAGAAGGCATCCATAAAGGAGAGCAGCTTGTTCTAAGAAGTAGAGTCTACCAACTGATCTATCCGGGGGACCGGGTACAAATCTTTCGGGCAAGCTCTATTGAGGTCTGTGAAATCAATGCACATGCGCCACTTTCCGTTTTTCTTTTTCACCAGGACAGGATTGGCAGTCCACAAAGGATATTGAGATTCTTTAATGTGCCCCATCTTTGTGAGTCTGTCAACCTCTTGTACTATGACATCGGCCTTTTCTTTTGAAAAAGCTCTTCTTTTTTGAACCACTGGTGCCACATCCCTCCGGACAGCTAGGTGATGGGATATCACTTCTGATGGAACTCCAGTAACATCAGCATTGCACCAAGCGAAAACGTACTGATGGTCTTTCAAGAATTTCAACATCTTTTCTTTCAACATTGGTGGCATCTTGGACCCTATCTTGACACTTTTGCCTTCTTTCAAACAGTGCGTTTCAACCTCTTCAATTGGAATCAACACTCCAGGGGTCTCTCTGGGGTCATCAATTTCACCCTCACCCCCAGAAAGACCCTCAAATTTCTATTGATCATTTACACGGACTGCCCCCAGCATTCGAGGAGCCAAGGTAGTGGCATAGCATTCTCTTGCAACCTTTTGGCTGCTCCGGACAACCCCAACCTGTCCCTGAACAGCATACTTTAAACACTGATGGACTGTCGAAGCCACTGCATGCATTCTAGAGAGCCAAGATCTCCCCAGAATAGCATTATAGCAAGTGGGACAATCCACCACGATGAAGAGTATTCTAACTATTTTCTTAAAAGGGCCCCTGCCCAATAACACTTCTTCTTCAAACTCCCCGATCACATCGGCTGAGCTGCCCGTGAAGCCCACGATTGACCTGTCCGACTTTTGAATCACAGCTGGATTTTTCATTTTCTTATAAGTGGTTAGGAAAATGATATTGGCAGAGCTTCCAGTATCCACCAGAATTCGCCTTATCTCATTGCCCCCTATAGATGCTCCTATGACAACAGCATCCTCATGAGGGCCAGTAATGTCTCTTAAATCATCCTCATCAAAGACAATGAATGGGAATGAGTTTGGTGATTGATAAGATGTCATGCCTCCTTCTAGCTGGGAGGTTAAATTATGAACATGCCTCTTTCTTGAAGAAGCAGTAGGAGCAGTCATCGTGTCCCCTCCGAATATTGTAAGTGACTCGAAGAATTTAATAAGCCCGGGGACAGACCTAGCACACTCCTCTATAGCACCTACCCTGTTTCGTGTTGGATCAGGATCCAAGTACTCAGATTCCACATCAAACCTTTCCACTATTACCATGGCCCCCTCTGGGGCAGCATTACTTGGACCAACCCGGTGAGTGTTGTCAGGCCTGTTGCCTCCTCTCCTTTTAACGTATGCTCATAACTTTCCCCTTTCAATCAAGTTTTGAACCTCTTGTTTCAACGCTATGCAATCATCAGTGGTATGACCAATATCATTATAGTATTGGCAAAAGGAGTTATTACGATGCTCTCTGGGAGACTGCAAGGTTGCTGGTCTCCGGTAGTGTACCTCATCCTTTGTTTTATCGAAAATGGTGGCCACGCTTTCTTTGAGCTCCGCGAACCACTCCGGTTGGACCTATGGCCCTCTTTTGTTTCTAGATTGTTGACTTTGAGCAGGAGCAACTGGCTGAGACTGAGCTTTTGCCTTACCATGCCCATGTCCGGTTTCTCTTGCTTTGTTCCCGGACTGGTTTTGATTTGGAGTTGGTGCCACCGGGGTGGATCCCACCTGTCTGTGCACCCTGGTCTTCTTTGTTTCATCAACGTTTATTTGCTTGCCAACTTGATTTAGCAACCCTCCCCAGGTCATGGCCTTCTTTCTGGTCACCGAATCAGCCAGATTGCCTGGGTTCAAACCTTGCCTTAGGGATGCTATTGCCACCTGTTCGAAGCAATCAGCCAACCCATTCTTTGTGTTCACGAAACGACTTATGTATTCCTTCAAAGACTCATTTGGCTCCTGGGCACAATGGATTATTGTGTCTCCATTGCCCTTCAGCTCCGTACTCCCTACAAACTGCCTTCGAAAGGCCACCCAGAATGTATCAAAATCTTTAATACAACCTTGAGGCAGGCTGTTGTACCATTTCAGAGCACTCCCCGTGAAAAATTGGGAGAATGCCCTACACAGTAGTTTATCATCATCATCAAAGTTCATCATGAAGTTCTTGAATTGCTCCACATGATTGTCCGGATCAGTACTGCCATCGTATTTCTCCATCTTAGTACTATCAAACCTCTTGGGGAGGTTTCCGGACAGGATTTTAGAAGACAGTGGAGACTGCCTCCAATTCCTTCCACGACTGAACACAGTATCCTCATTGGGAGTTGCAAAGGTACATGGCTCATCGTGGAAAGCAAAGGGATCCATTAGCATCTTGTCCGTATACCTCCGGTGGTGAGATGACCCCTTTCCAATATGCCTTTTCATTCTTCCATGGTGATCTCTTTTTCTCGAATATTTCTTAACCTGCTTTTGCTTTTTCTTGGTTCGACCCTCATCACTGCTAGAGGACAAGGATTTTTCATTCCCCTCACTTTCTGAAGAGCTGCCCGAAGATTCTGAACTCGAGTCAGAACTCTCCACAGGCTTGGACCGGTGAGACTTTTTAGAACTAGCATGAGTCTTTTTGGTGCTCACATAAGTTTTGGAAGCCTCATGCTCTCTGGGGTTATCGGTGTGATGAACAACCGATGCCTTGGATTTTTCTTTCACGCCCATCTTGGCCTTTTCAGCACTCAGAGCTTCTATTTCGAGCTTTAACCTGTCGCGCTCTTGGACAGTATACTCATCGTTTTCTTCCACCACTTCGAGCAAAGCTGGTGGGAGCTCTGGATTGTCCGGATTCATACGGACAGAATTTTTTGCAGGTTTTGAATGCTTGATTCAGGCACCTCTCTCCTCCCACTATGGTCGCCAATTTGGTGTTGATAATAATTGCCTGAGGGTAGGCTAGTAATTTCAAGTGGAGTTTCAAGGTGGTGTATGAAAGTTTAACGGTGGTGTAGGGGTGTTTAAAGGTGGTGTAGAGGTGTTTAACGGTGGTGTAGAGAGTAGAGAGATGATAAAGCAGCTTAGTAGCAGTTAATTCTCATTACCCATAGTTAATGCTGGTGGTTGGGTATTTGTAGTATGATGTTTGGGCCCTTATGGGCTTTCGGGTCATGTTTAATGGACCCGGGTCATGTTCAAAGACCCATTAGTTCTAAGCAGGAGGGCAGGTAGCTTAGTCAGGAAGTGTTTAGGTTTTTTAGTACTTTAGTCATAGTTCGAACAGTCTTAAGTTTACAGTGTTCAAAGTGATCTGTCCGGTCCAAATGATCTGTCTGGTTTATGTCCTTGTAGCCTGTCCGGACTTCGGAGAGACTTAGACTGATTTGCCCTTCCGGGGAGTATGCTGAATTCGGACTCATCAGACCCTGAAAGAACTCATGACCCCTCCCCCACAACAAGAAGTTTTAGACCGTGTGACGAAAAAAGACATAGTCATATACCTCCCAAAGCGTTCCTCTGCCAAGAGTCACCTTGGTGAATCCGACGAGGAGGTTTCCACGAAGGATCGTTAGTCAGATAACGAAGGAATAGTCACCAATCAGGAATCACCTCCCTCTGCCATCATTGAGATACCCGATTCCAATTCCCCTCCAACCAAATATATACATCCACCGAATAAGAAAGACACCAAAGCAAGAGAAAAGAAAAATAAAGTTTTTCTGGAGCCCATCCAAGAAATACCCGAGGATGGCAAAACGCAAGATGACATTCAAGAACCCGCTCAGGGCAACGAACTCCAAGAAATATCGAGTGAGCCCGAAAAGGAAGTTAGAGAGAATTATCCCAAGGAAAACTCTAACCAGACACCGAACTCTCCCCAATCTCAGGCTTCAAGGCTTGCTCTCATCGAAAATTCCCCTGTATTGGCACCGCTCCCCATTCCGAGAAGCAACCCTCCTCAGAATGTGGACATTAACGTCTTAATGGGGGAGACTTCAGATTACGATCCCAGAGTGCTAGGCTCACCCACCAATTCCTTCGAAGTTCCTCTTGATGATGAGTTTTCATTAAGTCTTCAAAGTTTGCTACATACCTTTGTCATTAGGGGAAGGAAGATGCAGCATCTAGAAGATCGAAAAAATCACTATAAGTTCAAAGCATCCCTGATTGCTTTGCAACTTGAAGAGGCCAAGAAACAATATGCCATTATGGAGAGCCAAGCAGATGCACTGTATGAAAAACTATCTGCTTCTGAGAACTATGTCATCATGCTCAAAAAATCCTGCCAGTAAGAAAGGGACCTCTACCAAAAGAAGAAAGGGGCTCAAGAGAAACTCCTGATCGAATTCCAAAAGGCTCATGAAGTGGCACGCAAAGGATTTAACAACTGATGTGATGACTATGAAAAGGTGATGAAGGACATAGAAAGATTAGTGAAGCGAATCGAAAATTTTCCTCGGCAGGTGGAGGAGGAGAAGGAAAAGGTCGTGAATGCTTATGCGGCTAAGTGTACAAACAACCTTGTTGTTCGAGATGCTACAGTCTGAGCAGGCCTGATAACTCAAATTCATGCAGAGCACCCAGAATAAGACTTAGGCAGCTTTTGGAAGCTCGTGTCCCCAGATCTCCGTCCTCCTCATATTGTTGTGAGTGAGAGTGAGTCATCGGACTCTGAGGAAAGTCATTCCCCGAATAAATCTGAGTAGTTAGGAAAACATTGTGGCGCAATTTGTAGTTTTTGTGTATAAGACCTTTTAATGCGATTTTTGTAGCCCCTCTTACTTTATGTGAGGAGATGTACTCCTCGGATTTTTGTGTATGCCACAGCTTGGAATACTAATCGTGTAACTTATTAATTGTCGTACTATCCTAAGTGTTTGCCAACTCGCATCGTAATATTTATTGAATAATTAATCTATAACGACTTGCGTCGTAGTATGCATTATGAACTATGCTAAGATTACCTTAGGGGAAATAGGTTAAGGTACCAAGAAATTTAGGCACAAAATATTGTGACCCAAATGATAATTCGAGGCATCAAGAACTTTGAGGCACAAAATATTGTAACCCAAGTAATAGTTCTAGGCATCAAGTAATTTGCGGCACAAAATATTATGACCCAAATGATAGTTCGAGGCATCAAATATTTCGAGGCACAAAATATTGTGACCCAAGTAATAGTTCGAGGCATCAAATAATTTGAGGCACAAAATATTGTGACCCAAATAATAGTGTAAGGGATTAAACAATTCGAGGCACAAATTATTGTGACCTAAATAATAATTCGAAGTATTAAACAATTTGAGGCACAAAATATTGTGACCCAAATAATAGTTTAAGGCAAAAAATACGTTGTATTAAGCAGCTCATAGTGACACCTCGTTAAAACCTTCCTGTGCCTATCAGGGTAGGAAAGAGTGTGCCCTCGATATGTTTTGTAACCAGGAGATACAAAAAAGGGATAAATATTACGTTCTAACTAGTTCCTCATTCAAGATACAATATTAAGTGTTCAATGTTCTATGGAAGCCGCATATATCGCCCTTCCTTGTATTTTAATCGATACGTGCCCTGTTTTACTTTCTCTGTTACTTCATAAGGGCCCTCCCAGTTTGGTCCCAATTTTCTAAGACTTTTCTGTTTAGTGTGTAGAAAGACTTTGCGTAATACCTTGTCACCCACCTTAAAATATATGTGCTTTACCTTGGAAGCATATCTACTCCTCATAAGTGTTTGATAGTGTAAAGATTTCAATTGTGCGCGTTGTCTTTTCTCTTCAACCAAATCTAACGCCAAAGTTCGGCTTTGGTCGTTCGAATCTTCTGCATAAGTTGCCACGCGATATGATGGGAAGACGATTTCCGAAGGGACAACTGCATCTATACCATACACTAAGGCAAATGGGGATGCAGCAGTGGCAGTTCGAGGCGTTGTCCTATAAGCCCATAGTACTTCTTGTAAATAATCAGGTCATCTTCCTGCCTTTCCTTCCAAATTCTTTTTCAACCCATCCAGAATTGTTCGATTGGTCACTTCCACCTGTCCGTTAGCTTGGGGGTGAAATGGGGCAGAAAAACATTGTCGTATGCCCCTGGAAAGGCAAAAGCTTTTAAACTCCTTGTTGTCGAACTGAGGTCCATTATCCGTTGTGATCTGTAGTGGTACCCCAAAGCGATAGCAAATATTTGAAACGACGAATTTGATAACATCTTTGGCTTTGATCCCCGCTAAGGGTTCCGCTTCCACCCACTTAGAGAAATAATCGACCGGTACGATTATAGGCTGTCTGCCTCCAGACGCCATTGGTAGGGGCCCAACTAAATCAATGCCCCATCTATCAAATGGGACCGCCTCTGAAATACTCTCCAATAACACCCCAGGCTTGTGGATTACGTTTTCATAGCGCTGATACGTGTCACATCGTTTTACCAAGTCTTTCGCATCCGAAGAAATAGTCGGCCAATAATAACCAGCCAGAATCACCCGTCGAATTAACGCCTTATACCCACAATGGGCTGAACCTTCCTCATCGTGCAATTCGGACAGGACAAATTGCGACTCATCCTTGTTCAGACACCTTAGTAATGGTCGGCTCAAAGATTTCTTATACAGAACGCCTCCCAACATGATATACTCGTGAGACTTGAACCTGATCTTCCTAGCCTCGTACTTTCCAGCAGGTAAAGTATCGTTTTCCAAGAAGTCAATAATTTCTGACCTCCAATTATTTGTGATCACATTGCTTACCTCTTTAATGTTCATTGAATGCTCCGCATCGATCATGACCGAAGGATGCTCTTGAATCAAGACCCATGGGTATCCCTCCGTCCGTGAGGCTGTGGCCAAAGAATGTGGGACGACATTTGCCTCTCTTCAAACATGTTCATATTTGACCTCATCGAACTCAGAAACCAAATCTTTTAATGCTTTCAGATATTGTATCAGCTTATCTCCATGTCCTCCATCCATTCGTATCAACCATTCTGTGTCATCAAAATGGTCAATGATCTCCATGTCCTCTCCGTCTGAGTGGAATTCAACCAAAAAGTCAGCCAGAACCTGGGCTTTTATCCTCGTTCGAGGCTCAAATGCTATGTCAAAATCTCCCAATTCCACTGACCATTTAGTCATCCTCCCAGAGATATCAGGCCTTTGTAACAAACCTTTTAGGGGGAATGTCGTTCGAACAACTATAGGATGTGCCTGGAAGTAAGGTCTCATCTTTCGGGCAGCTGTTACCAAAGCCAAAGCTACCTTCTCCAACTTGATATATCTTTTCTCTGCATCCAACAAACTCTTACTGACATAGTAGATAGGTTTCAAAAGAGCGTCCTCTTCTCGGAGTAAAACAACACTGACCGCTACATAGACAATTAATCTTTCCCCCATCAATGGTTTAGAAATATATCAGGGGATGTCAAATATTCCTGAATTTGGCGAAAAGCTGCTGAACACTCATCAGTCCAAGTAAATTGTTTCGCGTTTCGTAATACCTTAAAGAAAGGTGCACATTTGTCCGAGGACCGAGAAATGAACCTATTCAGCACTACTAATCTCCCTGTCAAGATATGGACTTCCTTGATATTTCGAGGTGGAGTCATGGTGATTAAAGCTTTTATCTGGTCTGGGTCAGCCTCGATTCGTTTTTCACTTATCATATATCCAAGGAACTTGCCCGATCGTACCTCAAAACACATTTTTTTCGGGTTCAATTTCAAATTGACCTTACTCAAATTATTAAAAGTCTCATGCGGGTCAGCAAAATGATCTTCGTCCCACAAACTCTTGACAAGCATATCATCGATATACGCTTCGACATTCCGACCAAATTGTCCTTCAAAGGTTTTGTTGACCAAGCGCTGATAAGTTGCACCTGCATTTTTTAGGCCAAATGACATAACCTTGTTGGTGAGGATAAAAGTAGCCTGAGGGTAGGCTGGTAATTTTAAGTGGAGTTTTAAGGCGGCGTGAGGGTGTTTCACTGTGGTGTGGTGGTGTTTAAGGGTGTCTTAATATATTTCAAAGTGTTTCAAAGTGTTTCAAGGGTGGAGAGAGAATTAAGCAGCCTGGCAGCAGTTAATTTTTCTTACCCCTAGTTAATGCTGGTGGTTGGGCATTTATAGTGTGAAATTTGGGCCCTTATGGGCTTTCGGGTCAAGTTTAATGGACCCGGGTCATGTTTAAAGACCCATGAGTTTTAAGCAGGTGTATAGGTAGCTTAGTCAGATAGTGATTAGGTTTTTTAGTACTTTGGTCATAGTTTGAACTGCCTTATGTTTGCAGTGTTCAAAGTCATCTGTCCGGTTCAACCAGTGCCGTTCGAACTGAAGTCATGGAGTCTGTCCGAATTTACGGGGTGATTTTACTTTGGACTACCCTTCCGGGGAGCTCTTCGAATTCGGACTCATCAGGAGCCCCTTTTTTAGGTATTTGAACAAGTGTCCTTGTTTAAAGAACTGAAAAACAGTCCGATTGAGGAAGTGGTTCTCCAATTCGAAGAGAATTGAGATAGGCCCGGACAGTCCAACTGTTATGAATTCTAAACGGTTCTTTGTCAGAGGTAGTGGGACACATGTCACACCCTGGCTGGTTACTTCAGCCGTTTTTTCATCTGGAAAATCGCACCACTTTATTGAACATGTAACTTCTTTAAATGTTTTTGATGACGTCAGCGCCGTTTTTTAATCATTGCCCAACTTTTCGGATTCTCCTAGGAATCAAACTCTTTTTTACATTTACTATAAATTCCATTTGTCTTTCACAGTTTCATTTTCACTTTTACCTTGCCATTTCACTCAAAAACTTCATCTCTCTAAAACTTCAAACTTTCCTTAGTTGTTTTATGTTCACAGCAAGAACAGCTCTAATCAAGGGTGGCTGGCTCAATCTTTCAGAATTAGAGAAAGCTCAAAGGGTTGAAAAAGAGAAGAGACTTGCAGCAGGGCTTCCAGCGTCGCCTGTTGAAAAACCAGCCCCTTCAATCGAAGAATCTGATAGAGGTTCATCGTCTTCAAAAGGTACGAAACCTAGAAAACTCTTTCAATCAACACTCTCCCCAATAGTTTCTGGCTCATCAGTCCAAGAATCAATCCCCACTGTCGAACCGGGGGTCGCTGTTACCAGTGTTAGGAAGAAAACCACTTTTATTGCTATGGGGTCCGACTCCGATCATTCTCCAGACAAGCTGATCATGAAAAGACCAAGTAGACTGGTCAAGGGGCTCTCTTCAAAAAATACCAGCGAGTCAGGGTCCGGGACAGCTGTTAGGACCCTCCGGGAGAGGCCGGTTGGTCCGGAGGCCAGCAGTCCACTGCCTCCTAAGGAAACTTCGACCTCAGAAGCTCAAACTGAGGTGAGGACTCAGAAACATTCAACGAGCCGCCAGTCCGGAGGATCAGCTGTACCAAGCTTCATCCCTCCCCGGGCTGTTTCTGCAGAAGCTCCCCCAACAGTAATGGAGGAGAGGATGGAAGACTCCACTGAGGAGGTCAGATTTGAGTCCGAGTCTTCCGGACAAGCTGAAACTGCAATAGTTGTTGCCAAGAAAGGCAAAGAGGATTTGTACCTGAGCCGTCCGGATCTGCCGGAGAGCCTTGAAGGGAAAGTTGGGCCCTGCTTTCACAAGGTAGAATTTAAGTATCTCTTATCTTTGTTAAAAACCAAGTACATGTTTATTCATACTAGAGACTTGGGACGGCTTCGCACTAAGTGGGGGATCCCTGAAAACGTAAAGATCCGAATTCCCATCGATCCGGAGACCCCGATGGATTGCAAGAGAAACGAGATTGTCTTTTTTACAGAGCTGTTCAATTGGGGACTCAGGTTCCCATTGGACCCGGAGATAGTGCACTATTTTCATTTAGTCAAGCTATGTCCATCGCAGCTGAGCCCCAACGGATGGTACACCTTGATGTCATGCATTATGGCATCCAGGCTGTCCGGAATCCCTCTTCCCATGGAAGAGTTTGCTGCTGTGGCAAGTCTATGCAAACATCACCAGTTCCCCTTTTATCACTTTAATATGGGGAACAATCTGAAAGCCGTCGACGATCTCCTGGAATCGGAGAATAAATGGAGGAGCCAGTTCTTGTTTATAAGTGGCTCATGGGAGAATGGGAAGAAGATTAAGGTTGGGGAGAATCCTAGCCTTCTTCGAAGTAGATGGAGAAGTGATCGTAAGTTCTTTCCTTAAGTTTCTGTTCGAATCTTCCCTTCTTTAAGCTGTCACTAACTAGTTATTCTTTTGTTTTATTAGAACTTCCAAAAGAGTTCGGAGACTATCTGAAAGCCGGACAGGTCACCTGTGGCAAGATAAACGCATGGGCCGCAGAGAACTGGGAGAACCGGTTTCACAAAGCTTTCACTTCGGGGAATTTGGCAAGATCTCACCTGTGGAACACCACAGGTCGAAGGGATTTAACATGGGAGGAGTTCTCCACCCCTCCTGATGATGACGTGGTGCTAAGAAGGTCTCATGAGCTAGATGGGACCCTTTTCCTCCCTCTCCGAGCCAAAGCCCCAAGTAAAATGAAGGGCCAGAAGAAGAAAGGGAGGAAAACGGCAGTGGATACGGAGAAAAAGGCTCTAACTGACACAGAGGTGCCAGTCCCAACTCAAGTTGATGCAAACCTTCTACAGGTGGTAGAAGTGGAAAGTAAGAAACACGGAGAGACTCCCTTGAAACCTTTAAGGGCCTCCAAACGAACTCGTAAGCAAGTAAGTGATAGTGCTGACAGAGAAGTAAAAAAGAAGAAGACTTCTCAAGAAGAAGAGTTTGCTGTCCGGGATCCGGAGCCCACTTTCCCAATTGATCCTACATTGGCTGAAGAGATCCCCGGGAACCTTAATGAAGGGATCCCAAGGGAACTTCATACTGACGAGATCGAACGGGGAGAGATCAATATGGATGAAGTGGATGTCACCGGTCTGGGTTCTCTAGGTGACTACTTTCTTGGCCTGTCTAGAGATGAGTTCGCAGGGCCATATGTTCCCCCAAGTAGCTCCAACACAGTAAACTTCAATGGTAAGACTTTCTTGGTTTCCAGTGAGAGGGATGTTATAGCCCATTCTCTCCTGAGCAACGTACAACCAGTACTTACCCTAGAGAGGCAAGTCCGGAGTCAGGCAGAAACCATCAGAGAACTTAAGTCTGAGAAGGGGAAACTGTCCGAAGACCTCCAGAGTGCCACTACTATGGTTGACTTGCTTAAGGAGTCGAACGAACAGCTAAAGAATAAACAAGTGGAAAGCAACACAAAAGTTGCTTCTTTAGAGAAAACCTTAGAAGATCTCCGGGCTAAGCTGTCCGAATTGGAGAAGGACTTGAAAACCTCAAAAGATGAGACTGCAGCAAAAGAGAAGCTTGTCACCAATCTGACTACTGACAAGCTTGCTTTAGAGAATGCAGTGACTCATGCTGTTGGTGAGAAAGCTGCTTTGGTGAAGGATCAAGAGGCCATGATCAAGGCCAAAATCAATGCTTATGCCAAGGAGATGATACGGAGTGAGGAATTATTGATTGAAAAGGTGAAGTCCGACATGGTCCTTCTATTTCATGAAAAGTTCCCGAAGAGGAGACTTGGGGACTTATGGCGTTATGTGGATGATGACGATCTCCCATATTGGACCATGGTTGATGAAGGGTATACTGATATATCATCATCTGGTGACGAGGAGGAAACCGGAGAGAGTCCGGGTGAAGAAGAGGTTGACCCCAAAGGAAAGAAGGTCATTGAGGAAAAAAGCGATGTTAAGACCAAGGGAACAGATGAGGGTGAGCCATCTTCAAAGGCTCCACCTTAGTTGGTAATTTATTCTGTTTACTTTCTGTTCGAACCAAAGTCCTTGGAAGGCCAAGGCACCTTTTTTTTTGTGATGTTGTTCGTTTTGACCGGACAGATTTTTGTATTGTGTTTAAACTTGTTTAAAAAGTCCTTGGAAGGCCAAGGCAACTTTAAGTTTATTGAATGAATGTTTTATCTCGCACATCCCTTCTCATAGTCTGTTTAAATATCTTGGAGTTTAAGTAATTTCAAGTTATCGTGTTGTGAGAGTGTTTAGTTTCTCTGGCTAGAATTTAAGTAGCCCTTAGATCTTTCAGTCCGGGTAGTATGGCAATCAACAGAATTTTGCAAAAACTTAGAAAATTTATTCAAAAAAGTTCCAAGTTTCATTTAAAGCTCTCCGTGGCACCGGAGAGAGGTTGTGGTATGCCCCCAAATATTTACATGGATGTTTAAACAGGTAAATATTTACATAAGTTTTATTCCAAATACATTCGAAGGTGTTCAATATTCCAAGGGTGAGTTAAAACCCTGCCATCTTTGTCTTCCAGCCAGTATGTGCCAGGCTTGATTCTTTCAACCACAGTGTAGGGACCCTCCCAAGTTGGGGCCAGCTTTCCGAAGAGCTTTTCCTTGGTATGTAAGAAAACTTTCCTAAGCACCTTATCGCCTGGTTGAAAGTCCCTTCTTTTGACTTTAGAAGCAAACCTGCTCCTCATCAAGCCCTGATAGTGTGCCACTCTAAGATGAGCTTTTACTCGCCTTTCTTCAATTAAATCAAGTTGATTTCTAACTGCCATTTCATTAGCCTGTCCGGAGAAGTTGTGCACTCGGAAAGAGGGAAGTGTCTTTTCTATGGGGGCTACTGCATCCATCGCATAGACCAAGGCAAAAGGTGACTCTTGTGTTGCAGCCCCAGGTGTTGTCCGGTAAGCCCACAAGACTTCTTGTAAATAACTAGGCCACTTCCCAGCAGCCCCTTCCAAATTTTTCTTTAAACCGGACAGTATTGTTCTGTTAGCCACTTCAACTTGCCCATTGGCTTGTGGGTGGAATGGTGAAGAAAAGCAGTGCTGAATACCCCTTGATGCACAGAAGCTCTCCATTTCTCTGTTGTCAAACTGTGGCCCATTGTCTGTTGTTATTCTCTGGGGAACACCAAATCTGCAACATATGTTGGATAGAATGAATTTTATAACAGCCTTTGATGTTGTTCCTGCCAAGGGGGCTGCTTCTACCCACTTCGAAAAGTAGTCAATGGCTACGATTATGGTTTTACGCCCTCCGGACGCCATAGGGAGAGGCCCAACTAAGTCTAATCCCCATCGAGCAAAAGGGATAGGCTCAGAAATTGATTCCATGGGAATGGCTGGTACATGAATTTCATTGCTGTACCTCTGGCATGGGTCACACCTTCTTACTAGTTCCTTGGCATCTTTCATTATTGATGGCCAATAATATCCGGAGAGAAGCACTCTTCTTGTTAATGCTCTAAATCCACAATGGGCTGATCCCTCACCATCATGCAATTCGGAGAGAACCATTTGTGACTCATGATCTCCTAAACAGCGTAGGAGAGGTTTGCTATAGGATTTCTTGTACAAGACCTCTCTAATCATGATGAAACCACGAGCCTTGTGTTTTAGAGTTCTAGCTTGTGATTTATTTAAAGGTATGATGCCATCGGACAGATACTGCAAAAGAGGAGACCTCCAATCCTGAGACTGATTTACTTGTATTTCAAAGATTTCCTCTTTCTCCCCTTCATCAAGTTGAATAGAAGGACTTTCAAGCACATGGATCCATGGATAGGACTCCGTGTATGCTATTGTTGCCAACGAGTCTGCTAGCTCATTCTCTGCCCGGGGGATATGCTCATAGACAACAGCTTTAAATTTCATTGCCTCATTTTTCAAAAGAATTAAATATTTGATCAATTGTTCCTTTCTAGCTTCTGATAAGCCCAAAGCATGGTGGACGAGCAACTGGGAGTCACTTAGTAGCTTGACCCTTTTTGCTCCACAGATGTAAGCCAACTTCAGCCCAGCTATAGCTGCTTCGTATTCGGACTCGTTGTTGGACGCCCTGAAAGCAAAACAAATAGCTTGGAACATGTTGTCCCCATAGGGGGAAGTAAGACATATTCCTGCTCCAGATCCTATGGCACTGGATCCTCCATCTGTCCGGACAATCCACACTTTTTTGTCTTTTGAGTCAGCAGGTTGCTCTGAGTCTCTATCAGAATGGAATTCGACCAGAAAATCAGCCACAGTTTGAGCTTTTACTGCTGTTCGAGGAGCAAAGTCTATGTCGAAGTCCCCCAACTCTACTGACCACTTTGTCATTCTACTTGAAATATCTGCTTTTTGAAGGACATTCTTTAAAGGGAAAGATGTCCGGACAACGATAGGATGAGCCTGAAAATAAGGCCTCATCTTTCTGGCCGCTATCACCAAGGCCAATGCTAGTTTCTCAAGTTTCAAGTAACGGCGTTCAGCATCAATCAAGCTTTTGCTGATGTAGTATACCGGGTGAGGGTACCCATCAACCTCCTTCACTAGCACAGCACTGATGGCACAGCTTGAAACAGCCAGATATACAAAAAGAGTCTCCCCATCGACTGGTTTGAACAAGGTCTTGGGGGAGGACAGATGCTTTTTGATTTCATTGAATGCCTCATCACACTGTGGTCGCCAATTTGGTGAGGATAAAAGTAGCCTGAGGGTAGGCTGGTAATTTTAAGTGGAGTTTTAAGGCGGCGTGAGGGTGTTTCACTGTGGTGTGGTGGTGTTTAAGGGTGTTTTAATATATTTCAAAGTGTTTCAAAGTGTTTCAAGGGTGGAGAGAGAATTAAGCAGCCTGGCAGTAGTTAATTTTTCTTACCCCTAGTTAATGCTGGTGGTTGGGCATTTATAGTGTGAAATTTGGGCCCTTATGGGCTTTCGGGTCAAGTTTAATGCACCCGGGTCATGTTTAAAGACCCATGAGTTTTAAGCAGGTGTATAGGTAGCTTAGTCAGATAGTGATTAGGTTTTTTAGTACTTTGGTCATAGTTCGAACTGCCTTATGTTTGCAGTGTTCAAAGTCATCTGTCCGGTTCAACCAGTGCCGTTCGAACTGAAGTCATGGAGTCTGTCCGAATTTACGGGGTGATTTTACTTTGGACTACCCTTCCGGGGAGCTCTTCGAATTCGGACTCATCACTTGTAACAATATAACCCTCTCCCGGTAATAAAGGACGTGCTCTCTTCATCTTGTGCATCCAACCGGATTTGATTATTCCCTGAATACGCATCCATGAAAGACAACAATCGATTGCCCGAAGTCGAATCCACTAACTGATCAATGCGGGGCACCGAAAATGGATCCTTAGGACAAGCTCTGTTTAAGTCCGTGAAGTCCACTCACATTCTCCACTTGCCATTATTTTTCCTGACTAAGACTGGATTCAAGGCCCATACGGGATAATGCGACTCGCGAATGTGGCCTATGCTTAATAGCCTTTCTACTTCCAACAAAATAGCTGCAGCCTTCTCCTGAGAAACTGGTCTCTTTTTCTGGACAATGGGTCGAACATCAAGTCGTACCGCAAGTTTATGACATATTATCTCTGATGGTACTCCAGTAACATCCTGTGCAGACCAAGCAAACATATCGAGTTTGTTAGACAAAACGCAATTAATCTTTCTCTGAACTCAAAAGAAAGTTTTATTCCGATCTTCAACAATTAGCCCTCTCCAAATTTATGTTCCTCAGACCAGAAATCCATGGGTCTCCCTCGGATCATCACATGGAATGATTTCCGAGGAAGACCCCTTTAATTGCTATGCCTTGTCCGATATTTCTCCCCGAACTCCCTTTGAAGATAAAGCGATCTGGTAACATTCGCGGGCCATCTTCTGGCTGCTCCTGATTGTCCCGATGTTGTTGCCTACCACATATTTTAGACATTGATGCACCGTCGAAATCACACCATGCATTTGGGACAGCCAAGAGCGACCCAAAATTGCATTATACGAAGTTGGTGCATCGACAACAATGAACAATACTTCCACTTCCTTCTTGAACGGCCCACGACCTAACTCGACCACACACTGAAATTCTCCAACAACCACTGTTGTGGCGCCGGTAAATCCTACTATGGTTCTGATTGATCGTCATATCACCGGTGGGTCAGAAATTCTCCTGTAAGTGCTCATAAATAAGATGTTCGCTGAACTTCCTGTATCAACAAGTATCTTCTGAACTTGATCACCAGCAATACCCGCGACAATCACCATCGCATCTTCGTGAGGGCCCGCGACATTTCGCATGTCGTCATTATCAAAACATATGATGGGGGAGGGTAATCGATGCATTTGTGCCGACACTACTGCTTCAATCTGGGTAGTCAGATTGACCATATGCTTTTCCGCGAGCTATTAGAATTCCCTGCGATGGTATCCCCTCCAAAGATTTCCAGTGACTCAAAGAAAGCACAGAGGTCGTTTACTTTACCCCTCGGAATAATTTCCTCCACCATATTTACGTTGTTCCTTCCCTCCTTGGGATCCGGATACTCTTGCTCAATATCAAAAACGTCAACTTCCTCAGAAATCACCATAGCTGTGTCAGCGATTTTTGGAACAACCTTTACCGCCGCATTTTTCTGAGAATGTTTTTCCATAAACTCTAGCAACATTCCATTCTCAATCAAAGCTTGCACTTCTTTTTTCAAAGCAATACAGTCCTTCGTATCGTGCCCGATATCCTCGTGATACTTACAATACTTGCTAACACTTCTGATTTCCCTCGGAGTTTGAATAGGAAAAGGTTTCTTGAACGGCACCGTTGATCTTGCCTTATCAAATACCGTGGCAACATTTTCCGTTAACTCCGCAAAATAGTTCGGTCGAACCCACTTGTTCGAGATTAGTCTAGCCCCTTGATTGTAATTTTGCTCATTGCCATAATATTGCGGGTTTGTTTTCTGCCTCGACGGATATTGACCCGTACTTTTATCTTGAACGTTGGCACGAGGCCCTTGGTTACTAGACTCAGATCTCTGAAACTGGTTCTGATCCAATTGATCACCGGATCCTTTCTCAGATGCTTGAGTCTCCTCCACCAGAATTCTCTTCTCAACCTGATCCAACAATGCTCCAAAGGTCATGGCCTGACTCTCCGCCACCGTGTCCTTTAATAGTCCGGGGAGTAGGCCCATCCTGAAGGCTGCAAGTGCCACTGAGTCTTTACAATACTCCATGTCTGTTTTCGTTTTGACGAATCGATTGGTATAATTTTTCAAGCTTTCCCCAACTTTTTGTCTACAATAGATTATCGTATCTCCGTTAGCTCTGAACTTTTTGCTCCCCAAAAAGTGATGTCTGAAGATATTCGAAAACATGTCGAAATGCTTTATCAAGCCATGCGGAAGCCTATTATACCACTTGGAAGCTACCCCCTTGAAGGTCTGAGAAAACACTCTACACAACAATTTATCATCGTCATCGAAATAAATCACGAAGTTTTTGAATTGCTCGATGTGGTTATCAGGGTCTTGTGTCCCATCAAACTTTTCTAACTTCGAGATATCGAAATGTTTTGGGAGATTTCCCACCAAAATATCCGGGGACAAAGGAGAAACTCTCCAATTATGGCCCGTCCGCTAAACATTAGATCTCGAGTTTTCATTGCTCGGAAAATACAATCCCTCCTCGGATGGTAGAGTATATTGATGCTGCCACTCCGAATTTCGCGGGCCAACGTTTTGGTTTCCAGCGGGAAAATTAGTTTGTCCATAACCCCGCTCATTAAATCGAGTATGATAACTCTTATCCCTCGGAGATTTCCTCTCTGCGCTTCTTCCCTTCCGGTGATCTGCGAGTCCTCGACCATATCTTTTCTTTCTGTGATTTTTCCTAGGAGATGATTCTGACGTGCTGTAACAGGAATAATCGCTCGAGTCAGGTGACTCCAGACGTCGTTTTTCTTTCCTCCTGGAAGGTCGTCGTTCATATCCCCTATATCTATTATCCATGGTTTTAGGACGAAAATCGGCTTCGCGCTCCTCTTTTCCACTGTCTGGCTCCCTTCTCACCTCAGAGCGAAGATTCGCCTGAACAGTTTCCTTTTCCGCCTTCAACCTCTCGATCTCCAGCAACAATTCGTTCCTTCGAGCCAACAAGTCTGAGTCATCAAAAGTGTCTCCAACACACTGGCCCCCATGAGCCTCGTATTCCATGTCATCCCGATAGTTGTCACCCACCAGATTCTCCTCGCAATTATTAACAAAATCGTCCCCTTGCTCTTCCATAATTTCCCTCGGATTAAGAATTATTTCCAGGAAGCGATTGTCATCAGAACAATCTTCGTTTCCCACAAACGGCGCCACTGAAGAGTTTTAAGAATGCTCAGGGGTGATTTTGTGTTACGAAGATCTCTTAGTGCCAGAATAGACTTAAGGACTTAGCTAAGGAATATTTTTAGAGAGATAAAGTAAGTACCAGCTTAAGTAGAGAGAGAAAGTAGTTTTATATTCATCTCGAGATCTGTGAGGCGTGTGTGGTCCTTTTATAGTACAATTGCACGTCCCACACGCTTTAATTCCCATTTATTACATCTTTGGTCCATATATCTTTTCACCTTCTTATAATAGCTATCTCTTTTATAGTCTATACAATTCTCCCATAATATAATTTCTACTTTACAATTCTCTCCTAACAAACTTCTTCTTTACAATTCTCTCCTAACAAACTTCTTCTTTACAATTCTCTTCTAACAAACTTCTTCTTTACAATTTTACCATGTCTTTTATTCTCCCTCATCAGCAATAGCTTCTCTAAGGCAAGGATTAAACCCGGGGAATCTGGCCGATTCGGTAACCAGAAAAAAGGCTAGGACTTGGGGTGGTTTGCTAAACCAGGTGGGGAAGCAAATCAATGTAGATGAAATAAAAAATACTAGGGTGCACATGCAAGTGAGGTCTGCCCCAGCTGCACCAAACCAGAATCAGTCCGGATACAAGGCCAAAAAAGTCGGACAGGGGCCCAACAGGGCCAAACATACTCAATCTCACCCAGCTCCAGCTCAGAGCCAACAGTCTAGAAATAAACGAGGACCTTGGGTCCAACCGGAGTGGTTTGCTGAATTGAAAGAAAATGTGGCAACTATCTATAACAAAACAAAAGATGAAGTACATTTCAGGAAGCCGGAAGCGCTTCAATCTCCTAGGGAAAGTCGTAATACTTGTTTTTGTCAATATCATCATGATATTGGCCATAACACCGAGGATTGCATCGCTTTGAAACAAGAGGTGTAGAATCTGATTAAAAGGGGAAAGTTGGGAGCTTATGTCAAGAGAAGAAGTAGGAACAGGCCTGACAATGCTCACCGGACTGGCCCAACGAACAATGCGGGAACATCTGCTCCGGACGGGGCCATGGTAATCATTGAAATATTCTATGTAGAATCAGAGTATTTGGATCCTGATCCAACCCGGAATAGGTGGGTATTATAACAGAACATACCAAGACACTGTCAGGACTCATAAGATTTTTTGAGTCAATCACTATTTTCGGAGGGGACACTATGACTGCGCCGACTCCTTCTTCAAGGAAGAGGCATGTTCACACTCTAGCTACTCAGTTAGAGGGAGGCATGTCCTTCTATCAGTCCCAAATTCCTTTTCCCTTCATTTTTTTTGATGAAGATGATCTAAGGGACGTAGTTGGTCCTCATGAGGATGTTGTGGTGATAGGAGCATCGATTGGGGGCAATAACATCAGGCGAATTTTGGTTGACACTGACAGCTCAACCAATATTCTCTTTTTAAGTTCTTATAAAAAATGAAGAATCCAGCAGTGATTCAGCGTTCGAACAGATCCATTGTGGGCTTCACAGGAAGCTCCGCAGATGTGATCGAAGAGTTTTAGGAGGAGGTATTGTTGGGCAAAGGCCATTTCAAGAAGATGGTCAGGGTACTTTTCGTTATGGTAGATTTCTCCACGTGTTACAATGCGATCTTTGGGAGATCCTGGCTCTCCAGGATGCATGTTGTGGCTTCAACAGTTCACCAATGTTTAAAGTATATAGTTCAAGGACAAGTGGGAGTTGTCCGGAGTAGGCAAAAAATAGCAAGAGAATGTTATGCAACTGCACTTGCTCCTAAAACTATAGGGGCAGTCCGGATAAATGAAGATTAGCAGTTGTTGGGGCCCTCTGAGGGTGAGGGTGAAATTGATGACCCCAGAGAGACCCCTGGTGTTTTGATATCAATCGAAGAAGTTGAAACCCACTCTCTGGTTGAAGGAAGAAATGTTAAAGTTGGCTCCAAGATGGCACCAGAATTGAAGAAAAAAGTGTTGTCCTTATTGGCAAGCCACCAACATGTTTTGCTTGGTGTAATGTTGATGTGACTGGAGTACCTGCAAATGTTATATCACACCAACTATCCATCCGAAGAGATGTTGCACCTGATATGCAAAGAAGGAGAGCTTTCTCTAAGGAGAAAGTTGATGTCATAGTTCAAGAGGTTGACCGACTTACCAAGATGAGGCACACAAAGGCGTCTCAATGTCCTTTATGGACAGCCAATCCAGTGTTAGTAAAGAAAAAGAATGGGAAATGGTGTATGTGTATTGACTTTACTGACCTCAATAGAGCTTTCCCAAAAGATCTCTATCCAATCCCCCAGATAGATCAGTTGGTAGACTCCACATCTGGGAACAAGTTATTGTCCTTCATGGATGCTTTCTCCGGTTATAACCAGATACAAGTGGATCTGAAGGACCAGGAACACACTACTTTTGTTACAGATAGGGCCCTCCATTGTTACAAGGTGATTCCTTTTGGGTTGAAGAATGTTGGGGCTACCTATCAGAGGTTGGTGAACAAAGCGTTTGCTGATCAGATTGGGAGAAATATGGAAGTATATATTGATGACATGATGGTAAAAAACTTGGAAGAAGAGTTGCACTTGGCTGATCTTCAAGAAACTTTTGCCAACTTGGCAAAGGTTAATTTAAAATTGAATCCAGAAATATGTCTTTGGGGTGAAATCCGGAAAAATTTTAGGGTACGTGATAAGTGAGAAAGGGATACAGCCTGATCCGGACCAGCTTGATGACTTATTAATAATGGATCCTCCTCAGAATGTTAAAGAAGTACAAAGGTTGACAGCTAGGTTAGCTGCTTTAAATCGTTTTATTTCAAGGTCTTCGGATAGGTGTGCCCCGTTTTTCGAGACTTTAAAGGGTGCTAAAGACTTTAACTAGTCTCCACAGTACGACCAGACATTTAATGAAATAAAATAGCATTTATCTTCCCCCAAAACCCTTTACAAACCTGTTGACGGAGAAACACTGTACATATACCTAACTGTGTCTGAATGTGCTATAAGTGCGGTGCTGGTAAGAGAGGTGGAAAATTATCCTCGTCCGGTGTACTACATCAGCAAGAGTCTGATGGATGCTGAAAAAAGGTACTTAAAGCTTGAAAAACTGGCACTAGCCTTGGTGATTGCTGCCAAAAAAATGAGGCCGTATTTTCAGCCTTATTCTATTATCGTCCGGACGTCTTTTCCTTTGAAAAACTTCCTTCATAAGGTAGACATATCAAGCAGGATGACCAAATAGTTAGTATTATTGGGTGATTATTGATGAGTCCGAATTCTGCCTGCTCCCCGGACAGGGACAGATCGGTCCAAGGCCTCCGGACCGGACAGACTACTTCGAACACTTAGCCTATTGGGACTGTTCGAACTATGACAAAAGTACTAAAAAACCTAAACAATTCTTGACTAAGCTACTTGCTCTCCTACTTAGAGCTCATGGGTCTTTAAACATGACCCGGGTCCATTGAACATGACCCGAAAGCCCATAAGGGCCCAAATGTAAGGGTATAAATACCCAACCATCTGCATTAAATGTGGGTAATGAAAATTAACTGCAACCAGCCAGCTTAATTCTCCCTCTACGCTCTATTCTAAAGATTAAACACCCGCATACTACCACAAAACACCAAACAAATTACAAATTTACCCTCGTACGATAATTAACCTCACCAAATTGGCGACCACAGTGGGAGAAGAGGGTGCCTGAATCAAGCATTCAAAACCAGCAAAGAAAGTCAGTCTGAATGAATCCGGACGAGCCGGAAGTACCACCAGCTCTGCTCGAAGTGGTGGGTGAAAACGATGAGTACACTACCGAAGAGCGCGATATGCTAAAGGGTGAAATAGAAGCTCTGAGGGCAGAAAAGGCTAAGATGGGTCTAAAAGAGAAGTCCAAAGCATCAGTTGCTCATCACACCGATAACCCCAGAGAGCATGAGCCTTCAAAGACTCATGTGAGTGCCAAAAAGACTCATGCCAGCTCCAAAAAGTCTCACCGGTCTAAGCCAGTGGAGAGTTCTGACTCAAGCTCAGAATCTTCTAATAGCTCTTCGAACGATGAGGGACTTGAAGAATCCTTATCCTCTAGCAGCGATGAGGGTCGAAGTAAAAAGAAGCAAAAGCAGATCAAGAAATATTCAAGAAAAAAGGATAGACATGGAAAGATGAAGAAGAATATTGGCAAAGGGTCATCTCACAGCCGGAGGCATGTAGACCGGATGCTGAAGGATCCTTTCTCTTTCCATGATGAGCCAGGTATCTTTGCAACTCCTAATGAGGATACTGTGTTCAGTCGTGGCAGGAATTGGAGGCAATCTCCATTATCCTCTAAAATTATGTCCGGTAACCTCCCCAAGAGGTTTGACAGCACCAAAATGG
Source organism: Limnanthes douglasii subsp. nivea (assembly GCA_036936605.1). Taxonomy (NCBI): domain Eukaryota; kingdom Viridiplantae; phylum Streptophyta; class Magnoliopsida; order Brassicales; family Limnanthaceae; genus Limnanthes; species Limnanthes douglasii. The sequence goes on from JAUPFV010000004.1 coordinate 297,992,758, forward strand.
AAAATTACGATGGCAGTACTAATCCGGACAACCATTTGGAACAATTTAAAAACTTCATGATGAACTTTAATGACGATGATAAGCTACTTTGCAGAGCATTCTCCCAGTCATTTACGGGGAGTGCTTTAAAATGGTATAACAGCCTACCACAAGGTTGTATCAAAAATTTTGATACTTTTTGGGTGGCCTTTCGAAGTCAGTTCGTTGGGAGTAAAGAACTAAAAGGAAATGGGGACACAATAATCCATTGTGCCCAAGAGCCAAATGAGTCCTTGAAAGAATATATAAGCCGTTTTATGAACACCAAGAATGGGTTGGCTGATTGCTTCGAGCAAGTGGCAATAGCATCCCTAAGACAGGGTTTGAACCCTGGCAATTTAGCTGATTCAGTGACCAGAAAAAAGTCCATGACTTGGGGAGGGCTGCTGAATCAGGTTGGAAAACAGATTAACGTTGATGAAACAAAGAAAACCAGGGTGCACAGGCAGGTGAGGTCTACCCCGGTGGCACCAAATCCTAATCAGAATCAGTCCGGGAACAAGGCAAAGGAGACCGGACAGGGGCATGGTAGAGCTAAAGCTCAGTCTCAGCCAGCTGCTCCTGCTCAGAGTCAGCAATCAAGAAACAGGAGAGGGCCATGGGTCCAACCGGAGTGGTTCGCAGAATTGAAAGAAAGTGTGGCCACCATTTATGATAAAACAAAGGAAGATGTGCACTATAGGAGACCGGCCACACTGCAATCTCCTAGGGAGCATCGTAATAACTCTTTCTGCCAATATCACAATGACATTAGCCATACCACTGATGACTGTATAGATTTGAAACAAGAAGTTCAGAACTTGATTGAGAGGGGAAATTTGGGGGCTTACGTCAAAAGAAGAGGAGGTAACAGACCTGACAATACTCACCGGGTTGGTCCAAGTAACGCTGCTCCGGAAGGAGCCATGGTTATAATTGAGAGGTTTGATGTGGAATCTGAGTACCTGGATCCTGATCCAACTCGAAACAGAGTGGGTGCAATTGAGGAATGCTCTAGGACGGTCTCCGGACTCATTAAGTTTTTTGAGTCCCTTACAATTTTCGGAGGGGATACTATGACGGCTCCTACTGCTTCTTCGAGGAAGAGGCACGTTCATACTTTAGCCACCCAGCTAGAAGGGGGCATGACTTCCTATCAGTCACAAAATTCCTTCCCCTTCATTGTTTTTGATGAAGATGATCTAAGAGATATAGCTGGCCCTCATGAGGATGCTGTTGTCATAGGAGCGTCTATTAGGGGCAATGACATAAGACTAATTTTGGTGGATACTGGAAGCTCAGCCAATATCCTTTTCTTAACTACATACAAGAAAATGAAAAATCCAGCTGTAATTCAGAGTTCGGACATATCAATTGTGGGCTTTACTGGCAGCTCAGCAGATGTGATCGGAGAGTTCGAAGAGGAAGTTCTATTGGGCAAGGGCCCTTTCAAGAAAATGGTTAGAATACTTTTTATCGTGGTGGATTGTCCCACTTACTATAATGCTATTCTAGGGAGGTCTTGGCTCTCTAGGATGCATGCAGTGGCTTCGACAGTCCACCAGTGCTTGAAATATGCTGTTCAGGGACAAGTGAGAGTTGTCCGGAGCAGTCAAAAGGTTGCAAGAGAATGTTATGCTACAGCCCTGGCTCCCCGGACGTTGGGGGAAGTTCGTATTAACGAGAAATAACAATTTGAGGGACTTTCTGGGGGAGAGGGTGAAATTGATGACCCCAGAGAGGCCCCTGGAGTATTAATACCAATCGAAGAGGTAGAGACACATTGTCTAGAAGAAGGAAAAAGTGTCAAGATAGGGTCCAAAATGCCACCGGGTCTGAAAAGCGAAATCTTAAAGTTTTTGAAGAACCATCAACACGTTTTTGCTTGGTGCAATGCTGATGTTACTGGGGTACCAGCAAATATGATGTCACATCACTTATCTGTCCGGAAAGATGTAGCATCAGTGGTTCAAAAGAGAAGGGCTTTTTCCAAGGAAAAGGCTGATGTCATAGTGCAAGAGGTTGACAGGCTCACAAAGATGGGGCATATCAAGGAGTCTCAATATCCTTTGTGGACTGCCAATCTGGTCTTGGTAAAAAAGAAGAATGGCAAATGGCGCATGTGCATTGACTTCACAGATCTCAATAGAGCTTGCCCGAAAGATTTGTATCCAGTCCCCCGGATTGATCAGTTAGTAGACTCCACCTCTGGGAACAAGCTGTTATCCTTTATGGATGCCTTCTCCGGATACAATCAGATTCAAGTAGATCCGAAGGATCAAGAGCATACTACATTTGTCACTGACAGAGGTCTTCATTGCTATAAGGTAATGCCATTTGGGTTGAAAAATGTCGGGGCTACTTATCAGAGATTAGTAAACAAAGCCTTTGCTGATCAGATTGGGAGAAATATGGAAGTATACATTGATGACATGATGGTGAAGAGTGTGGATGAGCAATTGCACTTGGCAGACCTCCAAGAAACTTTTGCCAACTTGGTAAAAGTGAATTTAAAGTTAAATCCAGAAAAATGTGTGTTCGGAGTGCAATCTGGGAAATTTCTAGGCTATGTTATAAGTGAGCATGGGATACAGCCCGATCCGGACCAGCTTAATGCTCTATTCCAAATAGAGCCTCCTCGAAATATTAAAGAAGTACAACGGCTAACGGGGAGATTAGCTGCTTTAAACAGATTTATCTCAAGATCTTCGGACAGGTGTACCCCGTTCTTTCAAACCTTGAAGGGTGCAAAGGTATTCGATTGGACCCCGCAGTGTGATGAGGCTTTCAATGAGATCAAGAAGCACTTGTCTTCCCCCAAAACTCTATTTAAACCAGTTGATGGGGAGACACTCTTCTATATTTGGCAGTTTCAAGTTGTGCCATCAGTGTTGTGTTGGTAAGAGAAGTGGATAGTCATCCCCATCCAGTGTACTACATCAGCAAAAGTTTGATAGATGCAGAAATGCGCTACTTGAAACTCGAAAAGTTAGCATTATCCTTGGTGATAGCTGCCAGAAAGATAAGGCCTTATTTCCAGGCTCATCCCATCGTCGTCCGGACTTATTTTCCCTTGAAGAATGTCCTCCAAAAGGCAGACATTTCAAGCAGGATGACTAAGTGGTCAGTAGAGTTGGGGGACTTCGACATAGATTTTGCCCCTCGAACAGCAGTCAAGGCCCAAGCTGTGGCTGACTTTTTGGTTGAATTTCACTCCGACAGGGATTCGGAGCAGACTACTAACATGAAAGATAAAAAGGTTTGGGTTGTCCGGACAGATGGTGGATCTAGCACCATGGGATGTGGTGCAGGGGTATGTTAGACTTCTCCATATGGTGACAAAATGTACCAAGATATATGTTTTGCTTTCAGGGCTTCTAACAATGAGTCTGAGTACAAAGCGGCTATAGCTGGATTAAAGTTAGCCTATATTTGTGGGGCTAAGAGAGTCAAGCTACTGAGTGACTCACAGCTCCTTATCCACCATGCTCAAGGTCAATCTGAAGTAAAAAAGGAGCAGCTAGTGAAATATTTACTCCTCCTTAAAAATGAAGCGCTCAAGTTTAAAAGTATTATTTATGAGCATATACCCCGGACAGAGAATGAGTTGGCAGATTCACTAGCAACTATAGCATACACAGAGTCATATCCATGGATCCATGTCCTGGAAAGCCCATCCATTCAACTTAATATGGGTAAAGAAGAAGAAGTTTATGAAGTACAGATGAATCATTGGCAAGAAAACTTAAACACAAGGCCCGTGGTTTTATCATACTGAGAGACATTTTGTATAAAAAGTCTTACAGTAAACCTCTTCTGTGCTGTTTAGGGGATAACGAGTCTCAGGTTGTCCTCTGTTGAATTGCATAATGGTGAGGGATCACCTCATTGTGGATTCAGGGCTTTAACAAGAAGAGTTTTACTGGCTGGCTACTATTGACCATCTATCATGACAGATGCTAAGGAGCTGGTAAGAAGGTGTGACCCATGTCAAAGATACAGTAATGAGATTCATGTCCCAGCCACCCCTTTAGAGTCAATTGTCGAGCCTATACCCTTTGCTCGATGGGGGTTGGATTTAGTAGGACCTCTCCCTATAGCATCCGGAGGGCGCAGAACTATAATTTTTGCTATAAACTACTTTTCGAAGTGGATTGAAGCAGCCCCTCTAGCAGGAACAACATCAAAGGCTGTTATAAAATTCATTATGTCCAACATCTGTTGCAGATTTGGTGTCCCACAAAAGATAACGACAGACAATGGGCCACAGTTTGACAATAGGGAAATGGAGAGTTTTTGTGTCTCAAGGGGTATACAACATTGTTTCTCTTCACCTTTCCACCCACAAGAAAATGGACAAGTTGAAGTGGCTAACAGAAATATACTGTCCGGTTTGAAGAAGAATTTGGAAGGGGCTGCTGGGAAGTGGCCTAGTTATTTACAAGAGGTCTTGTGGGCTTACCGGACAACACCTGGGGCTGCAACACAGGAGTCACCTTTTGCTTTGGTCTATGGGATGGATGCAGTAGCTCCCATAGAAGCAACTCTCCCATCGTTTTGTGTTCACAACTTCTCTGGATGTGCTAACGAGGTAGCAATCAGAGGTCAGCTCGATCTGGCAGAAGAAAGACGAGTTAAAGCTCACCTTCGAGTTGCACACTATAAAGGTTTGATGAGAAGCAGATTTGCTTCCAGAGTTAAAAGAAGAGATTTCCAACCGGGGGAAAAGGTATTGAGGAAAGTCTTCTTACACACTAAAGAAAAGCTGTTCGGAAAATTGGCCCCAATTTGGGAAGGACCTTATGTGGTTGTTGAAAGGCTTAAACCTGGAACATATTGGCTGGAAGACAAGGATGGAAGAGTTCTGACCCACCCTTGGAATATCGAACATCTCCGGATGTACTTGGAGTAGCATTTGTGTAAATATTTACTTGTTTAAATATCCATGTAAATATTTGGGGGCATACTCTTTCCTCCCTGGTGGCACGGGGAGGTTTTAATGAGGTTTCCGGGCTTTTGAATAAAATTTGATGCCTTCTTAAAAAATTTCTGGAGTGTTTTAAGTTTTGTCCCTTGTCACACCATCCGGATTGAAATAAAAGAGTGATGACCACTTAAATATTCGTCATCATAGAATTTAAACACTCTCACTATGAAATAACTAAGGGCTATTTAAACTCTAGCCGGAGAATTTAAACACTCTCACTATGAAATGACTAAAGGCTGTTTAAACTCTAGCCATCAAAATTGGAACAGACTATGAAAAAAGATGAGAATTGCACAAAACAGAGACATTCATTAAAATAACTTAAAAATGCCTTGGCCTTCCAAGGACTTTTGAATTGTCAAAACAGAACAAAAAACCTATCCGGTCAGATACCAGACGCAATTACACAAAAGAGTGCCTTGGCCATCCAAGGACTTTAGTTTGGGTAAACAAGTAAAAAGTAAATCATGAGTTAGGGTTGAGCCTTTGAAGATGGCTCACCTTCACCTGTCTTTTTCTTCCCTTTGAGATCACTTTCCTCTTCGTTGGGGCTCTCCCCGGTGTTTTCTTCGTCATCGGATGAAGATACACTAGAGAAGCCAATCTGGTCGCCTTTGGCCATCGTGTGATATGGGAGGTCTTCAACCTCTACATGAAGCCATAAGTCTCCTAGGTTCTTATTCGGAAATTTCTCATGGAAGAGCAAAACCATGTCAGACCTTATCTTGGCATACTTTTCCTCCTGGATATCAATCACGTTGTTGGCATAGGCATCGATCTTGGCTTGGATTTTGGCCTCCTGCTCCTTTAGCAAGCTGGTTTTCTCCTCGGCAGCCTTGGACACTGTATTCTCAAGAGCAATTTTGTCATTAGTCAAGTTACTGATGATTTGGTCTTTGGCTTTGGATTCCCCCTTTGTGGTGGCAAGATCTTTCTCCAGTCTGGACAGCTTCTCCCGGAGCTCTGTGATGGTGTCCTCTAATGTGGTGATTTTGGTGGTGCTTACCTCTTGGTTTCTCTTCAACTCCTCGTTTACTTCCTTTAGAATGGCAGCGTTTGAAGTGGCAGTGCGAAGGTCATCGGACAGCTTCTCTTTGTCAGACTTAAGATCTTTGATGATGTCTGCTTGATTCCGAGCTTGCTTCTCCAACGCAAGTACAGGCTGAACATTGTTTAATAAAGAATGGGCTATGACATCCCTTTCACTTGAAACGATAAAAGTCTTACCATTGAAAGTGACCGTGTTTGAGGTGCTCGGAGGGAGGTAAGGCCCGGCAAAGTCGTCTTTGGGAAGGTTGATGAAGTACTCACCAAATCCACCAAGACCAGTGATATCTACCCCATCAATATTGAGATCTCCCCCTTCGACCTCGTCGGTATGGAAGTCACCCGGTATCTCCTCCGAATGTGTTGGGTCAGTAGGATCAGCTTGAGAAGAAGGCTATGGAACCCGGAGAGAAAGCTCGTCACCCTTGGAGGTCTTTTTCTTCTTGGCCTCCCTGTCTTTGCTTTCTCCTCCCCGTTTACGATCTCTCTTGGAAACTCTTGGAGGATTTGGGGAATGCGCTTCTTGTCTTTCAGTCTCCTGCTCCACCACTTCCAAGAGGGCAGCATCAATTTGATTAGGGACTGGCCCCTCCGGCTGCGTTGGAGCATCCTCCTCCACCTCTCCGGGGTTAGCACCACCAACCATTTTTTTACCTTTCTTTTTGCCCTTCATCTTACTCGAGGCTTTGGCTCGGCCGGGAAGTAGAGTGTCCCATCTAGTTCATGGGTCCTTTTAAGCACAACATCCGGAGGAGGCTGAGTGGTGAGCTCCTCCCAAGTTAAGTATCTCCGACCTGTGGTGTTCCACAAGTGAGACCTTGTCAGATTGCCTCCGGTAAAAGCAGCATGGAACCTGTTCCCCCACCTCTCAGCAGTCCAAGCATTGATCTTGGTGCAAGTAGCCTGCCCGGTTTTCAGGTGGTCGTTGAAGTCCTTGGGCAATACTGCTAAGGTAAAAATAAAACAAATCAATTTAAACTAACTTTTAAAAAAAAGGGAAATAAGAGTGAAAAACAAGGGACTTATGATCGCTCCTCCATCTGCTGGTGAGAAGGCTTAGGTTGACTCCAGACTTAATTTTCCGCCCGTTCTCCCATGCACCACTTACGAACAGGAACTGGGTCTTCCAATTCCTCTCCAACTCCAGCAAGTCATCCACGGCTTTAAAAGTATCCCCCATGTTGAAATGGTAGAAGGGGATGTGGTGGTTTCTGCAGAGACTGGCCACAGCAGCAAATTCCTCCATTGGTAGAGGAATCCCGGAGAGCCTTGAAGCCAAAATATTGGCCATGAGGGTATACCAGGCATTGGGGCTCAGCTGGCTCGGGCAGAGCTTTATCAGATGGAAGTATCTGACAATAGCTGGATCCAGGGGGAATCTAAGTCCCCAGTTGAACAGCTCTGTGAAGATAACAACTTCGCTCAGTTTGCAGTCCATGGGAGTCTCTGGGTGTATGGGGATCCTGATCTTCACATTCTCCGGTATTCCCCACTTCGTACGCATCCGGCCCAGCTCAGCTGTGTGGATGAATGCGTAGTTAATTTTCTGCAGGGCAAGGAGGTACTTGACGTTGACCTTGTGAAAACAAGGCCCTACCCTTCCTTCGAGACTCTCCGGCAGATCCGGATGCCTCAAATACAGTTTCTCTTTGCCTTTGTCTTTTTTGGCAACACCAGCACTACTGGTCTGACCGGAGGGCTCAGACTCAAATGGGGCCTCTTCGACATAGTCCTCCATTACATCCTCCATGATTGATGAAGGGTTTTCGGTAGCAGTAGTAGAGGGAGGGTTCAGCTCAGGCTCAGTCTGGACTCCGGACTGATGGGCTTCAGTGTCCCCTTGATTTCTGGCCTCCGATTGGGGCTCTGGTACAGATGCATCTCTTCGGAGACTTGGACTAGTGCCCTCCGGACCGGGCAGCCTGTCTTTGGGAACTTTTATGGGCATTTCAGATCCTGTGCTACTATCTTTGGCACCTGACTTTGAGGGGGTGCTCTTGGAAACTTGGCCTTTAACTAACCTTCCTCTTCTCCGGTCAACCAGATTTTGAGGAGAATGCTCCGTATCTGACCCCATAGCTATGAAGGGGGAGGGTTTCTTCAAACTGGTGACAGTTACCCCTGGCTCAACAGTGGGTTCTGATTCTTGAACCGAAGAACCAGAGACGATGGGGGAGAGATTAGTGTGGAATAAATTTCTCGGCTTGATGCCTTTTGAGGAAGAAGAGCCTTGATCTGACTCTGTGACTGAAGTAATTGGTCTGTCAACAGGCGAAACGGGTAACCCTGCCGCAATTCGTCTTTCCCTTTCAACCTTTTGTGCCTTCTCTAATTCAGAAAGGTTGAGCCACCCGCCTTTGATCAGAGCGTTCATCGCTGTAAACATAAACTATCTGGGTAAACTTTTGCTTTAGAGAGAGAAAGCTTAAAGAAGTTGTGCAGAGTAAATATGAGAGAGATGGTAAAACAGTAGAAAGTGTGTTTGAATTTATAGTAAATCTGAAAAAGGAGTTTGATTCCTAGGAGAATTTGAAAAGATTGGTAATGATTAAAGACGGCGCTGATGTCACCACCTTTAATTAAGAGGTTGCTTTTCGAAGAAGGTGGGTTCGAAATTCAAGGTGAAAAAACGGCTGAAAACAACCAATCAGAAAGCGACACGTGTCCCGCGAACTCTGGCAAAAAACCGTTTGGATTCATGAAGCTTTATCAGTCCGGATAAAATCATAAGGCAAACAGACCTGTCCGGATTAAAACCACCCCTAATGTCGGACTGTTTTTCAGGTTTTTGACAAGAATATTTGTACAAACACCTAAAAAAAGGGCTCCTGATGAGTCCGAATTCTACCTGCTCCCCGGACAGGGACAGATCGGTCCAAGGCCTCCGGACCGGACAGACTACTTCGAACACTTAGCCTATTGGGACTGTTCGAACTATGACAAAAGTACTAAAAAACCTAAACACTTCTTGACTAAGCTACTTGCTCTCCTACTTATAGCTCATGTGTCTTTAAACATGACCCGGGTCCATTGAACATGACCCGAAAGCCCATAAGGGCCCAAATGTAAGGGTATAAATACCCAACCACCTGCATTAAATGTGGGTAATGAAAATTAACTGCAACCAGCCAGCTTAATTCTCCCTCTACGCTCCATTCTAAAGATTAAAGACCCGCATACTACCACAAAACACCAAACAAATTACAAATTTACTCTCGTACGATAATTAAACTCACCAATTATGATATTGATTTTGCCCCCCGAACTGCAATCAAAGCTCAATCTGTTGCTGATTTCCTGGTTGAGTTCCATTCAGGAAGAAGTACTAAGCAAGCTTCAGATAAGAAAACTAAGAAGGTATGGGTTGTCCGGACATATGGTGGATCAAGTACCATGGGTTGTGGTGTTGTGATATGTTTAACCTCTCCGTATGGAAATAAGTTATACCGGGCTATATATTTTGCTTTTCGGGCTTCTAATAATGAGTCCGAGTATGAGGCTGATATAGCCGGTCTGAAGCTAGCTTTTCTGTGTGGGGCTAAAAGAGTCAGTTTGATGAGTGATTCTCAACTTCTTATCCATCATGCCAAAGGAAAATCTGAGGCCAAAAAGGAGTAGTTGATCAAATACTTGTTTATACTTAAAGAAGTGGCAGCTAACTTCAAAGATGTTAGCTATGAGCATATACCTAGATCGGAGAACACACTAGCAGACTCTTTGACAACCATAGCATACTCTGAGTCATATCCATGGATTCATGTGCAAGAATGTCCATCCATACAACCCAATCAGAGCAAGGAAGAGGAGGAAAGTTTAAGTATACAAGTGGTTCAACCCCAAAGACTGGAGATATCATCTTCTTCAATACATATCTGATGGCATTTTGCCTCCGGAGAAAGTTGTGGCAAGGAAAATGAAAGATAGGGCTCGTGGTTTTTTAATTATAAAAGATTTCATTTATAAGAAGTCTTTTAGTAGACCTCTCCTGCGCTGTTTGGGGGTTGAAGAGTCTCAAATTGTGCTATCTGAACTACATGATGGAGAAGGATCAGCACACTGTGGCTACAGCACACTGTGGCTATAGAGCTTTAACCCGGAGGGTTTTGTTGGCCGGATACTATTGGCCATCCATAATGACAGATGCCAAGGAGTTGGTGAAGAAATGTGACCCATGCCAATGATATGGTAATGAAATTCATATCCCAGTTGTTCCCCTATAGTCGATTTCTGAGCCAGTTCCTTTTGCTCGTTGGAGGCTGGAATTAGTAGAGCCTCTACCAATGGCGTCTAGAGGGTGCATGACTATTATTGTAGCCATTGATTATTTCTCAAAGTGGATATAAGCAGCCCCCTGGTAGGAACTACTTCAAAAGTTGTTATAAAATTTATTTTGTCTAACATTTGTTGCAGATTTGGGGTTCCACAAAAGAGAACCATAGATAATGGGCCACAATTCGATAACAAGGATATGGAGAATTTATGTGCCTCCCGTGGCATTCAGCATTGTTTTTCTTGTCCTTTCCACCCACAAGAAAATGGTCAAGTTGAAGTGGCAAACAGGACCATTATGTCCGGTCTAAAGAAGAATTTAGAAGGGGCTGCAGGAAAATAACCAAGCTATTTGCAAGAAGTATTATGGGCATACCGGACTACTCCAGGAGCTGCTACACAAGAATCTCCTTTTACCTTGGTATATGGGATGAATGTAATTGCTCATATAGAGGAAACTCTTCCATCATACAGAGTCCACAATTATTCCGAACAGGCTAATGAGGTGGCAATTAGAAGTCAGGTGGACTTAATAGAAGAAGAAAGGGTTAAGGCTCATCTTAGAACCACCCATTACCAAGGCTTATTAAGGAGCAGATTTTCTTCCAAAATCGAAAGAAGGGATTTTTGGCCAGGGGACAAAGTATTGAGAAAAGTTTTCTTGCATACTAAGGAGAAGCAGTTCGGCAAGTTAGCTCCAAACTGGGAAGGGCCTTATGAGGTCTCCGGAAAAATTAAGCCTCGAACATACAGGCTTCAAGACAAAGATGGAAGAATCTTAAAGCACCCTTGTAATATTGAACACCTCCGCTTATATCTGGAGTGAAAGTTGTTTAAATATGTACTTGTTTAAAGTCCATGTAAATATTATGGGGCACACTCTTTCCTACCCTGGTGGCGCGGGGAGGTTTAAATGAGGTGTCCGGGTTTTTCAATAAAATTTGATGCCTTCTTAAAATATTCGGAGTGGTTTGATTCCAATTTCTTTAAAGTCTTTTGAGGATCTTTGGCAGATCAGATTAATTTGGTTGAATGATGACCATTAAAAACATGTCATCAGAGATTTTAAACAGTCTCATCTTAAATACTTGTAAAATAAATAAGGGATCTTTAAACATTAGACATTAAATTTAAGCAAGTATGAAACATAGAAAAAATTTAGCAAGATAAACTTGTCCGGTTAAAAACCGGATAATAATATTAAAACATAAAATATGCCTTAGCCATCCGAGGACTTTAAGTTTAAAGAAATGATCAACCGGACTTGAACCAGACATGGTTACAAAAATTCCTTGGCCATCCAAGGACTTTGGTATTTCACAAGATTAAGAAAAACAAGTAAGAAAAGATAGTTAAAACCTCAGGGCTTATTCCCTTCGGATGTTCCTACATCGTCTTTTTTCTTAGGATCTTTGGGTTCACCCCTTGAACTCTCTCCGGTTCCTTCTTCCTCATCAGTGGTAGAGTCGATCCCACTGGAGTAATTCTTCTTATCACCATCTTACAGTGTGTGGAATGGAATGTCCTCATACTCCACGAATTCCCATAAGAGACCAAGTGTTCTCCTTGGAAACTTCTCGTGAAAGAGAAGTACCATATCAGACTTTACTTCAGCATACATTTTTTCCAATGAATCTATCACTTCATTGGTGTATTTATCTATGCTGGTCTGAATCCTCATGTCCTACTCCTTCACTAAGTCTTCATTTAACTTGGTTGCCTTGGACACGGCCTCTTTAAGGGAAGTCTTGTCACCGGACAGAGTTCGGATGGCATCGTCCTTAGTCTTCATCTCTCCCTTCAAGGTGGAAAGATCTTTTCCAAACCAAAGAATTTAGTTCGGACCTATGTGTTAGCCGTCTCCGAAGTGGCTAGCTTGGTTTCCAGATCTTCTTTCTCCTTCTTCAACTTCTCAACTTCCTTCTCCAGTGCCTCAATACTCTAGCTGGCATTGAGGAGGTCAGTAGACAAACTCTCATTGTCTGTGTTGAGGGTGTTGATGAGGGCAGACTAATTTTTTACTTGCCTTTCCAAGTTGAGCACTGGATGAATATGGCCCAGGAGAGAGTGAGTCACTACATCATGTTCCCCTGAGACAGTGAAGGACTCGCCATTGAAAGTAACCATATTGGAAGAGCTTGGGGGAAGGTGAGGGCCAGCAAAGTCGTCTTTCTCAAAATCGTTGAAATAGAGACCAATATTTTGGAGGCCACTGATGTCTACTCCATCAATATCCCCTCCGGTACCCTCCCCGGATTGTAGATCGGTAGGGATCTGCTCTGCTAAGGTGGGATCAGTTGGGTCTGCCGGAGGTAGAGGCTCTGAAGGGCGAAGGATTACTTCATCCCCTAAGGTGACCTTCTTCTTATTAGCAGTCCTCTTATCGCTGCTTGCTCCCCTTTTTCGGTCCTTTTTAGGAGGCTTTAGTGTATTTTGAGGTTCACCAGCCTCCTTAATAGTCTCATCCTCAACTACTTTAAGCAAAGTAGCATTAATCTCTCCTTGGGTCTTCTCTTCTTGATTCTCCGGAGCAGTCTCCTCTGTAGCACCCCGAACTGTTTCTGCTGCAGCCCTCTTTTTCTTGCCCTTCCCTTTCATTTTGCTTAGGGCTTTGGCTCTGGAAGGCAAGGCCAGTTTGCCATCTTTCTCCTATGTTCTTTTAAGTATGACAGCTGGAGGAGGTGGTGTAGTCAGCTCCTTCCATGTGAGATCTCTCTGACCCGTAGTATTCCACAAGTAGGATCTCACCAAGTTTCCTGAAGTAAAACAGTTGTGGAAGGCGTTCCCCCAATGATCAGCAGCCCGGGCGTTTAGCTTGGCACATGTGGTCTGCCCCTTCTCCAAATAGCCGGTGAACTCCTTCGGCAATACTGACATGAGAGAATTGGTGATTCAGGAATTAATTTTTTGTAAAATAAGAAAGACAAACAAAACTGAATACTTACTTGTGCTCTTCCATCTGCTGGTGAGCATGCTAGGATTAACATTGGCCTTAATCTTTCTCATATTCTCCCACGTCCCACTGATGAATATGAACTGGGTCTTCCAGTTTTTCTCTGATTCCAACAGGTCATCCACCACTTTGAAGTTGTCTCCCATGTTGTAGTGGTAGAATGTGATGTGATAGTTTTTGCACATGCTGGCCACTGCAGCGAATTGTTCCCTGGGGAGAGAAATGTCGGACAACCTCGATGCCATTATACAGGCAATAAGAGTATACCAAACATTTGGACTCAGCTGGCTTGGACAGAGTTTAATCAGGTGAAAATACTTGACGATTTCTGGATCCAAAGGTAATCTGAGCTCCCAGTTGAATAGCTCAGTATAAATGCCGATCTCGTTGAGCTTGCAGTCCATCGGAGTTTCTGGTGTAACTGGTATTCTCACCTTCACTAATTCTAGGATCCCCCACTTGGTTTCGGATCTGGCCCAGCTCAACGGTGTGAGTATAGACATAGGTGATGTTCTGCATGGCCAGCAGATTCTTCACATTGAACTTCTGAAAACAAGGTCCCACCTTTCCCTCCAAGCTCTCCGGCAGCTCCGGATGAGCCATTCCCACCATCACCTTGCCCTTTCATTTTTTGTCAGAAGCAGCGTCCTCAGTCTGTCCATAAGATTCAGTCTCGAAGGGGGCCTCTTTGATGCTATCTTCCATTACTTCTTCCATCATTGTGGAAGGTTTGTTAGTCCTTGAGGATGGAAGAATGTCAGCTTGTGGGTCGGTGCTATGTCCGGATGGCTGAGTATCAGTTCTTTCTAGAGTTCTGATGTCCGGTTGGGGCTCAGCTCCAGAAGACTTTGTTTGAAGAGTTATTCTAGTTGTCTCTAATCTAGAGGGTTTGTCCCTTGGGGCTCTTATAGATACCTCTGATCCGGAGGCTTTATCTTTGGTTGCTGACTTAGATGCCCCCATTTTTGAGAACTTGAGTTGTGAGCCAGTTGCTTGTCCTTTTACCAAGCGTGTTGTTCGGCGAGGGTTGGTTTTCACTTGGGATTTCTCAATGTCAAATCCCATAGCGATAAACTGAGAAGGCTTCCTAACACTTGATATTGCTTTCTCTTGAATGGTAGAAGGTTGAGACTCTTGAACAGAGGACCCTGACGGGATTGACGAGAGGTTTGGCTTGAATAAACGTTTAGGTTTTGCACTTTTGGTAGAAGATGATCCTTGATCAGCTTCTAAGGATGGTGTATCAGACTTACTGCTTGGAGAAACTGGAAGACCAGCAGCAATGCATCTCTCACGTTCGACTTTTTTCGTTTTCTCTAGTTCAGAAAGATTTAACCAACCGTCTTTCACAAGAGCGTTTCTCGTTGTGAACATAAAACTATCCAAGAGAGGTTTTGATAGAAAAGGTGAAAAGCTCTGAGAAAAGAAATTATGGAGTGGTGAAGATGGTGAAACAGTGAAAGAAAGTAATTTATATATTAGTAAGACAAAAAACTACTGATACCTAGGAGAAAACGAAAAGATTTAGGTAATGATTGAAAACGACGCTGATGTAAGAAGCATTAAATGCTGGAGTTACTTTTCAGGCTTAGTGAGAGTGCCGTTCTAGGAAGAAAACGGTTGGTAGGACGAATCAAAATGCAACACGTGTCCCACGATCCAAAGAAAAACTCTTAGAATTCTGAGAAGAAATCAGTTCGGATAAACCTTGAACCAAACACATAAACGGGCCGGAAAATGTTGTTACTGACTAAATGAGTTTTTTAGTCCTGCCAGAGACCTTTGACAAAGCCAAAAAAAATGGGCTACTGATGAGTCCGGATTTATTCGCCACCACTCACTGAGAAAACCGGACTGGGGTAATTCGGACAATAGGTGCCCACTGAACTATCCGGACAGGACAAAAGTATTAAAACAGTAAACACCTTTTGACTAAGTTGGGTGCTAATCTACTTAAGAACTAATGGGTCTTTAAACTCGACCTGGTTTCACAACTTGACCCGAAAGCCCACGGGTCCATAATTAAGGGTATAAATACCCAACCACTTTCATTAATGAGGGTAATGAGCATTTAATACAACCAGGCAGCTTAAATCTCTCACTACAAAACACCCAAACATTTAATACCTTTGAAATTCTCTAAAACAGTGGACAAAATTACCCTCAGTTCAAAATAAACCACATCAATAACAATGTTTATTATATAAAATATAAAGACTAAATTTATGTATTTTGTGATTAAGGACTAAAGTAAAGAAAAGATAAGAGATAGAGGGGTTAAATGATATACCCTAAGAACTTGTTTGTAAATAGTAGAAGAGTGGGGTGAGAAATCCACTTTAACGATGGTAATTATGTAATTTTACTATCCACCTCATTAATATATAAAGGACATTTTATTTTGGGGAAAATGACCAATGATTACTCAATTGTTGCTACATTTATTCCTTTTGTCTTTTTCACTCTCTACAAAATACTGATTCTCTTACTAACAGCATCCGATACTAACATTTCTTAGACAAACGCTCAATCATGAACATTTCCGCACCTGAGCTTACCTAAGAATTATCTGAGTTTATCAGTGGCACCGTCTGTGGGAACCTGAGTAGTACCAATAATTAATGTTCCAAAACCATAAAAATAATCTAAAGTAAAAAAAACCATGGAAACTGAAGTCTGTGGTGAATTAGAGGTAAATACGACAAATGACTTGATTGGAGCTATATCTGGAGACCATTTGATGGAGTAAGTCATAAACGAAGGAAACGACCATAATCGATACGCTGAAGATCTCATTGAAGAGTTTATCCTAGTTGTCAAGCGAAAAGAGTTGTTGGAAGACATTGAAAGGCTAAACGCAGAAAAAGAAGCGATAATAAGCTCAAGAAGAGTCAAGTCAAAATTCCAACGAGAGTGCGTTATGGTAGATCAGACTCAAGATGTTGTTCAGCCAGAGGAAAGACATCGGAGGAAAAATCATCAGTCTTCCAAAAGGCGAGCTAGATCTGAACAACGATACAAATCATCAGATTCTAGTGAGTATACTTCTCTTAGGTTAGATGAATTTTTCATCCTGGGATACCGATGCTAGGTACAAAGCATATCATAAAAAAATATTCAAAGGTGCATAAAGGTTCCCATACGACCAGTCGGAGAGTGAAATATTTGAGGAAGAAGAAGCATGATCAAAAGAAGATGAAGTTATATTCCAAAGATCTCGACAAAGTGGTGAATGCAGTCCCACCTGAATATGTAACTCCTCGAAGAAAACTTCAATCTGACAACTACAATCAAGATTACCGAGTCAGTAATCAATTTACTTTTCCAACCGAGGAAAGACCGTATATGACTGCAAATGAAGGTCTAGGGGAATTTCTTACAAGGTCGGACATAATTGGAGGTAACCTTCGCTCTCTCCTGAGATCTTGTTCGGACACCTCCCTAAGTGGTTTGACATTTCCAAGCTGGAAACGTTTGATGAGACCCAAGATCCAAATAGTCACATTGAACTGTTCAAGAATTTCATGATCAACTACGATGATGATGACAAGTTATTATGCAATGCATTTTCTCAAACTTTCAAGAATGTTGCATCAAAGTGGTATAACCGTTTGCCTCAAGGGTGTATAAAGAATTTTGACATGTTTTGGAGTATGTTTCGAAAGAACTTCGTTGGAAGCAAAAAATTCTGAGCGAATGGGGATACTATCATTTACTGCAAACAAAAAGTTACGGAGAGTTTAAAAGAGTATACGAAGTATTTTATTCAGGTTAAGACATATATGGAATTTTGCGATGAAAAAGTGGCTAAGGCTGTTTTCCGAATGGGTTTTCTTCCGGGTGTGATGAATACTAATACCATAGAGACATATGTCATGACATTCGGAGCATTGTTGGATCAGATTGAGAAACTTATTCTAGTTGAAGAAACTAGAGCTTTGGAAATAGAATCGATGGCCCAATTCTAACGAAATCCGACATTGATAAGAGCCAGTGCATCACCAGTAAATGTCCGACCACATGTGTCGCAGCCAACGACAACAGTCCGTCCTCGAGCACCAGTTCAAGCCACAAGTCAAGCTCCTCAAAAGGAAGTAAACAATCAACAGTACGCATCTGCGGTCAAAACTCCACAATACGTTTGACCCATGTCCAACAAGTAGGTCTGACCTGCTCATTATGCTGATTTGACTGAGTGTCTATCAAATATCTTTGAGAAGGCGCGTTCAAATGTACACTTTCGCAAGCCTTTCCCAATGCAGACCCCAAAGGAGCATATGAAAAATAAATATAGTCAGTATCATGAGGATATTGGGCATGATACAAAAGACTGCGTGGTGTTGAAAAGAGAAGTGCAATATTTGATGAAAAATTGAAAGTTAATTAACTTTGTGAAGAAGAATACTACAATAGATCTTAAGTAGGAAGTTGTTCCTAGCAAGAGGATGTGATGATGATATCTGAAGCAATCGATCAAAGAGTCTTTAGATCTGAAGCCATGTAGAAACAGTATAAACATGGTAGAAGAGTCGATCGTAAGAGAAAAAATTAGTGAGTTATGTGCTTTCTTTGAGCCACTAACCATTTTTGGTGGGGATACAGTTGCAGGAATATAAAATTATTCCCGGAAAAAGCACATTGTTAGTCTGGAAACAGAGTTAGAAACAGGTTCTTCAATACATTTGTACAAAAATCCATCCCCAATACTTTGCTTCGAAGATGATGACATAAGAGACGTAGCTGGTCCGCATGAGGATGCAGTAGTAATTGGAGCAGAGATAGTGGGAAATGAGATAAGAAATTTTTTGATTGATACTGGTAGTTCACCAAACATAGTGTTTATGTCTAGTTATAGCCAGATAAAAAACCCACCAATAATCTTGCGATCGGATTGAACGATAGTTGGATTCACTGGCGCTACTGCTGAAGTAGTCGGAGAGTTCAAAGGGATGGTTAAGTTGGGCCGAGGACCATTCAAGAAGATAGTTACCATTTTATTTGTAGTGGTAGATGCTCCCACATCTTACAACGCTATCTTTGGAAGGTATTGGTTGTCTAAAATGGATGTTGTTTCATCTATTGTCCATCAATGTTTGAAGTACATGGTAGGAAGCAACGTGGGAACGGTAAAAAGTAGCAAAAAGATGACAAGAGAATGTTATCGAGCAGTGTTGGACCCCAAGCAGTTAAAGGGGGTTGAGTCGAAAAAAGAATATCAATCAGTGGGGGCTCCCACGATGTCCGATCTCGTGGATGTCACAGATGATAGTTTTGAGGATCATATCTGTTTTCTCAGTAAAACCTTAAAATTGGTAAAAGATTGTCCAATGAGGTAAGAGAAAGTTTAATAAAAAAAAATTCAACCAAATTAAATTTTTTACATGGTGTACAGAAGATGTCACATGATTCCCAGCAAACGTAATATGTCATAGGCTTGCGATACGAAACAATGTTCGTCTAATCATACAGAAGAGGAGATCATTTTCTCAAGAAGAAGGTGAAGCGATAATGGCAGAGGTGGACCGTTTAACCAAAATGGGTCACATACACGAGTCACAGTATCCTTTGTAGACTGCTAACCCGGTCTTAGTAAAGAAGAAAAATGACAAGTGGCGAATATGTGTGGACTTCACCGATTTAAACAGAGCATGCCCCAAAGATCCTTTCCTTGTGCCTAGAATAGATCAGTTAGTTGACTCAACATCTGAAAACCGATTGTTGTCT
Organism: Limnanthes douglasii subsp. nivea; assembly: GCA_036936605.1. Lineage (NCBI taxonomy): Eukaryota > Viridiplantae > Streptophyta > Magnoliopsida > Brassicales > Limnanthaceae > Limnanthes > Limnanthes douglasii. The sequence continues at coordinate 298,011,756 of JAUPFV010000004.1, forward strand.
TTTATGGATTCCTACGCTGGGTACAATTAAATCCAAATGGACCCAAGAGATCAAGAGAGTACAACTTTTATCACCTACAGAGGTTTAAACTGTTATAAGTTAATGACATTCGGGTTAAAAAATACTGGGGCAACATACAAACGGTTAGTAAACAAAGATTTTGAGTGTCAGATTGGAATACTGAGGTTTACATTTATGACATGCTAGTCAAGAGCCTAAAAGATGAAAATCACATAGCTAACTTAGAAGAAACTTTTGCTAATTTGACGAAGATAAATTTGAAGTTGAATCTGGAGAAGTGCACGTTCAGGGTAAGATCCGGAATTATTTTTAGGCTACATAGTCAGTGAACAAGTTATTGAAGCCGATCTGGTACAACTAAATGCTCTGTATACTATGGTCCCACGAAGAACGATCAAAGTTACAAATCCTGACTGGAAGATTGACAGCGTTACATAGGTTCATACCGCGGTCCTCAGAAAAATACGCCCCTTTCTTCCAGGTGTTAAGAAAAGAAAATTGATTTGATTGGACTCAAGAATGTTCGGATGCCTTTCATCAGATCAAAGAATACCTTTCTTCTCCGGAAATCTTGGCAAATCCAATTCTAGGGGAAAAGTTATACATCTATTTGGCAGTGTCAGATTTCACGGTGAGTGCAGTTTTAATCCGAGAAGAGTTGAATGTTCTGAAACTGGTTTATTATATGAGTAAAAGTATTATGGATGTTGAAAAGCGATATGTCAAGTTAGAAAAGTTAGCTCTTGCACTAGTTACATCTGCGCGAAAAATGAGGCATTACTTTTAGGCTCATTCAATTGTTGTACGAACATCTTTTCCATTAAAAACATGCTACAAAGGCATGATGTGTCGGGAAGAATGACGAAGTTGTCAGTGGAGCTTTGAGACTTTGATATTGAATTTGAACCGAAAAGTACTATTATAGTATAAACATCAGCTGACTTCTTAGTTTCACTCTAATTGGAATGAAATTGAAGTCGTTAAAGAAGAACTTAGAACATAGTGGATAGTTTGAACCAATGGGGTTTCAATCTCATCTGGTAGTAGAGCAGGGGTACAGTTGATATCTCCAAAAGGGATCGTTATGTATTAAGCCATTCGATTCGGGTTTAAAGCATCAAATAGTGAAGCTGAGTACGAAGCTGCTTTGGCAGGCTTAAGACTTGCAAAAATGGTTGGAGCTAAAAGAGTAAGGCTAATAAGTGATTCACAATTTGTGGTAAACCATGCTTATGGTCGGTCGGAGGCAATAAAAGATCACTTGGTAAAATATTTGGGGGTTTTGAAGTCTTTAACTTTGAGTTTCAGGGGAGTCAGATACGAACATGTCCATATTACTCAGAGGAATACCCACGGATAGTCATCCAGGAAAACCCATCGATCGTTAAGGGGCCCGAATCAGTTGAAGGGTGTGTTGAGGCCTTCCAAATTTCCACAACTGTAGTGAAGGGTTGGAGAAGTGAAATACAAGAATTCTTGGTCAACGACATATTACCAGTTGATAAGGTGATGGCCAAAATAATACTATTCAAGGCATATGGGTATGTTGTACTCGGAGACATACTTTATAAAAAAATCTTTTAGTCGTCCTTTACTCCGATTCTTAGGGAATGATGAATCGCAAATGATACTTTTAGAGTTACCTGACGCGGAAGGGTCAGCACATTGTGGTTACAAAACATTAATATGAAGAGTTCTTCCTGCTGGGTATTATTGGGAAACCCTTTCCTCGGATGCAAATGAATTAGTGCAGAAGTGTGATATTTTCTAAAGAATTTCTAACTCAATTCATGCACCGGGTGTACCCCTCGAATCTATATCAGAGTCTTTACCATTTGACCGGTGGGGAATCGATCTAGTCGAACCCCTTCCGATGGCATCAGGAGGTCGTCAGACAATCACCGAAGTAATCATTGAATCCTTGCTATAAACATACAAACTTTGAGATAAACTAGAAACAATAAAAATTACCCTTATATGTGAGTAATGAAGATGCACTTAAATATTTTACTAAGGAAAGAAACTAACTGTAAGAATAGAAAAGGCTACTAAATGTAGTTGCTTTCCTTTTTTAGCAATATATACCATTACCAAGAGAGAAACTGTTTAGTAACCCCAATAACTACTTGACATGTGTCGTGAAAAAACTAAATGTTTAAAGTCGTGACCTTTCGATACTTGATAATACCCTTCAGATGCAATTCGGAAATTATTTACAATATAGCTCTCCCGAAATACTTTGGAAAGAGCTAAGGGGGCTAGCTGATAGGATCAGAAAATTTTGGATGTCATTTATTGTAAAGTGGGTCGGAATATATTTAGAGGGGTAGTTTGGACCATATAGTTAAAACTTGATGAATAATCAATAAGCTAAGTAAGTTTAGTGACTCAACTAATACTACATTGGTTTGTGGGCCTGGGGGCTCATGAGATCGACCCGCATAAGTGACCCGACCCGAATGGCTCATAGATCTTAAAAAGAGTATAAATAGCTCAACCAACATCATTAAATGAGTTGGAATTTTTATAAAAATATAAAATAAAAGCACCTCATTTTCTACCTAAACTTTATCAAGTATTTTATACCACACATAAATAAAAGATCTTCCAAAACTACCCCAAAGTTAGAATTCATCATCATCAATATGGATGAGTTGTCATTCATTGTAAATTATTGTTCTAAGACTATGTATCTAATGTAGCTAATACATAATATGTCTCATTAGATTATTGTGAGCACACTTGAACAAATAGTAAAAATGTAGATTGGAGTGCTTTTCATGTCGTTAACACATCCAACTCAATCAATGTCATAATATCCGAGCAACTTTACATTAATCTCTAAATTTACCTCAAAATTGTTCTCTACCAAGAGATTCTTCTCATACCAAATATCAAAATGAATAGTGGTGATGGTAAAATCTATACCAAAGGTCAAACATGAAAAACCTTTAGCTTGTGGATATTAACTATTTTTATAAGGGTTTGTGAGAGAAAGGGGGTGTGCTAGTATTTGATGTCTTTAGAAAAAGTCCAACCCTCTTAATGATGTTAGTTGGGGTATTTATAGTGTTTTTTTTCTGACCCATGGTGCGTGCGGGTCAGATTTTATAGTCGGCTTGATTATATGAGCCGCCAAGCCCAAGAAATGAGTTTCTAGGCACATAACTGAGTCATTATCTCACTCAGGCTATTGTTCATCCATTGACATTTATCCGATCTTCCTGAACAGTCGTTCGGATAATATCAAAATCACTGGTGATATGCTTCCAACAATATCTTAACTGATCATATAGCCCCCTTAACTCTTTCTGAAAATATTTGGAAGAGCTAATCATGACGAATAATATTCGATTTGGCTTCAAAGTGAATTTGAAGAGTCTACCGATCAGTTCAAAGGTCGTGACTTTATGCTAGTTTTCCGTTACACGTGTCAGTTTCTAGTTGGACCTACTAGACGTTTTTCCTAGGGACTTGCATATAAATTCAAAAGTTAATGAGGTTGTAGTTAATATAATTTAATCATTACTTAGCCAATTCATTCCACATATGTAAAGAACTCAAGTAGACTCTTTAGTTATATAAGTATGCTTTTTTACTCTATTTCTAGAGAAATAAAAAAAATTAAATTTAAATCTAAAGAGAGAAGCTTAGAAATCTCACTAGCGTTCAACTCCTCCAATATTTCCTAAGATTTGTATGTTCACAGCAAGAACTGCTTTAATTAAAGGAGGCTGGTTAAACTTGTCTGAGTTATACAGAGAGAAAAGAGACGCCGGAATCGATACCGGACTACCTGCCTCTCTTGGAGGATTGGTTATTGAAGAGGTATCAGACCCGGACATGACTTCATCTTCTCGCAGACCATCAGTAGTTTCCAAAAGAACTTCTTTTGCTCCATCTTTAACAAATCTTGAACAACCAGAATCACCAGTTCGACCAAACAAAAAACCTTTTCCCAAATCTAGAGCTGTTACCAGTCATAAAACTTATCTTCTTTCATTTCTATGGGCTTGGATATAAGAGAGAGGCACTCTCGAAGGGTTACTATGCTATCTAAAGCCAAAACTGCAACTCCAACTGTCAAAACTACGACTTTAACTGCCAAAGAGGCAGAGAAACTCAAAGAAGGTTCTACCAGGGTAGAGTCTTCAGTACTACCAACTCTGGATCCAAGCCCATCGAATCATCCTACCAAAACTTCTCATACTGAGAAAGAAGTTACTAGGCTCAAGTCGGCTGATCAAGCACCAAAAATAATAGAGGATACAATGGAAGATAGTAGGAAGATACCCTATTAGAGACCTTAAGACATACTGAGCACACCAGTATAGTTCGGGAAATAAAAGGTAGTAGCACTGCCTGATGCCAAACCACTTCCGGAGTGCCTTGTTGGGCGAGTGAGGCCTAACTTTTCCAATTTCAGTGTTAAGTACTTGTTAGCACTTTAAAATATTTCTTATGTGTATACCCACATTGCTGAGTTGGATAGAATAAAGAAGAAATGTGGATTTTCGGAGTCCATCAAGGTGAGAATTCCCATCCCTGATAAGACTTCAATAGGCAGCAAGGCTATAGAGCTAGTGGTATATACTGAAGTACTCAACTTGGGTCTTAGGTTCCCTCTGGACCCAGAGATAGTGAGATACTTTCACTTAATAAGGCTATGTTCGAATCAGTTAAGCCTCAATGCTTGGTATACGTTATTAGCCAACATCATTGCTTCAAGACTTTCCAAGATCCCAATTATCATGGAACCGTTTGCTGATGTGGCCGGCCTATGTCAAAACCATTATATCCCTTTTTATTATTTCAACATGGGGAACGATTACAAGGTGGTTGATGATTTGCTGGAGGCTGAAAAGCCTTGGAGGACCCAATTCCTCTTCATCAGTGGTTTCATGGAAAATGGAAAAAAGATCACTTCCAAAGGAAATCCAAGTGCTTTAATTAGATACTGGAAATTTTCAGGTAAGAACTCTTCAATTAATATTAAATTTCACATCGGATGTTAATACATTACTTCACATCGGATGATAACATTAAAATTTTACATTGGTTTTGTGATTCAGTGTTTTCAAAAATATTCTCAGAATATTTAGAGGAGGGACAAACTACTTTTTCAAAGCTAAATCAGTGGGCTACAAAGAATTGGAGAACTGGGTTCCATAATTTTTTCACTGCAGCTAACATAGTAAGGGCCTATTTATGGAGAACAAGCTCAAACGGGGAGCTCTTTTGGAAACAGTTTACCAGTCCTCTTGAAGCTACTGAAATTTTCAAACAGACTAAGGAAAAAGATGGTAAACTTTATTTACCAACTAGGAATAACGCTCATAGTCATCTCAAAAAAATCAAGAAGAAGAAGAACAAGAACAAGAAGAAAGGTAGAGATTCCTCTCAAGGCTTCCTGATGTGGGTAGTTCGGGATTGCTAAAAGAGATGGATGCTGCATTATTGGAGGTTGTGGCAGTAACAGTGGGTGGAGCTAAAGGGCCACAACATTCCCAAAAAATAAAGAAGAAGAAAAAAGGGCACAAGAGACGCCAATAAAGTAGTGATAACAGGGCAGAAAAGAAGAAGAAAATGGCTATCAGTTCAGAGATCATACTCCGATCTGAGGTCATTCCTCCCGTATTTCCTACTGAAGTTCCTCCCCAAGAAGGGGTTCATGCTGTTCCTTCCTCTCCGGTGTTTCCTACTGCTAACCAACCTCTGCTAAAGGTGAATTTAATATGGATGATATAGGTAACTTGTACTTCAATGAACTTGACAAAGAATATTTTGACCGAACCTTCCCCCAATCAACCACCATAGAAGATTTTTCCCGAACCTTCCCCTAATCAACCATCATAGCCAATGCAGTGATTCATGATGGTGAATATTTTGAAGTATCCAATGAGCATGATAACTTGGGCTACACAGTCTTAGGTTATATCAGGACGATAGTTGACTTGGAATAACAGGTCAGAGAACAAATTAAAGACATCATATCTCTTCAAACTGACAACCAAGGCCTGAAGGATTCCTTCGTAACTAAATAGAAAAAGGTTGAAACTTTGGGCAAAAAAGGGGCAACGAGTGCTGACTTGAAACAAGCTAACGCCGATCGACAAAAATCACAAACCAGCTATACTGAACTACAATCTACTACTTCTGAGGAACTTAAATCCTTGAACGAAGCACTGACCCGGGAGAAGACTGCCAAGGAACAACTATCCAATGAGAAGAAGGAATCACAAGATCTCCACATGAAAAAAGATGATGATATCACCTCTTTGAAAGAAACAAAGTCCCGAGATATAGTTGCTGCAAGGAATGAATATGCTAATGGGGGGTTGAAATCCATGGAATGAAGGGAAGAGTCTGTTAAATAAGATATGGTCCTTTTATTCCATAAATTTTTTCCCAAAAGGTCTTTTAAGAAACTGTTTAGTTTTGTGTCGGATGATGAAGTTCCCTATCATACTTTGGCACAAAGTGACAATAGGACTTCAGATGATTCTGAATCTGATGATAAAGCCGAGAAGGGCTCAAGTGATGGTAAAGAAGAGAAAACATGTAATAGTGAGAAGAAAATCGAGGGGAACATCCTTAAGGTTGATTATTTTTACTGTGTTGGTATTATGAAACGAAGTCTTTGGAGTATGTAAGGAATTTTGTTGTTTTTATATCGATTTTTTAGAAACTCTAATTGTATAATTCTTTGTGGTTTACAAGGTATTTCGTAAAGGGGATTAGATTCTTTTATGATCATAGTTATATTTCATGCCCTTTAATCTTTTATTTACTTAATATATATTTTTATCTTCTTTTATACTTCATTAATGTCTGAGTATTTAAATAATAAATAAAAATATATTTTCTATATAGAAATTAAATTCTAAATCAGTCTTCCATTTATTCGATCCATACATATACCACCCTTTTAAAGTCAATAAGCGTTCAATAAGCCTTTAACTCATCAGGTTTTTAATCAACATTTAATACATCTGATCCACTCAACGGTAATCCATTTGAGGGCAATGAAAATTTAATAAGAGCCTTTAATTCATCAAGTATTTAATCAATATTTAATACTTCTAATCCCCTCAAAGGTAATCTATTTGAGGGCAACAAACGTTTAATAAGCCTTTAATCCATCAGGTGTTTAATAGTATTTAATATTTTAGATCCACTCAAAATAACAATTTTAAAAATAGGCAAAATATAGTATATTGATTGAAAACTAGATATCTCGTTAAAGCCTCCTCGCGCCACCAGGGTAGGAAAGAGTATGCCCCAGAAAATGAAATATTTACAAGATAAGCTTACTCTAAGTATAACCTGAGGTGTTCAACATTCCAAGGATGCTTCAACAAATTTCCTTCTTTATCTTGGAGTTTGTATGTTCATTTCTTAACTCTTTCACATACGATGTATGGTCCTTCCCAATTCAGAGCTAACTTTCCAAACTGTTTCTCCTTGGTGTGCATGAATACTTTTATCAACACTTTATCTCCAATTTGAAAATCTCTTCTTTTTACCTTAGAAGAAAAACTTCTTCTCATTAACCCTTAATAATGTACAGTTCTTAATTGTGTCTTCACCCTATTTTCTTCAACCATATCCAACTGAGCCATCATAACTATCTTATTCTCAATTTTGGAATAATTTTGAACCCTGAATGAAAGGAGAGTTTCCTCTATAAGTCTGATTGCATCCATCCCATAAACTAAAGCAAATGGAGAATATTGTGTGGCTATATGTGGAGTAGTCCGGTATGCCCATAGTACTTTTTGTAAGTAACTCGGACATTTCCCAGCAGCTCCTTCGAAATTCTTTTTTAAACCTAACAGAATGGTCTGATTTTCTACTTCAACTTTCCTATTGGCTCGAGGATGAAAAAGAGGAAAACAATGTTGAATTTCTTTAGATTCACAAAAAGTATCCACATATTTTTTTATCAAACTGAGGTTCATTATCCGTGGTGTTGCGTTTAGGAATTCGAAATCGGCAGCATATTTTGGAGAGAATAAATTTAATGACTACCTTAGAAGTTATTCCTGATAATGGTGTAGCCTCTATCCATTTGGAGAAGTAATTTATTGCGACAATTCTTGGTACAACAACCCCTGAAGCCATTGGGAGAGGCCCAACCAGATCAAGTCCCCATCTATCAAATAATATAGGTTCAGATATTGATTACATGGGGACTGCTAGCACATGAATGACATTTCCATATCTTTGACAAGGATCACATCTCTTCACCAGATCTTTAGCATCTGTCATGATGGTAGGCCAATAATATTCAGCTAGTAAGAGTCTTTTAGATAAAACTTTATAACCAAAATGTGTTGACCCTTCTCCATCATGCAATTATGATAAAACACTCTGAGACTCATTTAACCCGAGGCAGCATAGTAGAGGTCTACTAAAATTTTTATTATAAAATACCCCCCTCAAGACTAGGAAACCACGAGCTTTGTATCTCAATTTCTTAGCCAAAGCCTTATCCAGAGGAAATACTCTGATAGTTATAAACTTTTGGATTCCAATCCTCCAATCATTATAGAGTGCATCGGATATGTGCAAATTTTCTCCAACTTTAACTTTACTTTCTATAGTTACATCTATCAAGTGTTCTATCCTAGCTTTGGATTTCCCTTGGGCCTGATGGATAAGTAGTTGGGAATCACTTATTAGTTGGACTCTTTTAGCCCCACATATATGAGCTAACCTTAACCCAGCTATAACCGCTTCATATTCTGACTCATTGTTGGATGCTCTAAAGCAAAATATATAGCTTAGTACAAGGTATCACCATAATGAGAAGTTAAGAACATTCCAGCTCCACATACCATCGTACTAGACCCACCATCCATTCAGACTATCCATTCTTTTTTAAATTTAGTGACTTCTACTTCTTCACGAGGCCATTTATAGTGGAATTTTATTAGGAAATTGGCCATAACTTGAGCTTTCATTGTTGTCTGAGGCGCAAAATCAATATCATAATCTTCAAGTTCAACTGACCACTTGGTCATTTTTCCCAATATGTCAGCTTTTTGTAGCACATTCTTTAGTGGAAAAGAAGTTTGAATTATGATTGCATGTGCTTGAAAGTAAGGCATTATAGTTTTAGCAGCTTTCACTAACACCAAAACCAGCTTCTCCAATTTTAAATACCTTTTTTCAGCTTCTAACAAACTCTTCCTTATATAGTAAACCAGGCGAGGATAATTATCCACTTCTCGTACTAACATTATACTTACAACATACTTCGATATGGCCAAATATATGTAAAGTCTTTCTCCGTAAACAAGTTTGAACAATGTCTTGGGTGAGGATAAATAATTCTTAATTTCAAGGAAAGCTTGATCACAGTTAGGAAACCAATTGAAGTCTTTTGCATTTCTCAAGACTTGGAAAAATTGAGCACATTTGTCTGATGACCTTGAAATAAACCGGTTTAAAGCTGTTAATATTCAGTTAACATCTGGACTTCTTTAGTATATCGGGGTGGATCAATAGCCAAAATGCATTTAATTGGTCTGGGTCAACCTGAATTATTTTCTCACTTATTATATAACCCAGAAATATACCGATTGGACACCAAAGGTGCATTTCTCCGGATTTAATGTCAAATTGATGGCCTCTAGGTTGGAAATTTTTTCTTGGAGATCAGAGAGAAGATCCTATTCTTTAGGAATCTTTACCATCATATCATCGGTATACTTCCATATTTCTTCTGATCTGAGTAGAAAATGCCTTATTCACCAATCGTTGATAAGTGGCCCCCGCATTTTTTAACCTAAAAGGCATTACCTTGTAAAAATGAAGTCCATTGTCAGTGATGAATGTGGTATGGTCTTGATCATCATGATTCGTTTGTATTTGATTATACTCAGAGAAGGCATCCATGAAAGACAACAACTTGTTCCCTGATGCAGAATCCACAAGTTGATCTATCTAGGGCCTGGGAAATGATCTTTAGGGCAAGATCTATTGAGGTTTGTGAAGTCAATGCACATACGTTATTTTCCATTCTTTTTATTGACCAAAACAGGATTAGCTGTCCAAAAAGAGTCTTAGGATTCTTTGATATGCCCCATCTTAGTCAACCGATCTACTTCTTGAATAATCACTTTGGATTTTTCTTTTGAAAATGATCTCCTTCTTTGTACCATTGGCCCAATATCAGATTCGATAGATAGTTTGTGACTAATCACTGTAGCTGAAACTCCAGTTACATCCTGGTTGCACCATGTAAACACGTGTAAATTATTAGATAGAAAATATAACAATTTTTCTTTTAGCTTTAATGGTAGTTTAGATCTGACCCTAACAATTTTACCTTCTGTAAAGTAATGAATTTCTACCTCTTTGACTAGGATTACCGCACTAGGAGCCTTCCTTAGATAATCTATCTTGTTTCAGTTGGAAGAAGGCTCCACTGATTGATATTCATTATTATTTTTTACTACTTCTCTTGATTTCGAAGCAACAACAGAGACATAGCATTCATGAGCAACCTTTTGGCTACTTCAGACGACACCCATTTGTCCTCCCACGACTTACCTTACACACTGATGGATCATGGAAGCTCATACATCCTGAATAACCAAGACCTACCAAATATAGCATAGTAAGATGTTGGGCAATCAACCACCATAAACAAAAATCTGACCAACTTCTTGAATGTCCCTTTGCCCAATAAAACCTATTATTTAAATTCTCCAATTACATCAACCGTACTTTCAGTAATCCTCACTATGGTTCTATTTGAACGCTGGACAATTAAGGGATTTGTCATTTTCTTGTAAGTTGTTAGGAACAATATATTTGTCAAACTGCTAGTATCAATTAGAATCCTTCGTACATTATTGCCTCCAATAGATGCCCCTACCGCCACAACATCTTCATGTGGCCAAACAATGTCTCCTAAATCATCTTCATCAAAGACAATGAACAAATCAAGGCTTTAATAGAGATGTGTAGACATTTTCCCTCTATATGAGTTGTTAAGCTATTGACATGTCTTTTTCTTGAACAACTTCAAGGTGTCGTCACAGTATATCCCCCCAAAATAGTAAAGGATTCAAAAAAGTTACGCATATCGAATATTATATAAACCTTTTATGTTATCACTCCAATCTGATTTCAATCCGGATCAGAATCTAGATATTCCAAATCCACATCATATATTTCCATTATTACCATAACATCTTCTTGTCTAGATGCTCATATACTTTGTCATTAAACAGTGGGTGATGCAGCTCAGACTGTATTTGCATTCGAATGGGTATCGACTGGTATATTCCCCCTTGATGTTTTTTAACAAAACCTGACAACTTCCCTCTCTCAATTAAGTTATGCACTTCTTGTTTTAGTGCAATACAGTCTTGGGTATCGTGACCCACATCATTATGGTACTTAAAAAAATGAGTATTTTGAGTCTCTCTAAGAGACTGAATTGGCGTTGGTTTTCTAAAATGCACAACATTCTTAGTTTTATCATAAATGGTAGCCATACTCTTCTTTAGTTCGGCAAACCATTCAGGTTGAACCCATGAACCTCTCTTGGGTTTATATTGTTGGGATTGACTTGACTGATTCTGTCTTAGCCGATGTGATCCTTGTCCGGAATCTTTAAGCCTGTAATTACATAACTCGGAAGATGTTGGAAAATATGCTGAAAACTTCTTTGAAAACAATCTTGCATCTAACTCTTATAATAATATAGAAGAAGAAAACATATTCATGAAGGATTCTATTTCTGACAATATCCCCAGATTGGTTACTAATGAGGACAATGAAGCTCTGCTAAAGCCTACTAACAAGGAAGAAGTTTGGAGAATTATCAACACCATGGTATCGATGGTTTTAACATTTTCTTTTATAAAATATGTTGGAAAATTATTAATGAAGACCCCTGTAAGGCTTTAAATTATTATCTTTTTGGTAATAGCATTCCCTCTGATGTATTTTCTATTGGGATTTATCTTGTGCCTAAGAATTCTAACCCATCTAGTTGGCAAAATTACAAACCCATAAGTCAGTGCTCTATGTTTAATAGAGTTTTGTCTAACCTTATCAACTCTAGACTAGCCAGTATTATCCCTAACATTACTTTGAGTTCTCAGGGTGTCTTTGTTACATGCAGACTTATTCACAAAAACATCTTGATGGATAAAGAGTTGATTTACAATATAAATCATAAGCCCAAAACTGGTAACACAATCATTCAGTTTGACATGTCTAAAGCCTTCGACAGAATGGCTCATTCATTTATTCTTAATGTTCTTTCTAGATTTGGTTTTTCAAATAATTCTATTAGCTTAATTAGGAAGATGATCACTGAGGTGAATACTTCTATTCTTATAAACGGGTCTGTTGTGGGTTACTTCCATTAGAAGAAAGGCTTAAGGCAAAAAGATCTTTTATCTCCCAGTCTTTTCATTCTTGTTGAGGAAGTTCTCATAAGAGGGCTTTATAATTTGTTCAGTTGTAATAAAAATATGCATTATGCTTCAAGATCTAGACTTATTGTTCCGTGTCTCGTATTTGCTGACGATATCTTAGTCTTTACAAATGGTCATAACTCTTTTATAGACAAGCTTAGCAGGCTCTTGAACACCTATCAAGTTGTCTCTAGGCAAGCTATAAACAAGGAAAATACAAAACTGATTACCTCAAATAGAATGCAGCATTCCAGGGTTAGCAGCTTGAAGCTCCTGACTGGCTATTCTGTTGAGAACCTTCCTTCTTGCTACCTGTGGATCACTCTTTGCAGGAATAACAAAGGGAAGAACTTCAAAGCCATATTAGGTAAAGTCAATGACAAAATTAATGAATGGGAATCTAAACATTTATCCTATGGTGGTAGAATGACTTTGATAAATTTTGTTCTTCTTCCTATAACATACTATTGGATGCAAAACAACCTTATTCTAAAAAATATCTTAAAAAGCTTAGAAACTATCTTTAATAGATTTATGTGGAGAACCAACTTTAATGAAAAATCTATTCATTGGGCTAGTTGGAACTATATTTGTTAGCCTTTTGAAGAAGGAGGGTTGAACATCAAGTCTTTGGCTGACATTCAGCTCACCTTCTCTCAAAAGTTATGGTTCATCTTCAGAAAAAAGAGATGCTTATGGTCAAATGTAATGCATAGCATTTACTCTCCTTTCACTCATCTTTAAAAAACTAACTACAAAAAGTCTGCTTCTTTGGTTTGGAAGAGATTGACAGGTGTGAAAGACCTTGTTGAGAGCAATATTAAATGGTCTCTTAGGAAAGACAATATGGATTCCTGGTGTGATAACTGGCACAACCTTCCCCCTCTCTCAAATCCCTCTAGCACTGACTCAAATAGCTAGTTCATTAAAGCTAAAGTAAACTATTTCTATAAGCTTAATGACTAGGACTACGCTACATTGGTAAGTTTTCTTCCTAGTACCAGAATTAATCATATAAGAAAGTACAAGATCAATCCTGATTCATAAGACAACATCATCTGGAAGCATTCTAATAACTACAACTTCAATACAAACCTCACTTTGGAAAATATCAGAATCAAACACAACAAATCCAGTATATTCAAGAAGCTTTGGAATCACAAAATCCCGATGAATTTTTATTTTCTTTGCTGGAAATTAATCAATAATTTTATCTCAACTGATGGTATTCTTATGAAAAGGCATATTCTTATAGTCTCCAAATGTCAGTTCTGCAACAGCTATGAAGAGAAAAATCATCTATTCGTTAGCTGCAGCTCTGCTTGGCAAATTTGAAACTATTTTGGTTCTCTTTTCAAGATTAAAATTGGTCGTTATATGATTCTTACTCATGTAATTTGAATGTGGTTCTTGTACTAAAAAAATAAGTTCCATGTGACTCACATTGTTCCCCAAGTAATATGTTGGATTATTTGGAAGAACAGAAACAATTTGAAATATAAAGAAAAGTCTAATTATGTTAATAACTCCATCGACAAAGTTATTAGAGTTTTAAAAGGTATATATATGTCTAACAGTCTAACCAGTAAACACTGGTCCAAATTTGTTACTGCAAGAATTGCTTTAGAATGTAACTCCATTGCTAACAAAAGTAAGAATCCTAAGTACCTTAAATGGACTCCTCCAGTGAGGGATATGATCAAGTTGAATGTCGATGAAGCTTACTCTCTAACCGGAGAATCAAACGGAGAAATTCTTTTCAGGAACTGGAAAGGAGACATCATTGAATGCTCGGGCATCATCCTTGGCAAGCTCAATCCTTTAACTGCTAAGACTAGAGTGCTCTTAGAAGGATTGCTCATTTGCAGACAAAACAACTGGACTGCAGTTGACATTGAATCCGATATCCTATTACTTATCAATATGTTAGCTGATGGCAATGCTGACTGGCGCCTCGACTCTTTGATAGCTATTTGCAGAAAAATAATTCATCATAAGATGTCCTTGAGACATGTTTCCAGAGTCCAAAACCAAGCCTCGGATTGGCTTGCGAAATGGACTCTGTCCTGCAAGCAGAACCAAAAGTTCAATCAATATTCAGCTCCAAATAGTTTAATGTCCATCGTTCTCTTTCTCTTGGAAAGCCTTGGCCTGGGCTATATAGTCGAAGATTAATCCTCTGCTAGCTCTCTGATTGTTTTGAAGTCTTGATTCTGCTATTGAGCTGCTGTCAAAGCTTTGTTTTTTAGTAGAATCTTCGCTTGATTTTTGAAATAATCTCTTGAGCTTAACAGGTCTCTTTGAGTGTTTATTTAGTTTTCGAAGAGCTGGTGTAGTCCTTGATGATTTTGAATTAATGTCATTTAGTTTAAATTTCACCTCCCTCTCTTTTGTTAGGGGGGATCCAAAAAAAAAAAAAAACGCCTCTTTTATGTTTAATTTGGGTTTGACCCTTAATTTGTTGTAATTTTTCAATTTTGGTCGAACAGGCCAGTAATGTTTTTTCTTTGGCCTTATCAATAAAAATCTTTTCGAATAAAATAAAAATAAATTCGTAATGAGGTGGCTATTAATATAAACTGAGTAAATATATTAAAGATTTAATTCTCAGCAGGTAAAAAGGACGCTAATCAGCATTTACCATCTACATTCTTAAATTTGAAGGGAGTCGAAAGGTTAATCCCACGGACGGAGGCAAAATCGACGATGACAAAGGCAGAGGGTGCATCGGAAAGACCTAGAAGCGCGAACAAATGCGAACCAAAATCTAGAGTGGTCTCACCTTATTTCTTGTTAAATATCTTTCCTGACTCGGTATACCAGAAGGAACAACCGAGAAGAATCTCTCCTTATTTCGATAAGGTAAGCACTGATAATCCCTACTCTGTTTCAATTTCTAATGTAGAAAGTAGTAAAATTTTGATTGACGCTGCTTATAAATCTGGTTCCAAGAAGAGAAATCTAGGGTTTGAGATTGAGATGAATCAGTCTGTTAAGAGGAATGAGTTGTGTGGTATGGTAGAAGAAAAGGGTAGTGTATTGATTGAAAAAAGGTTGGATTTTGAAATAGAAAACGGAGGAGTTTTGGCTGATAGTTGCAGTAAGAAAAAGAAAAAGAAAAAGTTGAAAGTGGAAGATGTAGAACTTGTTGGTGCCGAATCCCAACTCGAAAAGAAGGAAGAAATCAAAACTGAAATGTACAAAGAGGGAGATGCAGGAAAAATAGGGAGAAGAAAGAAAAGTAGTCGGAGGGAGCACAAAAACAGTGATGGTGTGGAAGAAATGAGAGTTCACAATCATGAGCTTAAAGATGAATTACAAGAAGCTGAATCTACGGGTATTCACACGGTTAAGGTTTCTCCGTATTTTGAACAAGTTAAAAAGAGAGTGCGAAAGACTCCTCTGAAAAGTAGTAGGAGGGCAAACAAAAACAGTGATGGTGTAGAAGAGATGATAGTTCAAAATCATGAGCTTAAAGATGAATTACAAGAAGCTGAATCTACGGGTATTCACACGGTTAAGGTTTCTCCGTATTTTGAACAAGTGAAAAAGAGAGTGCGAAAGACTCCTCTGAAAAGTAGTAGGAAGGCAAACAAAAACAGTGATGGTGTGGAAGAGATGATAGTTCAAAATCATGAGCTTAAAGATGAATTACAAGAAGCTGAATCTACGGGTATTCACACGGTTAAGGTTTCTCCGTATTTTGAACAAGTGAAAAAGAGAGTGCGAAAGACTCCTCTGAAAAGTAGTAGGAAGGCAAACAAAAACAGTGATGGTGTGGAAGAGATGATATTTCAAAATCATGAGCTTAAAGATGAATTACAAGGAACTGAATGGGTGGGAATTCAGACGGTTGAGGTTTCTCCTTATTTTGAACAAGCTAAAAAGAGAGTGCGAAAGACTCATTTGAAATGTAGTAGGAAGAAACAAAAAAACAGCGATGGTGTGGAAGAGATGACAGTTCACAATCGCGCTCTTAAAAATGAATTGCAAGGAACTGAATCGGGGGGATCCTACACGGTTAAGGTTTCTCCTTATTTTGAACAAGTGAACAATAGTGCGCGAGAGACTCCTTTGAAAAGTAGTAGGAAGGAACACAAAGACAGTTATGGTGTGGACGAGATGATAGTTTACAATCATGAGCTTAAAGATGAATTACAAGGAACTGAATCGGTGGGAGTTCACAAGGTTAAGGTTTCTCCTTATTTTGAACAAGTGAAAAAGAGAGTGCGGAAGACTCCTTCTAAAAGTAGTAGGAAGGAATACAAAAACAGTGATGGTGTGGAAGAAATGAGAATGCACCGTCACGAGCTTAAAGATGAATTACAAGAAGCTGAATCTACGGGTATTCACACAGTTAAGGTTTCTCCATATTTTAAACAAGTGAAAAAAAGAGTGCGAAAGACTCCTCTGAAAAGTAGTAGGAAGGAAAACAAAAACAGTGATGGTGTGGAAGAAATGAGAGTTCACAATCATGAGCATAAAGATCATTTACAAGAAACTGAAGCGGGGGGAATTCATACGGTTAAGGTTTCTCCTTATTTTGAACAAGTGAAAAAGAGAGTACAAAAGACTCCTTTGAAAAGTAGTAGGAAGGAACACAAAAACAGTGATGGTGTGGAAGAAATGATAGTTCAGAATCATCAGTTTAAAGATAATTTACAAGGAACTGAATCGGTGGGAACTCACACGGTTAAGGTTTCTCCTTATTTTGAACAAGTGAAAAAGAGAGTGCGAAAGACTCCTTTGAAAAGTAGTAGGAAGGAACACCAAAACAGTGATGGTGTGGAAGAGATGATAGTTCAGAATCATGAGTTTAAAGATGAATTACAAGGAACTGAATCTGTGGGAATTCAAACGGTTAGGGTTTCTCCTTATTTTAAACAATCGAAAAAGAGAGTGCGAAAGACTCCTTTGAAAAGTCCTACTCTCTCCGCTGCTGAGAAGCGCGATGAGGCTTACAAAAGAAAGAGCCCCGATAACAGATGGAAGCCCCCTCCCTCTCCGTTTGGTCTCCTGCAAGAAAATCATGCCCATGACCCCTGGAGGGTCATGCTCATATGCATGCTCCTCAATAAAACCTCCGGCTTACAGGTTTTCAACTTTTTCTTTTTTTTTAAAAGAAAAATTTATAATTTAACTTAGTTTCCTACTCTTGATTATGGTGCAATAGGCTGGCAGAGTTATATCGGAGCTGTTCTTTTTGTGTCCCGATGCTAAGACTGCAACCCAAGTTAGCAAAGATGACATAGAGAAAACGATACAGACACTAGGACTTCAAAGGAAACGAGCTGCGATGATACAACGTTTTTCTCAAGAATATCTATTGGATACCTGGACTTATGTCACCGAGCTTCATGGCATTGGAAAGTATACCTTTTTACCTTATGCTTCTCATCGTTTTCATTACTTTTTGTAATTTTAATATTTTCATGTTAATCTGGGTAGGTATGCAGCTGATGCTTATGCTATATTCTGCTCTGGAATGTGGGAACGGGTGAAACCAGTTGATCACATGTTAAACTACTACTGGGAATTTCTCCGCACTAAGAAAAGTTCATTAGACTAGTTTTTTATCTAGTTTAAATATAAGTTAGGTGTGGGTATATTATAAAAGAGAGATAAGAATGACAGTCGGTTGAGCGAGAGGATTTTTGGCCTAAGTGCTTTCCACCTCTCTAAGTTTATTATATGCAACTGTTTTTTAGTCAGTGTCAGCATAGTGTTACAGTCTTATTACTAGTATTTTAATTTTGCTTAAAGTATGATCTCAAAATCCATAAGTTAACGGATAATGACTATGCTAGGGGTATGCGGCTCAGCTAAAGTATCACATTTACCCCGTTGTAATAACCCAGAGGTAAGTGGCGACCCGGTTCAAGAATGAAGTTCAAAACTTAATTAGTGACAAAAGTTCGAAGTTCATTTGAACACATTTCCTAAAACATTCAATTTCATTTGAACACAGGACCTAAACCGACCCATTTTTGCTCGTTTTATGTTGGGTTGAACTGTAATTCCATTTCCTTCAGGCCACAAATATCTGGGACCTAACCCTATATTCTCGTGTCAGTTTACATGTCTAGTGTCATACATTGGCAGCCTTATTTGTAAGCACAAAAAAAAAGTAGCTTGTTGTCCCCAACTTCCACTACAAATACATTAAACCCAAGTTTTGTCAAAAAAACCCTTTGAAGTTTCATAAGACTTTCACAGGTGGTTATTATTATGACATAATGTCGCTAGATTCTAAAAAAACCGATGAAAAAGTTGCAAAATTGAGAATTTACCTATTAAGATGTTGAGATGTGTTACAAGGAAGCGAAAGGGGAGTAGTAGTAATAGTATTAGCTCTTACAATATTGGGTTCTAGACAGAAACCAAGAGCGTCCAAGTGATTGTCCTCCTGTCTGAAGAAAAGTTTTGCTGTCATCTCTAACCTTCTTTCCTTGATGTAGAACGCCAACGCGTAGTCCACCTCGGAGTATACTTGTCACTGCCTTCAAAACTGTCCTCTACAAGAATGAATAGATCAAAGGTGTTTAAAAGCCGAATATAAGACTAAGGGATCATTTGGTTCCCTACTTACAAAATATAAAAAACTAGCTTGCAATAAGGTAGCGGAAAAAGTTAGTTTACTTAGAAAAGTCAATTTGTTAATTGCATTGTAAACACCAACTTTTAATGTCAAACATGGGGTACATTGAAACTAGATCATTTGAAAATTCCTGATTTTAAAGTTTTGTTTGTTTTCAACTGTAACTAGATGTTTATGTTTTTAAGCTGCTTGCAGAATCATACCTTTTTTCATACGAACAAAAACTGTTGACCATATTTGGTCATCTGAAGGTGCTAAAGTTTATAGGCTCAATATAAACTCATAATTTGAGTTGTACTGATTTACTAAGACTATTTTGAATTAAAAAAAGGGAAGAAAGATTGTGCTGGTTGTTTCTGTTTCTTGGCCAGTCTAAAGTAACATGATAATTGCCATGCGTTGCTTGGCTCCGACTGCGTTCGCTTGTCTCTTGATCCAGAAGTCGGCAATCGGTGGTGTCGAAGGCTGGGCTGTTTCTGTTTCTCGGCCAGTCTAAAATAACAACTTATACAATTTTTATTTGCAATTTTGATAAGAAATTCTTTTTACGACCTTGGATAAAGTTTTACAAATAAAAAAAAACACCATTCAAATTTCACACAAGATATCAAATATAATTGAGTGATAGCTTCCAATACAAACAATTAGAAATTAAATGTTTATTTGATAAATTTAATAAATAATAAATGAATAGAAAGCTAAAAAGTATTAGAATTCCTCGTATATACCAACTACGTGAACAGTCATTTTTGTATTATTTTTGTTTATGTGTCAACAATATAACATTCTAGTTTTTCAATGTCCAATGGCACCAAATAACTTTTAATGTTTTCCAATACCACCAAGTGGTCTTCTATGTTTTAAAAAAAATTGTATTTTTAATCCTAGTTAATTATGATGAGGGAGATTAAAAGACATGGAGAAAATTGTAAAGAAGAAGTCTAATTGGAGAAAATTGTAAAGAAGAAATCTGATAGGGGAAAATCGCATAGGATAATGAAGTAGTACCTATTGTGAGGAGGTAAAAAGATATAGGGACCAATAATGTAATTAATAGGAAATGAAGCGTGTGGGGCCTGCAATTGTACTATATAAGGACCACACACGCTTCACAGATCCCAAGGATAATTTTACGACTTTCTCTCTTTACTTAAGATAAACTGCACTTTCTCTCTCTAAAAAGATACCTAAATTCAGTACTTAATCCAATCTAGCACTAAGAAATCTTCGTATCACAAAATCACCCCGAGCGTTTCTAAAACTCTTCAGTGGCGCCGTCTGTGGGAAGCAAAGATTGTTCTGACGAGAATCGCTTGATGGAAATAATTTCTATTCCGAGGGAAGTTATGGAGGAGCAAGGGGACGATTTTGTTAACAATTGCGAGGAGAATCTCGTGGGCGTCGATTACCAGAACGACATGGAGTACGATGCACGTGGGGGCCAACGAGTCGGAGACACTTTCGATGACTCAGATCTGTTGGCTCGAAGGAATGAGCTGTTGCTGGAGATCGAAAGATTGAAGGCAGAAAAAGAAACTGTACAGGCAAATCTTCGCTCCGAGATAAGGCGGGAACATGACAGTGGAAAAGAGGAGCGTGAAACCGATATTCGCCCCAAAGCCAGAGACGACAAGTACAAGGGATACGAACGACGATCGTCGAGGAGGAGAGAAAAGCGACATTTGGATTCGCCTGACTCGAGCGATTATTCTCGATATAGCTCGTCGGAGTCATCTCCTAGGAGAAATCACAGAAAGAAAAAGCACGGTCGAGGACACACTTATTACCGAAGGGGAAGAAGCTCGGAGAGGAGGTCTCCGAGGGAGAAGAGTTACCGTGCTCGGGTTGATGAGCGGGCTTATGGCCAAGCAAAGTTTCCTGTTAGAAAAGAAGACGTGGGCCCGCGAAATTCGGAGTGGCAGCATCAATATACTCTGCCATCCGAGGAAGGATTGTATTTTTCGAGCAACGGAAATTTAAGATCCAACGTTTATCGTACGGGTCATAATTGGAGAGCCTTCCCTTTGTCCCCGGATATTTTGGTGGGAAACCTCCCAAAGCATCTCGGTATCTCGAAGTTAGAAAAGTTCGATGGGACGCAAGACCCGGATAATCACATCGAACAATTCAAAAACTTTATGATTAATTTCGATGACGATGATAAATTGTTGTGCAGAGCGTTTTCTCAGACCTTCAAGGGGGTAGCTTCCAAATGGTATAATAGGCTCCCGCAGGGCTCCATAAAAAATTTCGACATGTTCTGGAATATCTTCAGACAACACTTTGTGGGGAGCAAAAAGTTCAGAGCTAACGGAGACACGATAATCTATAGGTTGGGGAGAGCTTGAAGAATTACACCAATAGGTTTGTCAAAACGAAAACGAACCTGGAGTATTGTAAAGACTCAGTGGCGCTTGCAGCTTTCAGGATGGGCCTACTCCCCGAATTATTAAAGGATACGGTGGCAGAGAGTCAAGCCATGACCTTTGGAGCATTGTTGGATGAGGTGGAGAAGAGAATTCTAGTGGAGGAGACTCAAGCATCAGAGAAAGGATCCGGGGATCAATTGGATCAGAATCAGTTTCAGAGATCTGAGCTGAGTAATCAAGGGCCCGTGCAAATGTTCAGACCAAGAACACGGGACAGTATCCGCCGAGGCAGAAAATACACTCACAATATTATGGCAACCAGCAAAATTACAATCAGGGGGCCAGACTAATATCGAATAAGTGGACTCGACCGGACTACTTTGCGGAATTAACAGAGAATGTTGCTGCCATATTTGATAAGGCGAGATCCACAGTGCCCTTCAGAAAACCTTTTCCTATTCAGACTCCGAGGGAAAGTCGAAGTGTTAACAAGTATTGCAAGTATCACGAAGATATTGGGCATGACACCAAAAACTGCATAGCCTTAAAAAAAGAATGCAAGCTTTGATCGAGAATGGAATGTTGTTGAAGTTTGTTAAAAAGCACACTCAGAAAAATGTTGTGGTGAAAGCTGTTCCAAAGAACACTGATACAGCCATGGTAATTTCCGAAGAGGTCGATGATTTTGACATCGAAAAAGAATATTTGGATCCCAAGAAGGGGAGGAACAATGTCAATATGGCGGAAGAGGTTATTCCGAGGGGAACGGTGAACAACCTCTGTGCTTTCTTTGACTCACTGGCAATCTTTGGAGGAGACACTATTGCAGGAAATTCCAACAGCTCGCGGAAGAGACATATGGTCCACCTCACTACCCAGATCGAAGTGGGGGTGTCAGCGCAAATGCACCGCTTACCTTCCCCCATTATTTGTTTTGATGACGATGATATGCGAAATATTGCGGGCCCGCATGAGGATGCGGTGGTGATTGTTGCGGGTATCGCTGGTGATCAAGTTCAGAAGATACTTATCGATACAGGAAGTTCAGCAAACATTTTGTTTATGAGCACTTACAGGAGAATTTCCGACCCACCGGTTATAAGACGTTCCGACAGAACCATAGTGGGCTTTACCGGCGCCACAGCAGTGGTGGTCGGGGAATTTCAATGCGTGGTCGAGTTGGGCCGAGGGCCATTCAAGAAAGAGGTAGAAGTACTGTTTATTGCCGTCGACGCGCCAATGTCGTATAACGCTATTCTGGGTCGCTCTTGGTTGTCCCGGATGCATGGTGTAATTTCGACGGTGCATCAGTGTCTAAAGTATGTGGTAGGGAACGATGTTGGGATAATCAGAAGCAGCCAAAAAATGGCCCGCGAATGTTACCAGATAGCCTTATCCTCGAGGGGAGTTCGGGGAGAAACGTCGGATAAAGCATATCAATTAAAAGGGCCTTCCTCTGAAATCATCCCATATGATGATCCGAGGGAGACCCCCGGATTTCTGGTTCCAGAAGAAGATTCCGAAGCACATGAATTTGAGAGTGGCAAATCTCTGAAGATCGGAGTAAAACTTCCTTTGGAATTCAGAGAAAGGTTAATTTCGTTTTTATCTCACAAACTCAATATGTTTGCTTGGTGTGCACCGGATGTCACGGGAGTACCATCGGAAGTCATCTGTCATAAACTTGCGGTACGACTTGATGTCAGACCTATTGTCCAGAAGAGGAGACCCGTTTCTCCGGAGAAGGCTATAACTATTCTTTTGGAAGTAGAAAGGTTGCTAAGCATAGGCCACATTCGTGAGTCGCATTATCCTGTATGGGCCTCGAATCCGGTCTTGGTTAGGAAGAAGAATGGCAAGTGGAGAATGTGTGTTGACTTTACAGATTTAAACAAAGCTTGCCCTAAAGATCCGTTTCCGGTGCCACGTATTGATCAGTTGGTAGATTCGACCTCAGGAAATCGATTGTTGTCCTTCATGGACGCGTATTCTGGGTATAATCAAATCCGATTGGATACTCATGATGAAGAAAGCACGTCGTTTATTACCGGGAGAGGGTTGTACTGTTACAAGGTTATGCCATTCGGCTTGAAAAATGCGGGGGCAACTTGTCAGCGCTTAGTCAACAAAAATTTTGAGGACCAGATTGGTCGGAATATTGAGGCATATATTGATGATATGTTAGTCAAGAGTTTGCAGGACGAAGATTATTTTGCGGACTTGGAGGAGACTTTCAATAATTTGAGGAAGGTCAATTTGAAGCTGAACCCGGAAAAGTGTATTTTTGGGGTTCGATCGGGCAAGTTCCTAGGGTATATGATCAGTGAGCGAGGTATCGAGGCTGACCCGGATCAAATAAAGGCTTTAATCACCATGACTCCACCTCGAAATATCAAGGAAGTCCAAATCTTGACAGGGAGATTAGCAGCATTGAATAGGTTCATTTCTCGGTCCTCGGACAAATGTGCACCTTTCTTTAAGGTACTGCGGAATGCCAAACAATTTAATTGGACCGATGAATGTTCAGCAGATTTTCAAAAAATTCAGGAATATTTGACGTCTCCTGATATACTGTCTAAACCATTGTTGGGGGAAAGATTGATCGTCTATGTAGCGGTGTCGGATTGTGCGGTCAGTGCTGTTCTACTTCGCAAAGAGGAATCTCTTCTGAAACCTATCTATTATGTCAGTAAGAGTTTGTTGGATGCGGAGAAGCGATATCTTAAGTTGGAGAAGGTAGCATTGGCATTGGTAACGGCTGCTCGAAAAATGCGACCTTACTTCTAGGCACATCCTATAGTTGTTCGGACAACTTTCCCCCTAAAAGGTTTGTTCCAGAGGCCTGATGTCTCTGGAAGAATGACTAAATGGTCAGTAGAACTATGAGATTTTGACATAGCATTTGAGCCTCGAACGTCAATAAAAGCTCAAGTTTTGGCTGATTTTTTGGTCGAATTCCACTCTGACAGAGAGGATGAAAAGGTCGTTGGCCATTTTGATGAAACGGAATGGTTGGTACGAACGGATGGGGGGTCAAATATTTCTGCAAGTGGGGCAGGTGTCCAACTGATTTCTCCGGAGGGGATAGCTATGTTCCAAGCTATTCGGTTTGGTTTAAGGCAACAAACAATGAAGCAGAGTATGAAGCTGCATTGGCGGGTTTACGTTTAGCTCAGATATATGGGGCCAAAAAGGTGAAACTAATCAGCGATTCACAGTTGGTGATAACCCAAGCTTTGGGAGAGTCCGAGGCCAGAAAAGATACGCTGATACAGTATTTGAAAGCATTAAAAGATTTGGTGGCTGAGTTTGAGCACGATAAGTATGAACATGTTCGAAGGGAGGCAAATGTCGTCCCGGACTCTTTGGCCTCCGCCTCGCGAACGGAGGGGTACCCATGGGTCTTGATTCAGGAACGTCCCTCGATCATGCTTGATGTGGAACACGTGATGAACGTTAACGAGGAGAGCAAGGTGATCAAAGATGATTGGAGATCAACCATCATTGACTTCTTAGAAAATGATACTTTGCCCGTTGGAAAGTATGAGGCTAGGAAGATTAGGTTCAAGTATCATGGATATATCATGCTGGGAGGCGCGTTGTATAAGAAATCTTTGAGTCGACCACTATTAAGGTGCCTAAACAAGGATGAGTCGCAATTCGTCCTGTCCGAATTGCACGATGGGGAAGGCTCTGCACATTGTGGGTATAAGGCATTGATTCGTCGGGTATTTCTGGCTGGCTATTATTGGCCGACTATCGCTTCGGATGCTAAAGATTTGGTAAAAAGATGTGACACGTGTCAGCGCTATGCCAATGTGATTCACAAGCATGGGGTATTATTGGAGAATAGTTCGGAAGCTGTCCCATTCGACCGGTGGGGGATAGATTTGGTTGGGCCTTTACCAATGGCATCCGGTGGCAGGCAAACTATAATTGTAGCAGTGGATTATTTCTCTAAGTGGGTAGAAGCAGAACCCTTAGCAGGGACAAAGGCCAAAGATACGATCAAATTTGTGGTGTCGAATATCTGCTGTCGTTTTGGTGTGCCATTGCAAATCACAACGGATAATGGGCCTCAGTTTGATAACAAGGAGTTTACAAGTTTTTGCACCTCCCGGGGCATACGACAATGTTTTTCTGCCCCATTTCATCCTCAAGCTAATGGGCAAGTGGAAGTAACCAATCGCACAATCCTCGATGGTTTGAAAAAAGAACTTGGAAGGAAAGGCAGGAAAATGGCCTGACTATTTACAAGAAGTATTGTGGGCTTACAGGACAACTCCACGGACAGCTACTGCTGCATCCCCATTTGCCTTAGTATATGGCATGGATGTCATTGTCCCTCCAGAGATTGTTTTCCCTTCATATCGTGTGGCAACATATACAGCGGATGTGAATGACCAAAACAGAGCGTTGGCGTTAGATTTGGTTGAGGAAAAAATACAACGAGCACAGGTGACGTCCCTCCATTATCAAACTCTTATGAGGAGCCGGTATGCGTCTAAAGTAAAGCATAGAGAATTTAAGGTGGGAGACAAAGTACTACATAAAGTCTTCTTGCATACTAAAGACAAGAGTCTGGGTAAATTGGGAAGGCCCTTATGAGGTCACAGAGAAAGTAAAACCGGGAACATATCGGTTAAAAGACAAGGAAGGGCGATATCTCCGTCTACCGTGGAACATTGAGCACTTAAAGTTGTATCTCGAATGAAAAATTAGCTAGAGCATAGCAATTGTCTTTATTTGTACATGACAGTTCCAAACATAGTGAGGGCACACTCTTTCCTACCCTGAGAGGCACATGAAGGTTTTAACGAGGTGTCCAATGAGCTGCTTAATATGACGTACTTTTTGCCTTAAACTATTTTTCGGGTCGCAATAATTTGCGCCTCGAATTTGTCTCTACCTTAAACTATTTTTCGGGTCACAATGATTTATGCATCGAATTTCTCTTTGCCTTAAACTATTTTTCGGGTCACAATAATTTGTGCCTCGAATTTCTCTTTGCCTTAAACTATTTTTCGGGTCATAACGATTTGTGCCTCGAATTTCTCTTTGTCTTAAACTATGATTTGGGTCACAATGATTTGTGCCTCGAATTTCTCTTTGCCTTAAACTATTTTTCGGGTCACAATGATTTGTACCTCGAATTTCTCTTTGTCTTAAACTATGATTTGGGTCACAATGATTTGTGCCTCAAATTCCTCTTTGCCTTAAACTATTTTTCGGGTCACAATGATTTGTGCCTCGAATTTCTCTTTGCTTTAAACTATTTTTCGGGTCACAATGATTTGTGCCTCGAATTTCTCTTTGTCTTAGATTATGATTGGGGCACAATGATTTGTGCCTCTAACTATTCTTTGACTTAAATTATGATATGGGTTGCAATAATTTGTGCCTCGAACTATTCTTTGACTTAAATTATGATATGGGTTGCAATAATTTGTGCCTCAAACTATTCTTTGACTTAAATTATGATATGGGTTGCAATAACTTGGGCCTCGAATTGTTATTCGAATTATGAATTGGGTCCCTTCGAAGTATTCTTTGAGACACAATATGATGTGCCTCGAAATATTTACACTTTTATGATATTATTCATGCCATGCCTTAGCCTATTTATTTTTTAGGACAGATTTTTTCATAAGCACCACAGTTCAAATTGACACAACGATATAAGTTGCCACACACTAAATACTACAAATTTAAATGTTACAGGTGAGGGCATATACAAAAATCCGAGGAGTACATCTCCTCGCTTACAATTCGAAGGAAAACAAAAAATTGCCTTATAAGGCCTTATACATAACACTGTACCCTTGATAATCTATGGTTGAGATTTTTCCGGGGAGTCACTTTCTTCGGAATCTGACGACTCACTCTCACTAACGAAAATATGAGGAGGACGGAGATCCGGGGACACCAGTTTCCAAAAACTACCAAGATCATATTCGGGGTGCTCTGCATGGAGCTGAGTTATCAAACCGGCTCGAACTGTTGCATCTCGATCAGCCAGGTTCTTGGTACACTTGGCAATATAGGCATTCACAGCCTTTGCTTTCTCTTCCTCTACCTGCCGAGGAAAATCTTCGATGCGTTTTGCCAAGTGATCCCTGTTCTTGAAAAGTATTTCATAATCCTTGCAACAGTCACCAAAACCTTTGCGTGCTATTGCCTCGGCCTTCATATACTCAGTAATGAGTTTCTCTTGGCCCTCAGTCTTTTTCTGACAGAGGTCCCTCTCCTCTTGGCAGCACCTGTCCAGCATAATGACATAGTTTTCCGAGGCAGATAGTCTTTCATATAAAGCATCTGCTTGGCTTTCCACAATTGCGTGTTGCTTTTTGGCTTCTTCAAGTTGTGCAGCCAACAGAGAAGCTTTGAACTTATAATGATTTTTTCTGCCCTCCAAGTGTGCCATCTTCTTCCCCTTCATAACAGAGGCATGCAACAGGCTACGTATATTCAATGAAAATTCATCGTCATGGGGAATTTCGAAGGAGCTGCTGGGAGAGCCAAGGCCAGCAGCGTCAAAATCCGACGACTCCCCCTCGAGAATTCCAAGGTCAACGTGTTGCAAAGGTCTACTTTGAGGCATGAGCAATGGCGCAAGTATTGGGGGCTCCTCTGGAAGAGTTGGGTGTGATGTTTGGGTCCGAGGAGTGCTCGGTGTTAAGTTGGAATTTTGTTTGGGAGAGTTATCTCCCATCTCATGCTCACCAAGAGATCTTTGATCCTCGATCTCTTGGGCTGGTTCGGGGGCCTCGTTTTGAAGTCTGTCGTCCTCGGACAGCTTTTGGATAGTATCTAAGACAACTTTTTCTTTCCCTTTATCTTTCGCACTCTTCTTCTTCCGAGGGAGAATGGCCTTTTGAGGGGAAGCATCAGGAATAGGAGTTACTCTTTTATCCGAGGAGGCTGGGTCCGGAGCAGTGGACACTTCTAACTGTAGTTGTTGTTACTGAGCAGGGAGTTTATCCTCGGGTTCATCTTGGTGACTTTGTGCACGGTCACGCTTTGGAAGATATATCACTATATATTTCTTGGATACTCTTTCTAACACCTTATCTTGGATAGGTGGGGTCATCAATTCTTTCAAAGACAGTCGATCGAGGGGATTTAACCTCCACAATCTGCTCAGAGCCATGTTGTTGTCCCTAAAAAATAAGCGAAATCGGTTTTCCCATTTTTCCTTGGCCCATTCGCTGAGCTTCGTAAAAACAGGTGTGACACCCTCTACATGATCAGCATATGGCTTGGAAATGCCAGTCATAGCTACAAAAACATCAAGTTAGACTCTAATTGTTCGAAGGACTATCATAACTAAAATAGTTTCAAGGACTTACATTTATTGGTCCACAAAAGCGATAATTTGTGAGGGTTCGAAGGGGTTGCCTCAGAGCCTGTCTCCTAGTGTCCTGAGAAGAAGATAAATTGCTGTCTCCATTTCTTGTCAGCTTCTAATAAGTCTTTTAGCACTTTCTGCCTTCGATTAAAAGTTAAAGAATAAAATGGGAAGAATGGGTTCCTGGCCAACCCAGATAATCCGATAAGCTATTCCAAGGAAAACTCCAGGCCTGAAATTCTCGAAGCCATGATGCATGCCATTAATGTGAACCACATGTTGGGTCCATCTTGCGAGGGGCAGAGGTCGATCTTCGCAAAATACTCAATGAAGAAGGGGTCTAAAGGAAATCTTAGTCCCCAATTCATGATGTCAGTGTAAACAACAAGTTCATGATCCCTAACATATAGTGGAGTCTTCCCTTCGGAGGGGAATCTAATGTCAATGTACGAGGGGATGCACCAACGGGTACGAACTAGTGTTTCTTCCGAGGGAGAAAAATACTTGTACGATATATTGTAAAGGGCAACATGATGCTTATTCTCAATCCCTCGAATGTTATTGCCCATGGTGGCATCCAATTCTAAGGGAAGTATTACATCACCTTTTGACTTGGGGGAAATACGTTCTGCTTGGTCGTCGGATATTGTTGGAGGAGGCGTACGCGTCTGGCTAGAAGACTCTGCTGGGATGTCGATGTGTTGGTCTTGATTTGTGTTTTGAGTGGCTTGAATATTTGGATCAGGATTGTCCGGGGCGGTAGGATGCTCACCAGATGATTCAGCAAGAATTTCAATCACCTTGTTCCTATCTGCAACTTGAGTGGCCTGAATATACGTCTCAGGATTATCCGAGGCGATAGCCTTTCCCTTAGTAGCTAAGGCTTTGTTGCGCAATTCTTGGGTTTCCGCCTCGGTAATCACGGTCTGCCCTAGAGAGAACCGGGGAGTCCCAGTCCCTGTTATGGATGGAGTAGCTGGAAGACTTGACACAGGATCCCCGGTCCTCGGAAGAGGAGGGTCAGCTGCCATGATTCGAGGAGCCTCAGGGGTAGTTTCCGCTGCATCCTTCAAACGTTTGCGCTCCTGCGAATGTTTGTCCTT
Source organism: Limnanthes douglasii subsp. nivea (assembly GCA_036936605.1). Taxonomy (NCBI): domain Eukaryota; kingdom Viridiplantae; phylum Streptophyta; class Magnoliopsida; order Brassicales; family Limnanthaceae; genus Limnanthes; species Limnanthes douglasii. The sequence goes on from JAUPFV010000004.1 coordinate 298,041,638, forward strand.
GTGGTGTCTCTTCCTTTTTCCTGAAGAGTGTTTATGGTGTTTCTCTTTCCCCATTTCTTCGAGGATGGTTTGGTCGTTGACTTGATGCTGATGAGATATTTCGAGGGGGATTATGGTCGTCGAATTTGGGGGAGGGGGCCACGAACCGTAGAAGGTAGTCACAGCAGGTGGAGGCTGAGGTTCAGTGTATTCACCAACAGCGACTCTTTCTTCAATTTTTTTACTGATAAGAAGTCACTCTAGAATCCGACGAGGTTTGTAAGCCAACTTTCTCTCTCTAGAAATTCTGGGTGAAAAGTCTGAGCCATTAATGAAAGAGGCGAGTATTTATAGAAGCCAAATGGGCTTCTAAGAAAAATCAGGCCTGGGGACATTTCTGGTTGTTTGCCTAGAGGTATTATGGGTACCCTAGGGCAAAAATGGTGGACAGAGGCGTGGTAGAAGTTGCAGAGGCACAATCTCTCTAAAGATACGCTGACATAAAAGCATGGTTGCTGATGTCATGCTTTCCTTTTTCTTTCAGCCAATCATTGCAATCTCTTAGCATCGAATTCTAACGGTTGTGATATGCTTACACAGCAAATTCTGATGGGCAAAGTTCCCAGGCGATAGACTTGATCTCACTAAGACATTGCAAGGATTGGGGGGCTACACTGGTTGATATGAGGTAAAAGAAATCTTCGAAGAGATTTTTTCGAGGAATAATTTGTTTTCGAGGAGAAGTCTTCGAAGAGGTATTTGTTTTCAAGGAGACGTTTTCGAAGAGGTATTTCTTTTCGAGGAAATGTTTTCGAAGAGGTATTTGTTTTCGAGGAGATGTTTTCGAGGAGACGCTTTTGAGGAGAAGATCTTCGAAGAAGAGATGACTCGAGAGGGCAATGGAGACTTCTTTACAGTCCTAGTAAAACTATTTTTACTAGGACTGGGGGGCTACTGATGAGGGAGAATAAAAGACATGGAGAAAATTGTAAAGAAGAAGTCTAATTGGAGAAAATTGTAAAGAAGAAGTCTGATTGGAGAAAATTGTAAAGAAGAAATCTGATAGGGGTAAATCGCATAGGATAATGAAGTAGTACCTATTGTGAGGAGGTAAAAAGATATAGGGACCAATAATGTAATTAATAGGAAATGAAGCGTGTGGGGCCCACAATTGTACTATATAAGGACCACACATGCTTCACAGATCCCAAGGATAATTTTACGACTTTCTCTCTCTACTTAAGCTAAACTGCACTTTCTCTCTCTAAAAAGATACCTAAATTCAGTACTTAATCCAATCTAGCACTAAGAAATCTTCGTATCACAAAATCACCCCCGAGCGTTTCTAAAACTCTTCAAATTATACGTGGAGTATTAAAATTTAACATTGTTGAAAGATAAAGACGATTTTCATACAAAATGAATATAGAAACAATTTGCAACAGTTGGTATACATGATGAACTTGTAGTGACTTAAAAAAACTATAAAAATATGTTTTGATGGTGAATTATGTTTTCGGTTAAATGAACTATATAGATTTTAAAATAATGTTCAAAAGAAATCCAACTTTTTTTGAAAACAATTTGCCAATATAAAAGTTTATTAAAAAAACAAATATATTTGTACTCAATCATCGTCACAACGACAAACCATAATTAAACACGATCGTAATTAAACACAATATTGTTCTGAATCTCATCAAAATTTCCAATAACATAGGCTATGGCTAAATCTTGTCCAAAAAGGATAACCACTTCTAAATTTTTGGTAAATTTACGAACTTACGAAAAGTGTCATTTTATCTCCGTCGTGGCAAACTTTTTCACCCGACGGGGAGGTTCCCGTTGGTTGAATCTAAACAATCCGGCATGTGAGAAAGTCTCACCCGACGGAGACATCTCCCGTCGGATGAGAAAATCCGTCCCGACGGTCACCAACCGGGAGCTAGAACAAAATAATAAATAATAAAATATACTTTATTTTTGGGGTGGTTATATTTTTTTTGACGAGATTTAACCTAACATTTATTTGACGAGCTAAATTCATTGTTATGTTGTTGACCTATATTTAAGAAACATATCATAGCCCCAATCCATCTAATAGAATTATAACATTTAGGTCAGCTGGAGCTTGATGATGGGTAAAGTCAAGCTTCATCTTGCATTTCAAATTCCATTTCGCAAGCCAATCTGCAACTTGATATTGGACTCTTGAAATGTGAGCTATAGTCATTGAAAAATGTATAAGGTCTCTACAACATTCCATGATAGGAGTAAGATATCATGGATATTTACTTTTAGCTATTATATTAACATGTACAAGAGAGTCTAATTCGATGACAACGTAAACAACCTTTACTTTTACAAATAAGTAGACCATCGAGCAATGCTCTAGTTTCTGCCATTAGAGGAGAAAACTTGCCATATAAATTGCTGGCACATATGATGATGTCTCCACAATCGTTACAAAATATTACCTCTCCATTGGAATCACCATTACGAAGGTAGGAGGCCTCTGATATCATTTATTCTACCAATATTAGGAGCTTTCCATTGTAAGTTATTAGACTTCATTTTAAAATTGAGGTACTTTAAGCATCCGTGATCAGCAGCTACTTTAGAATATTTATCATAATGCTTAGGCTTTAGAAAATTATTAATATCAAGGCTAAATAAAGTATGCTTAATATAATGTATAGAAGAAAGAACATAATAATGATTGCCTTTGAACTTAGCCATGTTCTTGTTTTGCCAAATAACCTTGCTAATTACGGGAGGAAAAATATATCTTACATGAACCTTTTTTTAGAGAAGACCAGAACCAGTTCCTTGTAAGATGAGCTATGGTCATGAACCTAGTGATTTTAATATTGAACATATCAACAAAGTAAATCTAAATAGGCCATGAAAAGGGACATGAAATAAATAGGTGGTTAGAAGTTTCACAAGCATTACAAAATTGACATTTAGAGACAGTAGTCAAATGTCTCATTTACATTATAGAATCTACAAAATGTAATTATTCATAGTTTTCCAAAGAAAAAAAGAAACTTTCTAAGAGTTATAACATTCCAAATTTTGCTTAACATGTTAGATTGATTGTGATGTTTCCTTAAATGATTCCATGTATCTTTGATATTAAATTTAGATTCTTTAGACAGACTCCAAAAAATAGTATATTCCTTGTAATTATTAATACCAATAGCATTTATTAGATTAATTATAGTCTGAGATAGAATACTAGTGAACCTGTTGATATTCCGTGAGTTGTCAATCCAAAAGAATTGACCTTTTCATTTATGAACCACATGTTTTCTTCTTTATTATTAAACATGATAAAGGGAGAATGGTCACACTAATTTTCTAACCAGAAATCTATCTCTCCTTTACCAAGCCTCCACCTAACATTAGGCTTAGTAATATATTTGATAACAGCTAGCCTATTCCAAGTGAGAGAGCCCTTAATGTTGTAGTTGGCTTTGAGAGGGTGAGAGTTCCTGCAATAGATATTTTGCATAATATTAGCACATAACCTTTTATTACCTCTGAAATTAACCTATAGCTTGCAAAAAAGGAATTCTAAATGTCAAAAGTGTTTATGATGTTGAGCCCTCCTCCAAAAAAAAGGCTTACGAATGGTAGGCCAAGTAGTGTAGTGAATCTTCTGGTCATTAGCAGAAGAGCCCCATAGAAACTTGTTGAATATTTTATTGATTCTATTGATGATGATATTAGGTAAATAATAGCTATGCACTCAGTAAATAGGAATAACAAGAAGAACATAATTTATTAGCACTAGCATGCCACCATAGAAGATGTTCTTGTTCTCTCAGTAAGAATTTTATTGTTGATTTTGTTAAATACTTTTGACATGTCCAACTGAATCATAATATTACTAGACCTAGTTTTCCTATTCAAATTATGAACAAGTTCTTTTACTATCAAAATATAAGCATGGATAGATTTGTTTTTCAAAAAACCATCTTGAGTTTCTGATATTATTTTGGGAAGCAAATCAATGAGTCTGTAATTTATGATTTTGGATATGATTCTGTTGAGTAGAGTACATAAACTAATGGGACGATAATCTTTCCAATTTGTAGGGTTTATTGACTTTGGAATTAAACACAAATCTGTGGCCATAATTACTTTGGGAATATTATGGCCATTGATGAAGGAAGACATGGCAAGGCAGAGATCATTCTTTATGATTTTCCAACAAGTCTTGAAAAAAAACTATTGAAGCCGTCCAAGCCACCAGCACTTGAAGATTTGAGGTTGATTATGATATTATAAAAAAAATATTCAGATGGAGGAAGCATAAGTAAGTCATATTTTTCTTTAGTAATCAAATTATGGATATTGTTGAAGATGTCATCTTGTAGTTTGTTGTTTTTATCCTCCATATTAGAGTATAGATAACTGGTCAGGCTCTCTTTGACGTATTTTTTGCTGATTAACCAATTAAGTTGTTGTCATAGATCCAAGAATAATCTATTTTATGTTGTTAATTGTATTATTCCTTCTCTTTTTTAGAAACATAAGAGTGATATGTCTTAGTGTTTCTATCCCCCTCTTTAAGCCTGTTTAGTATAGGATTTTTGTTGCCAATAGGAATCTTCCATTATTAATGCTTGGAGATATTGAACATTAGCCTTTGTAACCTCCATTTTAGTGGTTAGAGTGTTATCTTCTTGATACTCCATCTTATCTTTTTTTTAACGAATGATTAAATAACCAGCACCTTATCAAATATGTTACCAAAATAAGTATTATTCCATACCTTTAAGCCTTTCTTTAATCTTCTTAGCTTGTACCAGAATAGGTATAGATGATAGCATTCCATTCTTTGATTCCAATTGTTCTCTACAAAGGATAAGAATTCATGATCCATAGTCCACTTAGTGCTTAGTTTGTCTTTAGCTATTGAAATACATAAAAGAGCATGGTCTGAAAAAGTTATGACCATGCGAAGAACCTTAGTTTCTTTGAAGCAATTAGACCAACCATTGTTGTATAGAACTCGGTCTAACTGCTTCCATTTGGAGTTGTTGTACCAAGTAAACTTAGATCCAACATAACCAACATCAATAAGGTGACAATCTCTTATAAAATCATTAAAATCATTAGAACAATTATGATAGAAAGTAGAGCGTCCAATTTTCACATCTGTAGAAGTAATAACATTGAAGTCTCCCATTAGAACTCATTCCTTAGTAGGGTTGTAGACATTTCAAAGTGAATTCCAAAGCTCTAAAATATTTGTTCTTTGACATTTAACATAGATCATTGTAAGTGATTTTTTTATCTAAACCAGCACAAGATATATCAATAGTTAAGCAGTGATGATGATCTAATAAGATTTCAATTGAAAATCATTACTCCAGAAAAACCAAATTTTGTTAGATGCATTTGCAAATGCATGTCTTAAACCAATCTTTAAAGCAGTTTTAAGAGGTTCTTGAATTGCTACCTGAAGAGTTTTAAGAATGCTTAGGGGTGATTTTGTGATACGAAGATCTTTTAGTATCAAAATAGGCTGTAATCCTTTGTTTAGGAGTCTTTTTAGAGAGAGAAAATAAGAATTAGACTAAGTAGAGAGAGAAAGTAATATTATATTAATCTCGGGATCTATGAAGCGTGTGTGGTCCTTTTATAGTACAATTACGGGTCTCATACGCTTTAATTCCCGTTTATTACATTTTTGGTCCCTATATCTTTTCATCTTCTCATAAAGGCTACTTCTTTAGTAGTCTATACAATTTTCCCCTAACATAATTTCTTCTTTACAATTCTCTCCTATCATACTTCTCATTTACAATTTTCTCCTATCATATTTCTTCTTTACAATTTTCTCCTTAACAAACCTTTTCTTTACAATTTCATCATGTCTTTTATTCTCCCTCATCAGTAGCCCCCCAGTCCTAGTAAAAATAGTTTTACTTGGACTGTAAAGAAGTCTCCACTGCTCCCTCGAACATATTTTCCTCGGAGAACTCTTCTTCAACTGCAGAATTTCCTCCTCGAAAATGCTTTTCACCAATACTTCAAATGCTACATATCTCTTCGAAAAAACGTCTCCTCGAAAAAGCGTCTTCTTAACAAGTACATCTCTTAGGCTATAGACTTCTTTTATCTAATATTAACCGGTGTAGCCCCCCAATCCTTGCAATGACTTAGCAAGGACAAGCCTATTACTTGGAAATGTCGCCCGTCGGAATTCGCTGTGTGAGCATATCACAACCACCATAATACGATGATAAGACATTGCAAAGATTGACTGAAAAAGATATGACGTCAGCAATCGTACTTTCTTGTCAGCGTATCTTTGGAGAGATCGTTTCACATTCCATGCCTTTGCATCGTTTCCCACAGACGGCGCCACTAAAGAGTTTTAAGAATGCTTTGGGGTGATTTTGTGATACGAAGATCTTTTAGTATCAAAATAGGCTGTAATCCTTTGTTTAGGAGTCTTTCTAGAGAGAGAAAATAAGAATTAGACTAAGTAGAGAGAGAAAGTAATATTATATTAATCTCGGGATCTGTGAAGCGTGTGTGGTCCTTTTATAGTATAATTGAGGGTCTCACACGCTTTAATTCCCGTTTATTACATTTTTGTTCCCTATACCTTTTCATCTTCTCATAATGGCTACTTTTTTAGTAGTCTATATAATTTTCTCCTAACATAATTTCTTCTTTACAATTCTCTCCTATCATACTTCTCCTTTACAATTTTCTCCTATCATACTTCTTTTTTACAATTTTCTCCTCAACAAACCTCTTCTTTACAATTTCATCATGTCTTTTATTCTCCCTTATCACTACCAACTTCACATGATCTTTGATAATAATGGATTTAAGCCTTTTGATAGAAGGCTTACATCTAATGCCGTGAATATTTTAACTTAACATTTTAATCATCTTTAGATGAAAGGGTCCATATATGTTAGTCCTTAAGAAATTTAGGGATTTGATGATGAGATTATTAGGCTTTCTCTTCTTTTTAGCATCCTCGAGATTTTTGTTTAGCACATCTTGAAATCCCTTATTTATATATTTTCTTTTAAGAATTGGAGATTCTGGCAAGCTTCTAATGTTATCTTGAGTTTGCGTAACATTTATAGACATTAAGTTGTCATAGTATTGAGAAATAGACTGATTAAGCCCATAGCCCATGATTTTGATAGCTTTAATTATTTCATTGGCATTAAGAGATGTCTGATCATTTTCTGGAGAGCTTAATTGAATGTCAAACATCTCAGGAGATTTAGGCATAAAATTTGAGTTGTTCTTAGTGTTATTCTCTGTATTAGGCTAAATATCTACATCTTATTTGCCAATCATTCTAGTATTTGTTATCTGTTCTCGAATAATCACTATAGATTTTAATTTATAATGATCATTTCCTTTGATTTTGTAATCCTTGTTTCCTTGAGAGTCATCAACACACACATTCTTGATAACATTGTTCCTTACTTTCCTTCGGAGTATTTTGTTCATTTTTTTGCAATTCTCAAGGCTATGTCCAAGGTGGTAACACTTTTAACAGTATTTAGGAACATTTTTATAACTAATACTTATCTAACATCCTTGATTCTCACCAAATCCTACACATATGTTATGTTAAAGGTTTCTTTAGACATAGATTTCAACCTAGGTGTAGCATGCATTGTACTAGGCTCTATTTTTCTCTAGAATTCTGATTTTAAGGGGAGGTTCAATAAAAGTTGCTATGGTTATTATGATACTTTTGTTGTATAGATATTCATGCATCCAAACTGGTGTGGTAGAGTTTTCCTACTTATGATTGAAGTCAACATACCACTTCAGCAACCTCATAGATGATTCCCCAAAAGTCCATACATTTCTGGACCATATTTTACACAAATCATCCTTATGATTATCCTCTAGTAATAAATGCCTCGAGTCCCAAACAACAGTGCTATAGTCTTTAGTTAGTTTTAATGAGTTCAAGAATTGGTTAAGAATTTTCTGTTTAGGTAATCATTTTGAGAATTTACATATTATAGTATATTTTGTGTAAAAGAGAAGCATGTCTGGATCCTTTTGAGAAAATTGAATATAAATGTGATCAAGTTTCTAATCCACACTAACAGGTTTGAATTCGTCTTGGTTTTTAATTTTTTTTTACAATATCTACAAAAGATAACACTCCATGGTGCTAACAAACAATAAAGATATAATTCATCATAATAACCAACCAGACCTAGTGTTCCCAAATGGTTTTAAGAAATAATATCAGAGGAGTGAGACGTAAGTAGATCTCTGGCCATTCTTGAACACGTGAATAAGTGGGTTGTCAATGCACACGTATACTACAAGCTCCTTTTCGCTTTAAATTTTAATTTGCAGATTTATATAAAATGTGCCCACTACTTTTTTTGCCAATTAAATGCCTAATAAAAATCTAGTATCATGGAACTCAATAATAGTAGCCTCATTGCTAGCCAGCAAGATTCTACCGTAGGCCATACCCATATTTAGGTAGGTTTTTAGGAAGGAGTTGATGTCCCTGACGTTGTTACCTTCTTCAGTTTACACAAATATAAGAGGGTTTCACATTTGGTAATAACCTCTGAATGGATTATACCTATAAAAAATGACGAGATATGGTCGATTAAAGGTACTTGAGTAACTTTGTCCATCAAAACGCTACTATCATCGACGTTCCTTAAAAATCCGACCTATACCACGAAAGTGTACGCAACTTATTACCGACTAAGACACCTATCGACAGACGACTGTTAAGCGGACGAAGCCACCAAAAACACTATCAGACCAACACGAAGAACGTGGGGACAAAACACTCACCCACGTTAAGCATAACTAGAAGTGGAAATGAATCAAGTAGAGAGTGAGATAATGCGTATGAATTTTGTAATATATAAATGGATTGGAACCATAGAAAAAAGATAAGATCATTCAGTTGAGTTAATAGAGAAAAAATCACATTAATTCTCCTCATATTCTAGTTATCTATCATCATTATAAATCTCTCATCAGGTTTTGGCACCATCTGTGGGAAATGTTATTTCTTTGTTTAAACCCTCTGATGGTATTAACTAGATAAGAAATTCAACGGCAATTTAGGAAGCCCTCCACGGATCCTTGAAAATTTTCCAAACAATAAAGGGAATTTGGAAGCCAACCCGATGGACCATTAGGCAACAATGGTAGTCGAAAGTGATTATCGATATCGGATAAATGCTGAAGGCACTACCAACGGAGTATCCTAGGAGGATAATCCTCTTAACATAGGTATATCATTCCCTCATTCTAATTTAAATTTTTTAGAATCTCAGATAGAAGAAGTAAAATAGGAGCAACTTAATGCCGCTTATCAACAATAAAAGAGGGATGAGGAAGCCACACAATGCCTCGACAAGATCACCAAAACTCTGCAGTGCTTGAGCAAAAAGGTTCTATTTGAGGACGTAATCAAATAGAATACTCTTCGAGAGACTAGTAAAACCGAGGGCACTCATAAGACTAAAGGGCATCCCTATGGTAGCGAACGCACTAACGAGAGCAAGAGTAAAAAGCATAAGAAAAAGAAAACATCAACTCGAACCGGGAAGACTTGTCGAGCAACGAGGTTGCTCGTGGAGGCAAAGGGCTCGAGGTGATGGAGTAAAATTAAGTAAGACCAACTATGATGGTTTATACTTCATAGGGGTCCCTGTTCGTCAAAGGGATCTTAGAAGGAAAACTCTCTCAAAAATTTGATTCGCACGAGATGGACTCATATGATGGATTGAGATACCTCGAGCACCACCTAGAGAAATTTAGGAATATGATGATGGTATTCAACTCAGACGGTGTTTTACTATGCAGATATTTCTCCATGACGTTTAAAGGGAACGCGTTCGACTGGTTCAATAGCCTTCAAAATGGGTCGATAAGAGATTTTGAGGGGCTCTCGATCGCCTTCAGAAATCTTTTTGTGGGAAACAAGGAGCATAAGCGGGAGGGTGACTCTATCATGGATCTTTACTAATGGAAGGATGAGATTATGAAAATCTACGTGCAAAGTTTTATCCTACAAATGAACTCCGTGATAAGGAAAGGAAAATATAGCTAATAACAAGGTTTATCACATAAAATATACTAGATTCATGTATTTCGTGATTAAAGACTAAATGAAAGAAAACATAAGAGATAAATGGGCTAAATGATATACCCTTAGAACTTGTTTGTAAAGAGTAAATGAGTGGGGTGAGAAATCCATTTAACGGTGGTAATTAAGTAATTTTAGTATTCACCTCATGTAATATATAAAAGACATTCCCTTTTGGGGAAAAGACCAATGATTAGTCAATTATTACTACATTTATTTCTTTTGTCTCTTTCTCTCTCTACAAATCACTGATTCTCTTATTAGAAGTATCCGATACGAACATTTCTTAGACATAATCTCTCCTATGAACATTTTTATATCTGAACTAACCTAAGAATTATCTAGAGATCATCAATGGCGCCGTCTGTGGGAACCTGAGTGGTACCCGGAGTTAACGTTCCAAAACCATAAAAATAATCTAAAGTAAAAAAAAAACAATGGCAACTAAAGTTCATGGTGATTTGGAAGTAAATCCGACAAATAACTAGATTGGAGTAGTATATGGAGACCATCTGATGGAAGAGCAAGTGACAAAGGAAGGAACGACCATAATCAATACGATGATGAGCTTCTTAAAGAGTTTGTCTTGGTGGCTAGGCAAAAAGAGTTTTTGGAAGATATTGAAAAGCTCAACGCAGAAAAAGAAGCGATAATAAGCTCAAGAAGATTCAAATAAGAAGTTTGATGAGAGCGCGTCATGGCAGATCAGACTCAAAATGTCAATCAACGTGAGGAAAGGCGTTAGAGGAAAAGTCACAAATGTTCCAAGAGATGAGCTAAATCTGAACAACGATATGAACCACCAGAATCTAGTAAGTATACTTCTCTTAGCTCAGATGAATTCTCATCCCCGGATACCGATGCTAGGTATAAAGCAGATCAGAAATAAAGAGATTTAAAGGTGCATAAAAGTTCTCATTGGACCAGTCAGAGAACAAAAGGTTCGAGGAAGAAGAAGAATGATCATGCGAAGAGAAAGTTATATTCCGTAGAGCCCGACAAAGTGGTGAATGCAGTCCGACCAGAATGTATAACTCTTTGGAGACAACGTCAATCTGACAACTACAATTAAGATTACTGAGGTTAGTAATCAATTTACTTTTCGGACAGAGGAAAGGACCTATATGGCTGCAAATAAAGGTTCGGGGGGAAGTGCTTACAAGGTCAGACATAATTGGAGGCCATCTCCACTCTCTTCTGAGATTTTGTCCGGACATCTTCCTAAGTGGTTCGACATTTCCAAGTTGGAAAAGTTTGATAGAACACAAGATCCAGATAGTCACATCGAACAATTTCAAAAAATTTATGATAAATTACGATGATGATGACAAGTTATTATGCATGACATTCTATCAAACTTTCAAGAATGCTGCATCGAAGTAGTATAATCGTTTACCTCAAGGGTGTATAAAGATTTTTTATATATTTTATAGTATGTTCCGACAACACTTTGTTGGACGCAAAAAATTCTGAGCGAATGGGGTACTATCAGTTACTGTAGGAATAAATTTTGGGAGAGTTTAAAAGACTATATGAAGTATTATATTCAGGTTAAGATAAATATAGAATTTTGTGAAGAAATAGTAGCTCTGGCTGCATTCCGAATGAGTTTGCTTCCAGGGATGATGAAAGATAATGCCGCAGAGATGCATGCTATGACATTCGGATCATTGTTGGATCCGATAGAGAAACAGATTCTAATTGAAGAAACTAGAGCTTCGCAGATAGATTCGATGTCCCAATTCTACCAAGATCCGACCTTGATAAGAGCCAATGCACCACCAGTGAATGTCCGACCACACGTGTTGCAGCCAAAGACAACAATCCGACTTCGAGCCCCAGTTCAAGCTACAAGTCAAGCCCGTCAAAGGAAAGTGAACAATCAACAATATGCATCTGCGGTCAACGCTCAACAGTATGTTCGATCCATTTACAACAAGTGGGTCCGACCCGCTCATTATCCTGATTTGACCGAGTGTGTATCAACTATTTTTGAGAAGGCACGTTCAATTATACACTTTCGTAAGCCCCTCCCAATGCAGACCCCAATGGAGCATAAGAAAAAATAAATATTGTCAGTATCATGAGGATATTTGGCATAATACAAAAGACTGTGTGGTGTTGAATAGAGAAGTGCAATATTTGATAGAAAATGGAAAGTTAATCAATTTTGTGAAGAAGAATACTACGGTTGCTCTTAAGCAAAAAGCTGTTCCTAAGAAAGAGGATGCGATGATGATATCTGAAGCAATCGATGAAGAGTCTTTAGATGCATTCGATATTACTGCCGAATATTTAGACCCAAAGCCGGGCAGAAACAGTATAAACATGGTAGAAGAGTCGATCGAAAGAGGAAAGGTTAGTGAGTTATGAGCTTTCTTTGAGTCACTAACCATTTTCGGCGAGGATACAGTTGTAGGAATATCAAATTATTCTCTGAAGAGATACATTGTTAACCGGCAACACAACACCTATACAAAAATCGATCCCTAATAATTTTCTTCGAAGATGATGACATGAGAGACGTAGCTGGTCCGCATGAGGATGCAGTAGTAATCAGAGCGGAGATAGTGGGAAATGAGATAAGAAATGTTTTGATTGATACTTATAGTTCAGCTAATATAATATTTATGTCTACTTATAGCCAGATAAAAAACCAACCAATAATCTTGCGATCGGACCGAATGATAGTTGGGTTCATTAGATCTACTACTCAAGTAGTTGGAAAGTTCGAAGGAATGGTGGAGTTGGGCCGAGGACCATTCAAGAAGATAATTACAGTTTTATTTATAGTGGTAGATGCTCCCATCTTACAGCGCTATCTTTGGAAGGTCTTGGTTGTCTAAAAGGCACGTCGTGCCATCTACTGTCCATCAATGTTTGAAGTACGTGATAGGAAGCAACGTGGAAACAGTAAGAAGTGGCCATAAGATGGAAAGATAATGTTATCGAGCAGCGTTGGCCCCCAAGCACTTAAAGGGATTTGAGTCGAAAAAAGAACACCAATCAGTAGGGGCTCCCACAGAGTCCGATCTCATGGATGATCTGACGGAAGCACCAGAGTTCATGGTCCGAGATGACAATTTTGAGGATCGTGTCTTTTGTCCGGGTAAAAGCCTTAAGATCAGTAGAAGATTATCCTAAGAGGTAAAAGAAAGTTTAATCAAATTTATTTCAACAAAATTACATTTATCCGCATGTTGTATAGAGGATGGCACAGGGGTTCTAGCAAACGTCATCTGTCATAGGCTTGCGATATGAAACTATGTTTGTTCGATCATACGAAATAGGAGATCATTTTCTTAAGAAAAAGCTAAAGCAATAATGGCAGAGGTGGATCGTTTAACCAAAGTGGGTCACATAAGCGAGTCACAATATTCTTTCTAGACTGCTAACCCGATCCTAGTAAAGAATAAAAATAAAAGTGGCGAATGTGTAGCGTGCCCCAAAAATCCTTTCCCTGTGCCTAGAATAGATCAGTTGGTTGACTCAGAGTCTGGAAACCATTTGTTTTCTTTTATGGATGCCTATGCTGGGTATAATCCAAATGAACCCAAGAGATCTAGAGAGCACAACTTTTATCACCGGAAGAGGTTTACACTGTTATAAGGTAATGCCATTTGGGTTGAAAAATGTTGGGCAACGTACCAACGATTAGTGAACAAAGCTTTCGAGTGTCAGATTAGTGAAATGTCGAGGTTTACATTGATAACATGTTAGTCCATAGCCTAAAATATGAAAATCATTTGGTTGACTTAGAAGAAACTTTTACCAATTTGACAAAGATAAATCTGAAATTGAATCTGGAGAAGTGCACTTTCGGGGTAAGATCCATAATTTTTTTAGGTTACATAGTCAGTGAACATGGTATTGAAGTCGATCCGGTACATCTAAATGCTCTGTATACTATACCCCCACAAAGAACGATCAAAGAAGTACAAATCCTGACTGGAAGATTGGCAGCGTTGAATAGGTTCATATTGCGGTCCTCAGATAAATGCGCCCCTTTCACTCTGATCAGTGGAGCTTGGAGATTTTAATATTGAATTTGAACCGAGAACTACTATTAAAGCACAAGCATTAGCTGATTTTTTTGTTGATTTTCACTCTGATCAGAATGAAATGGAAGTTGATAAAGAAGAACTTGGAACTTAATGGACAGTCTGAATCGATGGGGGTTCAAGCTCGTCTGGTTGTGGAGCATGCGTGTAATTGGTATCTCTAGAGCGAATTACTATGTATCAAGCCATCCGATTCGGGTGCAAAGGAATTAGTGCAGAAGTGTGATAATTACCAAAGATTTGCTAACGCGATCTATGCACCAGATGTACCCCTCGAATCGATACCAGAGTCTTTACCATTTGACCGGTGGGGCATTGATCTGGTGTGGACCCCTTCCGATGGCATCAGGAGGTCAGTAGACAATCATTGTTGCAGTAGATTACTTTTAAAAATGGGTGGAAGCTGAGTCGTTAGCAGGGACAATAGTGAAGGATGTAATCAGGTTTATTGTTTCTAACATCTGTTGTCGCTTTGTGTTCCAAGAAAACTTACAATGGATAATGGACTACGGTTTGATAACAATGAGATGAAAGCTTTTTGTGCATCTAAGGGGATAGAACAATGCTTCTCAGCACCTTTCCACCTCCAAGAAAATGGCCAAGTCGAGGTGACCAATCGAATAATTTTAGATGGGTGAAAGAATAATCTGGAGGGTAAGGCCGGAAAATGGGCGGACCATCGTTCAGGTTAAGTGAATACTCAAAGGAAACAAATGATACAGGAAAACGCATATAGTTAGATCTAATAGAGGAAAAGAGAAGAAGGGTGCAGTTAAACTCTCTACATTATCAGACTCTAATGAAAATTTGGTATGCGTCCAAAGTTAGAAGAAGAGAGTTCAAAGTAGGAGACAGAGTTTTGAGGAAGGTCTTCCTTCACACAAAATAAAAGAGATTGGGAAAGTTGGCTCCTAGTTGGGAGGGTCCGTACACAGTCACAAAGAGGATCAAGCCGAGGACATATAGACTCAAAGATAAATAAGGAAGAGATCTTTCCAGCCGGTGGAACATTGAGCACCTCAAAATTTATTTGGAGTGAATGCGTACCTATGTAAATATTTTCTTTATCAATTTATGTAAGTATCAGTGGCATACTCTTTCTTACCTTGGTGGCACATGAAGGTTTTAATGAGGTTCCCTAATAGTCGACTTATATATAAAATCCCTTTGCCATCTTAAATTGATTCGTATAATGTTCATCCTTTTGAACTAAAAAAATACTCCAAATAAGTTTGGACATAAATGCTCATCTTTTTTAATGCAAAGGATACTCCAAATAAGTTTGGATAGAAATGTTCATCTTTTTGAACTCAAAAGATACTTCAAATAATTTTGGACAAAAATGTTCATCTTTTTGAACTCAAAAGATACTTCAAATAAGTTTGGACATAACTGATCATCGTTTTGAACTCAAAATATATTCCAAAAAGTTGGGACAATAATGTTCATTACTTTGAACACAAAAGATAATCTGAAGAGAACATTCACTATTTTGAACAAAAAAATGGTAAATAAAGTTTCCATCATTTTAAACCTATGATAAACCCTGTCATATAAAATATATTTTACCAAAAAATAAGTCGATATAAACCTTTCTTAAATATGAAGTATGTTTTATCAAAAATGAAATTCTTATTAAGAAACGATTTATCCGGGGGAGCATGGGTAATCGATTTTCAAGTCAAACATTTTCATATGGGAAACTTTTCAACATAAAAATAAATTCAAAAAGAAGAAACACATCATCAAAACAAAATAAGGTCCCGTGCGTTTACGTTTACAGATGATCAACAAAACAAGGATAAAAAGACTATTCGGATACAACATTTTCTTTGATGCCTTCTGAAGAGCCGGATGCAAAAGAGGAGCTTTCCGAGAAGTTTCCAAGTCTTCAATAGAGAAACCTACTAGGCGGTGTCTTTTAATAACGCGATGCCCAAGGCTACCTAACTTCAAGTCAGGAAACTTTTCATGTATCTCTAACACCAGAGCGGACTTTATGTTAGCGTCTCTCTCTTCAAGGCGAGACACAATACTGGCTGCATATACATCCAAACGTTTATTCTTCTCAGCTTCAAAGTCCTTCTTTCGAGATTTGTGGGTTTTTGACAGCTTTTCAATATCTGTGACAACCCGTTGAAAATACGACTTGGTCATCTGAAAATAATCATAAAGACTGTCGACAGTAGTATTCCTTTCGATGTCCTTGGTGATGAAACACTCCCTCTTATCGTCAAACTTTCTTTTTTCATCAGAGAGTTTAGTCTGTAAGGAAGTAATACTAGACAAGCGATTAACGGACGTCTACTTCTCTTGAGTAAGTTCGTCCTCAACTTTATTCAATTGGGAAGATATATTTTCTCTAGCGATCTTTGCGGTTAGCTTTCTTTTCGAGGAGAGCAGCAACACAGAGTAGTTTGTTTAACTCGATGGCAACAAAGTCATTTTCATAGACGTCAAAGTAAGCTGAGGTAAGGGAGAGATGCTCATCTTTCTCAAGAATTTCTTCTTGACCAACAATTTGCTTCTTCTAAAGGACAAATTCTCCTCCAGAATTTGAGTCGACTATAACGACTTTCTTTATAAGGGGTAAGCTTGGACAAGTAGTATTATCACTTTCCCCATCACGTTCGATGACTATCATTTTCTTCTCCTCAACAGTGAACCTCCTAGGCCTCACAACTCCTGCTCTCCCAGCTGGCCTGACTTGAACTGAATTTTTCTTATCAGCATTCATTTGGTCATCTTCTTGGACGCTAGCCCGAGGACTTATCCTTATGTCAACTTATTGTTCTTGTTGGATGTTTGCCGGCCTTTCTTCTTGAGTTTCATTCTATTGGTCTTCTTGGACTTCAGTCCTGTGCTCTTCGTAGGCATCGTTCTCTGAGCCTGCATCCTCCTCGGTCTGTTCATCCTCCTCTTTTGGGGTTTCAACAATTTGGTGAGTGAGAGCCTAAGACCGAGTGAGAAGAAAAACCATATTGTCCAAGACTTCCAGACACTTCAGAATAACATCTTCCGGGGGAGGCACCATGAGTTACGACATTGATTTCTTCTAGTCAGAATTGTATATCCAAATGTTACTTTTAACCAAGTTCCTTGGCATGAAACTCTAATGCAATTTGTGACTCCAATTATCACCAGCCCAGATACTTAGCTTCTCAAATATTTTCTTGGAAGATTTCACATAATCTTTTAAGGGTTTGGATTTTCCCTTCATAACTGTTTAGAAGAAATACCTTAAGTTAACCAATGTTAATAAGTAAAACAGAATAAAGTATGAAGATGCATACCTGGCCTAGAACACTTTAAAGTAAACTGATGGGGAACGTCTTCAGAGTCCTCAAAACCGGTTTTTCATAGCCCATAGATAAAAATAAATTGTTGCTTTCATTTTTGTCAGCTTCAAAAAAATCCTTAATCACCTTGTATTACCTTGCAAAACCAAGAGAATAAAATGGGTAATGAGAGCTTTAGCTACACCTAAGATGGAGATGAGTTGCTCTATGGAAAAGGTTGTCTCAGAAATCCTAGAGGTTTTGATGCAAGCCATGAGCATATACCACATGTTAGGACCAACTTAAGAGGGGGAAAGTCCGATAAGATTGAAGTCCTCTACTAGAGCAGGATCGAGAGGCAAGCGAAGGACCCAATTCATAAGCTTGGTGTAAATAATTAGTTTATGGTTGCGAACGGGTAATGTCGTTTCCCCAACAGTGGGAAATCAAATAGGTATGTTTCCGTGGATCGCCCATCGGTCTCTGAGTTTCACATCCTCGGTTGGGTGGAAATATTTTTTTTACCTTGTAAAGGGCAAGTAGGTGCTTCACTTCAATATCACAAAGATTATCTCCCAATATATCTTCTATATTCGAAGGCAGGTTTGAGGCACACCTTTTTTTCTTCTTTTTCTTATCATTTTTTACCGAAGAAGTTTATCCTCGCTGAGGAAGAGGGTCGGTTGTAATTTCCAGGGGAGGAGAATATATACCTTGACTCAGAACAGATGGTATCGGGGGAAGAGTCCCCGTTGGGACAACTTTTAAGGGCTGAGCTTCAACTACAACCACATTGATATTTTCCCGATCGTTGTTAGACTCGTCAATCAGATTTTTCTCTGGGAGCTCAAGGATGGATTTTAAAACTTGCTCCAAACGAACATTCCTTGAAGAAGACTTTCAGGGGATTGCTTTGGGAGTCGTTTGAGGGGACCCCTCAGGAGTTACCTGAGGGGTTGCAAAAGAAGACAAAATTTTAACTCGGATAGACTTTGTAGGCGGGTCTGGGGATGTCTTCCTTTTAGTATGTACTCTTTTATTTACCTCGGGAAGCTTTTCTTTTTCATTACCCATCGTTAAGAAAGGTAGAAGATTTGGGAGTTGGTTTAGATGATGAAGGATCAACCTTATTATTTCTTGAACAAGCTTGACCATGGGGCTGAGTAGCAATGGAAACACGTTCCCATATAGGGGATCAGTTATCACGAAAGTTTGCCTAAAAAATGTCTACAAGCGTTGGATATCCTCTACCACCGGATGTTTTACGAGCAGCAGCTTGGTTTGAGATACTGAACCACCTCCAAAGCTTATATATTTTAAGATTGAAAAACTCTTTAGGAATGAAAGACAAGAAAAGAATTTCGGTTGAAAGATAATCTTTTCTCTCTCTAGAATAGGTGTTCTCTACTTAGTGATGAACAGAAATAAAAGATTGTAAACTTAGAATTATAGAAAGAGATGAATATTTATAGTAAAAGCTGTGGGTATTAAGGGGCAGAAAGTGAAAGGTTAGTCTCAAAGAAATATTTGACACGTTACCTCTCTCACAAACCGCTTCAAATAGAGCGCGGGCATGCAGTGGTAGATACACGACACATGGCTAGAAGTGACTCCATCGTCTAAGTTATTTCTGACATTATAACGGTTAGGCAAAGACACACAAAGTTAAAAGAAATGATGGTTTAGGTGAGGTCATCATTGATGAGTTCGGATTATTCAGTCACAACTCCTTGTGTTATCCGGACAAGGGAAATTCGGACTAAACTTGCCACTGAACTATCCGTGATGAGATAATAATGGACTAGGAGAATATATCGGATCTTGTGTCAGATGTGACTAGAGAGAGAAAATCTAGAGAGAGAGAGAAAGAGAATATATTGGAATAATCAAAAGTCCCCACCTACCAAGCAAGTGGGTCACCTTTTATATTACAACAAGGTGGGCCCGATTGAGGCCTTAGTGGGCTGTCCATACATTATGATGACGCCCCTACGTTAATTCTAAGTTTACACACTGGTCCCTGAGAGATCCTAAATTCCTTATTTATTACATAAAAAGCCGTTTATCACAATTAGGCCCTCGTCATTTACATAGGTAAATTCCTCCCTCATCAGTAGCCCCCCAGTCTTCGGGAGTATCAAGAGCGGAGACTTATCGCCGAACCTGTGCTTGTTGTATGCTTATTCCTGCGCCTCAGATTCCGACCCATCTTCGGGCGAATTAATCTTTCCCTTTTCACTTCGGCTTAGGTCCGACGCCTTACAAACAGATTGGGACTTCCAGATGATATTCAGGTTGTAAGATCTTTATCATGGGCCTTGAATCAGATCGGTTTCTACCTTCTTTTGGGCTTTTCTCGTGGGCCTTTCTGCGCTGGGTCGATTCCGCTTAGGGGTTATGACGGTGAAGGCCCATATCGTCAACTGGTTCGTAGAGGGCTGCTTAGGTAGGCTTTTGTCAGAAGGCGATGGACACGTGTCGCCAACCCTAGGGGTGCGTCTTTTCCAGACTAGGCTCTTAGGGAGACTCTTCGTCTTCCCGCTGTGCTTTTGTCGATTGGTATTCTCCGATCATTCATCCTCACCTATAAATACCCCCAGTCCTTAGTCTCTCTCAGAGGTGTTCTAGAGAGAGAAAGTGCTGCCAGATCATTTCTAGAGAGAGATAGCGTTTATCAGACCCGATTTAGCCCTGGGATGCTTGTTTTATGAAACCAAAATATCTGAAGCAAACACCCGCAAAGAAGAAGAAAAAGCCTGAGTGGAGTTTTGAAGAGTGGTCTAGCATCGGAGACCGAGCTGAAGAATATCATCGCGCCGGATTAATCTGGGGGTCTAACTCCAAGCCTTTTACTCCCGCACCGCTTCCTCACGACCCTGTCCTAGCTACCCCGATCCCTGCTGAGTCTTTCCTTCTACCCGATCCTCTTGTTTCTCTATCGCCCGGGATTAGTCTTTCCCCCGAAACTGTTATCATTTCTTCCAGCAGTAGTTCTTCTGATTCCCTCGCAGTTAGTTTAGAAAATCCGACCCTAATACCGGTTAATCCGCGCGTTTCTCCATCTCCGCCCCTTCCCCGACGCACTCGGAGAATCAAGTTCTTGACCATGGGAGAAAGCAGTCCTCCTTCGTCTCCCGCGGGAGGTAATACTCTTGAAATGGTCCAGCTTACTCCCTCAATTCGAGGGTATCGGACCGGTACTAATACTGCGGTAACTTTTCTAGGTTTACCTAAGCGTCATCTGACGCCAGAGGAACTGGAGGCAGCGCTTCGGGCCCAGTCAGTAAACGCAGCTGAGCCTTCCACTTCTCGGGTACGTGCATCGGACCCGAACATTGCTACTGCCCGGAGCTCCGACCAGGCCTCGAATCCCGATGCTGGGGAGTCAGAGGTGGATATTGCGCCCGCAGAAGTATGCGTTGCCACTGTTAGTAATGCTGCCAACCCTCCGGAGGATCCTCTGCCCGAAGAAGTTGAGGCTACCATTACCACTCCTTACTTCAGTTGGCTTAAGGCGAAGAACGTTGTTTCTCTTTATGAGGGGAAATACCTCTATTTCCCAGAGTCTGACCATAAGGATCTGCTGATCCGATGGGGAATTCCCGAATGTGTCAATGTTCGGTTCCCGGTCCCCGAGGAGACCCCCGTTCACGTCCGATCTAGGGAGATTGTGGTATTTACCGAGCTGTTCAACTGGGGGCTGCGCTTTCCCCTAGACCCCGAGATCGCGCTTTACTTCCGAACTCTCCAGATCTGCCCATCGCAGCTGACGCCGAACGGCTGGTACACTCTCATGTCCTGCATAATAGCTTCCCGTCTTTCTGGTCGGGTTATGCCTATGGAGGAATACATTGCTGTGTCGGGTTTATCCAAGTCTCCAAAGTCCCCGTTCTTCTACTCTTCTTTGGGGAACAAGTTGAAGGTCGTTAATGACTTCCTGGAGGGGGACAAAGGCTGGAAGCATCGGTTCGTGTTCCTGAGCGGGTGTTGGGAGAACGGTCTTCCTTACTCCCCGCAGAATAAGAGGCAACTTCTCCGCACCTGGGTTCATGACGGTACTGCTCTGATCTCCCTTTATATATATATATATATATATATATTTTAATATCGATTCCTCGTGTAGTGTCGAAGGAATGGTTGCAAGGTCTGAAAAAGGACTACCGCAAAGCCGCTGGGGTTACGTTCGGGGTCCTGAAAGCTTATGCTCCGGCGCACTGGGGTCGGGCTATGCATCGGACCTTCATTGATACAAACTTAATCATGAGTAACCTCTGGCGTTGCTCATCCGACCCTCTCACCATCGAGCAGCTTCGACAGCCCCCTCCCTTGGAGGATGTCATCGCGAAAACCGACGCCCCTGGATCGCAGCTATACTTGCCCAAACGCAACAAGGCGCCTAGCAAGCGTCCGAAGCCGGATGATGAGGGGGAGGAAGATGCAGTTGTGGTTGTTGGCGATCTGCCTCGGGAGGAGGCACCCGCGACGGAAGTGGCAGAGGCTAGTCAGGACCCGGCGCCCGTGCAGAAGAGGAAGGCTCGTGCTGATGCTGATGAGACTAAAGCAAAAAAGTCCAATCACTCAAAGGTAGAGAGCAAACCGAGTGATGGCACGGGGGTTGTCTCTAAAAGTCTAAAGCTGTCCGATCAGGACGATGGTGCGAGTGATATTCCACTGGCGGACCTTGTGGAAATTCCCGATGATGTGGAGCCCCCCAGAGCATCGGAGCCGACTGCGGCCTCGTCGAGTGGCGTGAAGTATCCAGTGCTGTCCATGCTTGGAGGTCCGCACACATACCAGCTGCGGGGATCAGACGGTCTGGCGCTATCCTTGTACAACTTGCTTGTTCCCGTAGCCGAGAAGGAGCGTCGGGCGACTGAACTGAGTCAGCAGCTGGCTTCTGCAGAGGGAAAAATCGTCAGCCTGACCGGGGAGCTGGATAAAGCCAAGACGGCTCTTGCAACGGCGGAGGATCGCATTTCCGAATTCGAACGTGCCGCAGAGGAGGCGAAGAAGACCACGGAGGAGGCGAAAAGGGCCGCGGAGGAGTCGAGGAAAGCCGTGGAAGACCGCGCTGCTGCTTTGGCTTCAGAGGTTCAGAAGTTAAAGTCTTCTAATGTCGCCTTCGCAAATCGGTGTAGGCAGTGGGCGGATAAAGAAGCTGCCGACGCTAAAGCTGCGTACGTGCTATCGCTCCACAACCGCTTCCCCGACCTTCAACTCGGGTCGATGTGGTTGGACGTGCCAGAAAAGGACCGGCCCGAGGGGGTTGACTGCGGGGTGTCAGAAGAATCCGACGATGATGAGGAGGATGATGAGGAGGACGAGGAGAAGGATAATGATGAGTGACCCAGAAGTGGGGTTCTCTGCTGTTTTTTTTTTGGTTTTGTCAGTCGTACATCTTTTGGGGGCCACGGGGCCCCCTATCAATATTCCTGTTGCACATTTTTACCTTTGCTTTGGGGGCCACGGGGTCCCCTTTTAATATATTAATGTTCTTGGTTATATCTTTTCATAAATTGTGATCTGTGTGATGTATCAACAAAATGTTGGAGTAGTTCGGGGGCCTACAAAGGCTAAAAAACCCCTTTATGGTCTGTAGACCGATATGGAATTGAAGAGTCTGCCAAATGGTCGGGACGAACACATGTAGATCAGTAAACTGAAAAACCCATTTAGGTTCTGTAGATCGATGTGGCATCGAATATTCTCCCAAATGGTCGGGAAGAACATATATGTGGATCAGTAGACTGAAAAACCCATTTAGGTTCTGTAGATCGATGTGACATCGAATACTCTCCCAAATGGTCGGGAAGAACATATATGTGGATCAGTAGACTGAAAAACCCATTTAGGTTCTGTAGATCGATGTGACATCGAATATTCTCCCAAATGGTCGGGAAGAACATATATGTAGATCAGTAGACTGAAAAACCTATTTAGGTTCTGTAGATCGACGTGACATCGAATATTCTCCCAAATGGTCGGGAAGAACATATATGTAGATCCATTAATATTAATATGAACAGACGCTGTCCAGCTCGTCAGCTAATCAAGGTCGTAACACCTCAACATTTGGAAGGCAAAAAATGTTTGATTAACGTAATCGGGTGGTCGGGTGTTTTGTGATGCCTCGTTAAAACCTCCTCGCGCCACCGAGGTAGGAAAGAGTGCATCCCCAACCGATACAATTAAAATGCGAATTGAAATACAAGTTTGTTACTATTCTAAATACAATTTCAAGTGTTCGATGTTCCATGGCAGCCTCAAAAGATGTCCGAGCCAATTCCGCAGGCGGTATGTTCCGTGCTTCACTTTCTCAACGACTTCGTAGGGTCCTTTCCAATTCGGGGCGAGCTTACCGAGGCTTTTATCCTTGGTGTGGAGAAAGACGCGCCTGAGAACCTTGTCTCCAACCTTGAACTCCCGACGGCGGACTTTAGAAGCATATCGACTTCTCATCAGTGTCTGATAGTGTAAAGAGTTCAACTGGGCCCGGTTACGCTTCTCTTCTACGAGGTCAAGTTCGAGCCGTCGATTATCGTCGTTCGCTTCCTCCGCATAAGTACCGACCCTGAAAGACGGGAAAATGGATTCCGCAGGGGTGACCGCGTCCATTCCATATACTAAAGCATAAGGCGATTCTTGGGTAGCTGTTCAGGGTGTGGTTCGGTAAGCCAATAGTACCTCTTGCAGGTAGTCAGGCCATTTTCCGGCCTTTCCCTCAAGATTTTTTCTGAGGCCCTCCAAAATGGTTCGGTTGGTTACTTCAACTTTCCCGTTTGCTTGAGGATGGAAAGGAGCCGAGAAGCATTGTCTGATCTTATGGGTGGTGCAAAATGCTTTCATTTCTCCACTATCGAACTGTGGTCCATTATCCATAGTTAGCCTTTGCGGTACCCCGAACCGACAACATATGTTTGCCCAGATAAATTTGATGATATCTTTGGTCTTAGTGGCAGACAAAGGGTCGGCTTCGACCCATTTGGAGAAATAATCTACTGCCACAACGATCGTCTGCCGTCCCCCCGACGCCATTGGTAGTGGTCCGACCAGGTCGATTCCCCTTCGGTCAAAGGGTAGTCCCTCGGATATGGATTCTAGGGCAGTCGCGGGGACATTGATAGCGTTGTCGAACCTTTGACATGTGTCGCAGGTTTTGACTATGAGCCGCGCATCCGCCGCTATCGTCGGCCAATAGAACCCTGCGAGGAGAATTCGCCTAATTAGGGCCTTGTACCCGCAATGTGCTGCGCCCTCACCATCATGCAGTTCGGACACAATTATTTGTGACTCGTTAAACCCCAAGCACCGAAGTAGTGGACGACTGAAAGACTTCTTGTATAATACATCCCCCAAAAGGATGTATCCCCGAGCCTTATTGCGTACTTTCCGGGCTGAAGCACTATCCACGGGGAGCCGACCCTCAGCTAGGAATGTGATAATGTCCCGCCGCCAATCCGAGGTTGCCACCGAAGAGATCTGACATGCGATTTCAGGTCGATTGTCTAACTCATGACGTTTGATAATAGACGGGTTTTCTTGTTCGGTCACTCAAGGGTAGTTGCTAGAGCAGGAAATCGTTGCCAAAGAATCCGCGGCTGTGTTTTCACTTCTCGGGACGTGTTCGTAGGTGATCTTGTCAAACGAGGCAGCCAGGATCCGAAGTGCTGCTAGGTATTGTACCAAATGTTCCTTCCGAGCCTCCGCACTCCCCGAAGCTTGAGTTATCAAAAGTTGGGAATCACTGATGAGGCGTACTTGCCTTGCCCCGCACACCTGCGCTAGCCGCAGTCCTGCCAAAGCGGCCTCGTATTCTGCTTCGTTGTTTGAAGTATGGAAACCAAATCGGACGGCTTGGAGCATGCTAACGCCCGAAGGGGTAGTGATCTGTATTCCCGCTCCGCAGCCACCGACGTTCGCTCCCCCGTCTGTTCGGACAACCCATTCGCCCAGTGTGGCTTGTTGGGGTGGCACCTCCCGATCGGGTCGTTCGGAATGGAACTTTACCGAAAAGTCGACCAAAGCCTGGCCTTTGATAGCCCTTCAAGGTTCAAAGTTGATGTCAAAATCTCCGAGCTCTACCGACCATTTAGACATTCTCCCGGACATGTCCGGTCGCTGAAAAATATACTTGAGGGGAAATGATGTTCGAACCACAATAGGGTGAGCCTGGAAATAAGGGCGCATTTTGCGCGCTGCTGTCACCAGGGTGAGTGCCAATTTTTCCAATTTTAAATACCGAGTTTCCGCATCCAGCAAGCTTTTGCTCACAAAGTAGACCGCCGTGGGAGCCGGTCCTGATTCACTAATTAAGGCCGCACTGACCGCGAAGTCTGTAACCGCGATGTAAAGGAAGAGTGTCTCGCCCGCTGCGGGCTTAGTCAGAAGGTTCGGGGACGACATGTATCGTTTGATTCCCAAGAACGCCTTGTCACATTCGGAGGTCCATGCAAATTTTTTTGCTTGTCTTAAGAATTGAAAAAAAGGAGCGCACTTGTCAGAGGAGCGGGAAATAAATCGGTTTAGGGCAGCCAGACGCCCTGTTAGGATCTGTACTTCCTTGATGCTCCGGGGCGGAGTCATATCGGTGAGGGCTCGTAGTTGTGCAGGATCTGCTTCAATCCCTTTTCGCTTACGAAGAAACCTAGGAACTTTCCTGATCGGACTCCGAAGGAACATTTCTCCGGGTTTAGCTTGAGATTTATCCCTCGCAGGTTGTCAATGGTTTCCCCGAGGTCGACAAGATGGGCTGAGTCCACGCTGCTTTTTACCAACATATCATCAATGTATACCTCCATATTTCTTCCGATCTGACCCTCGAATGTTTTGTTGACG
The DNA here is from genome assembly GCA_036936605.1 of Limnanthes douglasii subsp. nivea. NCBI lineage: Eukaryota > Viridiplantae > Streptophyta > Magnoliopsida > Brassicales > Limnanthaceae > Limnanthes > Limnanthes douglasii. The sequence goes on from JAUPFV010000004.1 coordinate 298,067,929, forward strand.
AGCCTCTGGTATGTCGCGCCAGCATTTTTCAGCCCAAAGGGCATTACTTTGTAACAATATAATCCCCGACCCGTGATGAACGTGGTACTCTCTTGGTCCGCGGCGTGTAATTTGATCTGATTGTAACCGGCGTACGCATCCATAAACGACAGAAATTTGTTACCCGATGTCGAATCTACCAGCTGGTCGATTCTCGGCATTGGGAAAGGATCTTTCGGACACGCCCGGTTAAGGTCGGTAAAATCCACGCACATTCTCCATTTCCCGTTTTTCTTTTTGACTAGAACGGGATTAGAGATCCACAATGGGTAACGTGCCTCCTTGACGTGTCCGACGTCGATCATTCTCTCAACTTCTCGCAAGATAACGTCTGCTTTGTCTGGGGAAAAGGCCCGACGCTTTTGGGAAATTGGTCTGACATTTCTGTTGATAGTTAGTCTGTGAACGGCAAAAGATTCTGGTACCCCGGTGACATCTCCCGAGCACCATGCGAACAGGTCTAAGTTCTTCCGCAGGAGGTTCAGCAGTTGTTCCCTTAGGTTTGGTGAAAGGCATACCCCGATCCGTAAAGACTTTCCCGCAGCGAATTGGTACTGTTCGCATTCCTCGTCTGTTGTCAGATGGCTTGGAGCTTCCCGAGGGTCATCAACGGGTAACGACCCCGGGGGTAGCCCCCTTAATTGCTATTCTTGAGCTTGAACCATCTCTTGGTCCTTCTTAGGTGCTAATGCCACCCGGTAACATTCCCGCGCCGCTTTCTGGCTGCTCCGGACCACGCCCACGTTGTTTCCAACCACGTATTTTAAACACTGATGGATCGTAGAAGTTACTGCATGCATGCGCGATATCCATGATCGGCTAAAAATGGCATTGTGGGAAGCCGGTGCGTCGACTACCACGAATAAAACCGTGACCTCTTTCTTGAAAGGGCCGCGGCCCAACTGTACTGCGCCTTCAAACTCTCCTATAACGTCGGCTGCTGACCCAGTAAATCCGACAATGGTTCGGTCCGACCGAACAATCGTTGGCGGTGTTCTAAACTTGGCAAAAGTAGATGCGAAGATGATGTTTGCCGAACTCCCGGTGTCCACCAAGATGCGCCGAACCTCTTCTCCCGCAATAGCAGCCCCAATTACAATGGCGTCCTCATGGGGTCCGGCTATATCCCTCATATCGTCGTCGTCGAAGTGCAAAATCGGCGAAGGGGGGCTTCTGGTTTTGAAGCAAGTTCGGGCTTCCAACTGAGTGGTTAGGTTGACAATGTGCCTTTTCCTGGAGGAATGCGTAACTCCTGCCATAGAATCTCCTCCAAAGATTGTCAAGGATTCGAAGAAATCACAAAGGCCTCGCACGTTACCGATGCTCTCCTCAACTCCCTCCTCGATGATCCCGATAATGTTGCGGGTGGCTTCTGGGTCGAGATATTCAATGGAGACGTCAAACTGGTCGGTAACCTCAGAGATGGCCATGGTTATTTCGGATTTTGGTACCACCACGACTTCTTTCGAGGTCGCACCTTGCTGTGCCTTCTTTACATACTCCAGAAGGTTTCCGTGTTCTATTAGGATCTGTATTTCTTTTTTCAAGGCAATGCAATCCTTCGTATCATGCCCAACGTCCTCGTGATAGCGACAATAGCGATTATTTTTTTGCTCTCGAGGCGTCGGAATTGGGAAAGGTCTTCGGTACATTCCGCTCCTCTTGGTTTTCTCGTAGATTGACGCCACACACTCCGTAAGGTCCGCGAAGTATGCAAGTCGGATCCACTTGTTAGACATGGGTCGCGAAGTCGTCTGACTAATTCCCTTCGGTTTCGGGCTGGTTAAGATCGAAGGCTTGCTTGTCACAGGAGGGCTCGGGTGTATCGTGCTAACCGGTTGGGCCGCCCTTGCGTAATCCGATAGGGTGCTCTGCCTTATTACCACCGACGCTTGGGTACTTTGCTGAATCTGTGCGGCCAATTCAGAGGCTTCGGTCTCTTCGATCAATATCTGCTTTTCTATCTGTGCTAGTAGTGCGGAAAACGTGAATGCTTGTTTCTTTGTCAATGCTTGCTTCATTGGTCCGGGGAGCAGACCCAAGCGAAACACTGTCAAGGCCACGTTTTCTTCGCAGTGATCTAGGTCGGTTTTCGCGTCGATGAATCGCCGGGTATACTCTCTGAGGCTTTTCCCTAGTTTCTGCCTGCAATTCATGATGGTATCTCCGTTGGCTTGGAAGCTTTTACTTCCTACGAAGTGCTGCCTAAACATTGTCCAGAACATCCCGAAGTTCCGAATACAACCCTGCGGTAAACGGTTGTACCACTTAGAGGCTCGGTCCTTGAAGGTCATGGAAAAAGCTCTGCACATGAGTTTGTCATCGTTGTCGAAACTCAGCATGAAGTTTTTGAAGGCCTCCAAATGGTTATCCGGGTCCTTCTTCCCGTCGTACTTTTCTAGTTTAGAAATGTCGAATCGCTTCGGGAGTTGTCCCGCGAGTATTTCGTCGGACAGTGGGGACGCCCTCCAATTGACTTCGAACTCACACGTTCCTCCCCCGAGGCCTTCTGTCTGAATTCCATAGAGTCCCTCAGCTCCCGGGCTGATAAACTGGCTGCTAGTTCGGTAACCGTGGTTCTGACTGTTTGATGGCTGCCATGGCACAGGTGGCAAGGCTGCCCGATCTTCTCGACTAGCGGCACGCATTTCTTCCTTCTCAAAGGATACTGGGGTCTGCTTATTAGTGCTCCCCTTCTTATATTCCAGAGGGTCTGCTCTGGGTCCTCGGAGGCGTCGGGAACGACTTTTTTGCGTGCGCTGGACCCTTTCCCGTCGCCGGTACTCTCTGCCCGAAGAGTCATCCGAGGGGTAGTCAACCGTTGTACCACGATGATCCTCCGGGTACCTCCGAGCCCTAGCGGTTTGCTCGTCATCGGGGTGAGGTTCTCGGTAATACCTAACAGGTCGGGCTTCGATTCGCGGACCAACATCATGGCCTGCTACCTCCCGATCCTCCAAAATAGGTTCTTTGCCTTTTCCTTCCCGAACCCTTTTCTCACTTAGTTCCCGCTCTCTCTCTTCCTTTAACTTAGCAATATCTTCAAGAAGCTGTTTTCGCGTCATTATTAAGGTCGACCGTTTGTTCCGACCCCGGTCGTCGCACTCCCGACCAGGGGCTTCCTCTCCTCCCGACACCGAGACGGCTCAGACGACTTCTCTTCCGACCCTCTCTATCACAGCCTCGTTATTCATCCCGCAAAATATGATTTTCTAAAGAACAAAAGATTCCTTTTTTGGTATCACCCGATTCCCACAGACGGCGCCAATGATGAGATAATAATGGACTAGGAGAATATATCGGATCTTGTGTCAGATGTGACTAGAGAGAGAAAATCTAGAGAGAGAGAGAAAGAGAATATATTGGAATAATCAAAAGTCCCCACCTACCAAGCAAGTGGGTCACCTTTTATATTACAACAAGGTGGGCCTGATTGAGGCCTTAGTGGGTTGTCCATACATTATGATGACGCCCCTACGTTAATTCTAAGTTTACACACTGGTCCCTGAGAGATCCTAAATTCCTTATTTATTACATAAAAAGCCGTCTATCACAATTAGGCCCTCGTCATTTACATAGGTAAATTCCTCCCTCATCAATCCGGACAGGACAAAAGTAAAGAAATAACTAAACACTTTTTTTACTAAGCTATGTGCTAATCAGCTTAATAAGTAAATGGGTACTTAAATTTGAACCGGTTCCATAACTTGACCCGAACCCCTTTCATTAATGAGAGTAATGAACATTTAATACAATCAGCCAGCTCAAATCTTTCACTACTTCACACTAAAACATTTAATACTCTCTACACTTTCCAAAACACTGGAAAAAATTACCCTCAGCTCAAAATAAACCTCACTAAATTGGCGACCACAGTGGGAGGAGAAGGTGCCTGAATCTAGCATTCAAAACCAACAGAAAGACCTGTTCGGATGGATCCGAACGAGCAAGCAATTCCACCACCTGTGGTGGAGGTGGTTGGTAAAATAATGAATACACCACCGAAGAACGAGATAAGTTGAGAGCTGAAATAGAAGCATTGAGGGACATTAAAAAGGAAGAGATGGGTTTAAAGGATAAGTCTAAAGCGTCAGCCATTCACCATACTTGAAAATCCAAGGGAGAATGATCCATCAGCAAAAACTCATTTAAGTACGAAAAAGACCCATGTCAGTTTCAAGAAGTCTCACCGATCTAAGCTGGTGGAAAGCTCAGATTATGAGTCCTCCAGCAGCTCTTCGAAAGAGGATGAGCTTGAGGAATCTTTGTCATCAAGCAGTGATGAGGGGAGGTCCAGGAAGAAATAAAATCTAGTTAAGAAGTATTCAAGAAAGAGAGATAGGCATGGGCGACTTAAAAGGCATTTGGGCAAAGAGTCATCTCACAGCCATAGTCTCATGCACGTGGATCAGCTGCTGATTGATCCTTTTGCTTTCCATGATGAACCAGGTATTTTGCAACACCAAATTAAGACACAGTCTTTAGTCACAGCAGGAATTAGAGACAATCGCCATTGTCTGCCAAGATCCTGTCCGGAAACCTCCCTAGGAGGTTTGACAGTACTTAAATGGACAAGTATGATGGGAGTAAAGATCCGGACAATCATTTGGAGTAGTTCAAGAACTTCATGATGAATTTTGATGACAATCACATACTTCTATGTAGGGCCTTCTCCCAATCTTTTACGGGAAGTGCTCTGAAATGGTACAACAGTTTACCTCAGGGTTGTATCAGGAACTTTAACACATTTTGGGTTGCCTTCCGAAGGCAGTTTGTGGGGAGTAATGAGGTTAAGAAAATGGAGATATTATCATCCATTGTGCCCAAAAACCAAATGAGTCATTAAAAGACTATATAAGTCTGTTTGTAAATACCAAAAACGGGTTAGCTGATTGCTTTGAGCAAGTAGCAATAGCTTCTCTGAGACAAGGGTTAAACCCTGGAAATCTAGCTGATTCAGTGACAAGGAAGAAGACCATGACCTGGGGTGGTTTGTTAAACCAGGTGGGAAAGCAAATCAACGTGGATGAAACTAAAAAGACTAGGGTACACAGACAGGTGAGGTCTGCCCCAGCAGCTCCAAACCAAAATTAGTCCGGGTACAAGGCCAAAGAAACCGGACATGGGTCCAACAGGGCCAAACAGACTCAATCCCACCCAAATCCAGCTCAGAGCCAGCAATCCAGGAATAAACGAGGTCCTTGGGTCCAACCAAAGTGGTTTGCATAGTTAAAAGAAAATGTGGCAACTATTTATGACAAGGCTAAAGATGAGGTTCATTTCCGGAAGCAGGCAGCTCTTCAATCTCCCAGGGAAAGTCGTAATACTTGTTTTTTTTTCAGTATCATGATGATATCGGCCATAAAACAGAAGACTTCATCACTTTAAAGGAGGTACTGTTGGGAAAAGGCCCTTTCAAGAAGATGGTCAGGGTGTTATTCGTTGTGGTAGATTGCCACACGTGCTACAATGCAATCTTTGGAAGGCACTGGCTCTCTAAAATGCATGTTGTGGCCTCAATAGTCCATCAATGTTTGAAGTATGCGGTTCAAGGACAAGTGGGAGTTGTCCGGAGTAGCCAAAAGATAGCAAGGGAATGTTATGCAACTGCACTTGCTCCTAAGACTTTGGGGGCAGTCCGGGCTAATGAAGATTGGAAGTTATTGGGGCCTTCCGGGGGTGAGGGTGAAATTGATGACCCCAGAGAGACCCCTGGTGTTTTGATACCAATTGAAGAAGTTGAAACCCACTCTCTGGCTGAAGGAAGGAGTGTTAAAATTGGCTCCAAGATGGCACCAAAGTTGAAGATAAAGTTGTTGTCCTTTTTGGCAGACCACCAACATGTTTTTGCTTGGTGCAATGCTGATGTGACCGGAGTGCCTGCAAGTGTTATATCACACAAGCTGTCCATCCGGAGCGATGTTGCACCTGTTGTGCAAAAAAGGAGAGCTTTTCTAAGGAGAAAGCTGCAGTTTCCTTTATGGACTGCCAACCCAGTGCTAGTTAAGAAAAAGAATGGGAAATGGCCTATGTGTATCGATTTTACTGACCTCAATAAAGCTTGCCCAAAAGATCTCTATCCGGTCCCTCGGATAGATCAGTTAGTGGAATCCACATCTGGAAATAAGTTATTGTCTTTCATGGATGCCTTCTCTGGGTATAACCAGATACCGGTGGATCCGAAGGACCAAGATCACACTACCTTTGTTACAGATTGGGGTCTCCATTGTTACAAGGTGATGCCCTTTGGGTTGAAAAACGCTGGGGCTACTTATCAGAGGTTTGTGAACAAAGCATTTGCTGATCAGATTAGAAGAAATATGGAAGTATATATCAATGATATGATGGTTAAAAGCTTAGAAGAAGAATTGCACCTAACTGATCTTCAAGAAACTGTTGCCAACTTGACAAAGGTTAATTTAAAGTTGAATCCAGAAAAATGTGTGTTTAGGGCGCAGTCCGGAAAGTTTTTGGGTTATGTAATACGTGAAAAAAGGATACAGCCCGATCCAGACCAGCTTGATGCTCTGTCAAAAATGGACCCCCCTCAAAATATTAAAGAAGTACAGAGGTTGACATGAAGATTGGCTGCTTTAAATCGTTTCATTTCAAGGTCTTCGGGCAAATGTGCCCCGTTATTTCAGACCTTGAAAGGTGCTAAAGACTTCAACTGGTCTCCGCAATGCAACCAGGATTTTGATGAAATAAAAAAGCACTTGTCTTCATCCAAAACCCTTTTTTAAGCCTGTTGAACGAGAAACACTTTATGTATATGTGGTTGTGTCAGAATGTGCTATAAGTGTAGTGTTGGTAAGAGATGTGGACAATTATCCTCGTCCAGTGTACTACATCAGCAAGAGTCTAATAGATGTTGAGAAGAGGTACCTAAAGCTTGAAAAGCTGGCACTAGCCTTAGTGATTGCTGCCAGAAAAATGAGGCTGTATTTTCAGTCTCATTCCATCATCGTCCGAACGTATTTCCCACTAAAGAATGTTCTTCAGAAAGCAGACATATCAAGCCGGATGACCAAGTGGTCAGTGGAGTTGGGTGAGTATGACAATGATTTTGCCCCACAAACTGCTATCAAAGCTCAATATGTTGCTGATTTCTTGGTAGAGTTTCATTCGAACAGTAGTTCTAAAAAAGCTTCAGAAGAAAAAACTAAGAAAAAGTGGGTTTTCCGGACAGATGGTGGATCAAGCACAATGGGTTGTGGGGCTGGGATTTTCTTAACCTCTCTATATGGTGATAAGTTATACCAGGCTACATGCTTTGCATTTAGGGCCTCTAACAATGAGTCTGAATATGAATCAGCTATAGCTGGTCTTAAGTTAACTTTTCTATGTGGGGCTAAAAGAGTTAGATTGATGAGTGATTCTCAGCTTCTTATCCACTATGCTCAAGGTCAGTCTGAAGCCAAAAAAGAGCAGTTGATCAAATACTTATTCGTTCTTAAAGAAGTGGCAGCCAACTTTAAAAATGTTTGCTATGAGCATATTCCTAGATCGAAAAACACGCTGGCAGATTCCTTAGCAACCATAGCATACTATGAGTCCTACCCTTGGATTCATATACAGGAATGTCCATCTATACAATCAGACCAGAACAAAGAAGAGGAGGAAAGTTTGAGTATACAAATAGTTCAACCTAAAGATTATAGATTTCCCCTCCTTCAATACATCTCTGATGGGGATTTGCCTTCGGATAAAAACATGGCAAGAAACATTAAACATAAGGCTCGTGGTTTTTTTATCATAAGAGAAGTGTTGTATAAAAATCCTTCAGCAGACCTCTCCTGCGATGTTTGGGGGCTGAAGAATCCCAAACTGTTTTATCCGAACTACACGACGTAGAGTGATCATCACACTATGGCTATAGAACTCTAACCCGGAGAATTTTATTGACCGGATACTATTGGCCATCAATAATGTCAGATGCTAAGGAATTGATGAAAAAATGTGATCCATGCCAAAGGTATGGTAACGAAGTTCATATCCCAGCAGTGCCTATGGATTCTATCTTTGAGCCAATACCTTTTGCTCGTTGGGGATTGGATTTAGTTGGGCCTCTACCAATGGCGTCCGGAGGGTGCAGAACTATTATTGTAGCCATTAATTATTTCTCAAAGTGGATAGAAGCCGCTCCCCTGGCAGGAACCACGTTAAAAGCTGTTATAAAATTTATTTTGTCTAACATCTGTTACAGATTTGAAGTTCCACAAAGATAACCACAGATAACGGGCTACAATTGGATAACAAGGATATGGAGAGTTTCTGTGCCTCTAGGGGCATTCAGCATTGCTTCTCTTCTCCTTTCTATCCACAAGCAAATGGCCAAGTTGAAGTGGCTAACATGACCATTTTATCCGGTTTGAAAAATGATTTAGAAGGGGCTGCTGGGAAGTGGCCAAGCTATTTGCAAGAAGTCCTATGGGCATACCGAACTACTCCTAAGGCTGCTAGTCAGGAATCTCCTTTTTCCATGGTGTATGGGATTGATGCAATTACTCCTATAGAAGCGGCCCTACCATTGTACAGGGTCCACAACTATTCCGAACAAGCCAATGACATGACAATTAGGGATCAGTTGGACTTAAGAGAAGAAAGAAGGGTTAAAGCTCATCTTAGAACAACCCATTACCAAGGCTTGATGAGGATCAAATTTGCTTGCAAGATCAAGATAAGGGATTTTCGATCAGGAGATAAAATTTTGAGAAAAGTTTTCTTGCATACTAAGGAAAAGAAGTTCGGCAAACTGGATCCGAACTGGGAAGGCCCTTATGAGGTCTCTGGAAAGCTTAAGCCTGGGACATATAGGCTTCAAGACAAAGATGAAAGAAATTTGAAGCACCCATGGAATATTGAACACCTCAGGTTATATCTAGAATAAAAGTTGTGTAAATATTTACTTGTTTAAATCAATGTAAATATTAGGGGGCATACTCTTTCCTATCCTGGTGGCGCGGGGAGGTTTTAATGAGGTATCCAGTTTTTTCAATAAAATATGATACCTCCTTAAACCGTTTGATGGGGTTTCACTACAATTCTTTTCAAGTCTTTGATTTAATGTTATGGGTCTTTGACAGATCGGATTAATCTGGTTGAATGATGACCATTAAATACATGTCATCGGAGATATTAAATTCTCTCACTTGAAATATTTTTGAAATAATTGTGGCTCTTTAAACATTAGCTGTTAAAATTGAAAGGAAGTATGAAACAAATCAAAATTTAATAGATAAGCATGTCCGGGTGTAAACCAGATAACATTACCAAAGTACGAAATATGCCTTGTCCATCCAAGGATTTTAAATGTTTTGAAAAACTAATCCGAACTCAAACTGGATACTATTACAAAAATGTTTTGGCCATCCAAGGACTTTAGTAGTTCATAAATTAAGAAAACACAAAAGATATTTAAATCTTTAGGGCTTATTCCCTTCAGACGTTCCTGCATCACCTTATTTCTTGGGATCTCCGAGTTCAACACTTGAACTCTCACTGGTTCCTTGTTCTTCATCGGTAGTAGAGTCTATTCCACTGCTATAGTTGTGTTTGTCACCATCAGCCATGGTATGGAACGGGATGTCTTCGTACTCCACATATTTCCATAAGGGACCAAGCGTCCTCTTCGAAAACGTTTCATGGAAAAGCAGCACCATGTCAGACTTCACCTCAGCATACCTTACTTCCAAAGAGTCTATAACCTCATTGGTGTATTTATCAATGTTGGCCTGCATTTTCTGTTCCTGCTCCTTCTCCAAGTCTTCTTTCTCCTTGGTTACCTTAGAAATAGCATCTTCTAGGGAAGTCTTCTCACCGGACAAGGTCTGGATGACACCATCTTTGGTCTTCGTGTCTTCTCTTAAGGTTGAAAGATCTTTCTCCAAACCAGAGTACTTAGTTTGGAGCTCAGTATTAGCATTCACTGAAGTGCCAGCTTGATCGACAAATCTTCCTTGTCCTTCCTCAATACGCCAAGCTCTTTCTTCAATTCTTCTATGCTCTGATTAGCATTGAGGAGATTGGTTGACAGAGACTCATTGTCAGTATTGAGGGTGTTGATAAGGGTGGACTGGTTTTTCACCTGCCTCTCCAGATCGAGCAGTAGTTGGATATGACCTAAAAGAGAATGGGCTACCGTATCTTGATCTTCAGAAATAGAAAAATACTTACCGTTGTAGGTTACCATGTTGGAAGACCTTAAAGGACGGAAAGGACCAGCAAAGTCATCCTTCTCTGAGTCGGTGAAGTAAGACCGATGTCCTGAAGGGCTTTGATGTCCATACCATCAATCCCTCCTCCAGTACCCTTTTCGAGTTTCAGATCTGTTGGAATTTTCTCTACCAAGGTGGGGTCGGCAGAAGCTGGTGGATGAAGAAGCTCCGAAGGTCAAATAATTACTTCTTCCCCTAAGGTGACCTTTTTCTTCTTGACAGCCCTTTCGTCACTGCTTGCTCCCCTTTTCGGTCCTTCTTGGGAGGCCGTGGTGGATTTTGTGGTTCTCCTGCCTCCTTAACAGTCTCATCTTCAACTACCTTGAGCAAGGCAGCATCAATCCCTCCTTGGTTCCCCGAACCGGTTTCCTCTGTGGCAGCCCGAACTGCTTCTGTTGCAGTTCTCTTCTTCTTCCCCTTCATCTTGCTGGGAGCCTTGGCTCTAAAGGGCAAGACTAGTTTACCATCTTTTTCTTCTGCCCATTTGTCGATGACACCTGGAGGAGGGGTGTGGTAAATTCTTTCCATGTAAAATCTTTCTGACCTGTGGTATTCCACAGATGAGACCTCACCATATTGCCGGAGGTAAAGCAGTTGTGAAAAATATTCCCCTAACGTTCTGTAACCCACGCATTCAGTTTGACACATGTAGTCTGCTCCTCCTCCGAATATCCAGTATACTCATTCGGTAACACTGATAAAGAAGTAATGAATAATTCAGGATTGGAATATTTGTGAAGTGAAAGCAAGAACATGAAAAACAAAATTGAAAAGCTTACTCGTACTCTTCCATCTACTAGTTAGCATACTAGGGTTGGTTTTGGCTTTGATCTTCCTCCCATTTTCCCATGACCCACTGATAAATAAGAACTTAGTTCTCCAATTCTTCTCCGATTCCAGTAAGTTGTCTACCACTTTAAAGTTATTTCCCATGTTGTGGTGGTAGAATGGGATGCGGTGATTCTTGCACAGACTTGCTACAGCGACAAATTGCTCCATATGGAGAGGAATTTTGGACAGCCTTGATGCCATTATGCAAGCAAGGAGAGAGTACCAAACATTTGGACTTAATTGTCTTGGTCAAAGCTTTACCAGGTAAAAATACCTGACGATCTCTGGGTCTAAGGCGAACCTGAGCACCCAGTTGAACAGTTCGGTGAAGATGACTATTTTGTTAAGTTTGCAATCCATCAGAGTCTCCGGAGTGACAGGTATCCTCACCTTCACTGACTCTGGGATCCCCTATTTTGTCCGGATCCGGCCCAACTCGGCGGTATGAGTATAGACATAATTTATGTTTTGCATGGCCAACAAATACTTAACGTTGACATTCTTAAAGCAAGGCCCTACCTTACCCTCCAAGCGCTCCGGGAGATCCGGATGAGTCATACCAACTTTTAATTTGCCTTTGTCTTTTTTGTCAGATGCAACATCCCCGGTTTGTCCTGAGGCTTCGGTTTCGAAGGGGGCTTCTTCAATTCTGTCCTCCATTACTTCTTCCATCACTGTGGAAGGTCTATCAGTAGTTGTAGATGGGAGGCGAACAATTTCTGACACTAAAGGCTCTCCGGATGTATGGCCGTCGGTTGTCTCCAAAATCCTGATATCCAGTTGAGGCTGAGCTCCGGAGGACTTCGCTTGAGAGGTTACTTTAGATACCTCTGATCCGGAGGGATTATCTTGTGGGGCTCTTATAGAGACCTCTGATCCAGAGGGTTTATCCTTGGATATTGCTTTAGAGGCGTGGAGTTGATTTTTCTGGAGACTTTTCAATGTCTGAGCCCATGGCTATGAAAGGGGAGGGTTTTCTAACCCTCGATACTGCTTTTTCCTGGGCGGTGGAGGGTCGGGACTCCTGAACAGAAGAACCTGATGGAATTGGTGAGAGGCTTGGTTTGAACAACTGTTTAGGCTTTGGGTTTCTAATAGAGGATGACCCTTGGTCAGTTTACTGGGGTGGTTCACCAAACTTTTCGCTTGGGGAGACCGGGAGACTAGCAGCGATACGCTTCTCTCTTTCGACTTTCCTTGCTTTCTCTAACTCAGACAGGTTCAACCAGCCGCCTTTTATAAGAGCGTTTCTAGCCGTGAACATAAAACTATCCAAGAACAAGTTTGAAAGAAAAGGAGGAAAGCTCTGTAGAAGGTTTTTGAGTGATGAAGATAATGAAACAGTGAAAAAATGGTTTATATATTAGTAGAAAAAGGTAATACCTAGGAGGAGACGAAGAGGTTTATGCAATGATTAAAGACGACGCAGACGTGGGAAAAATTAAATGCATAGGCTACTTTCTAGGTTTAGTCGGAGCGCCAATCTAGGTAAAAAAAGGCTGGTATGTCGCAGATTGTGACACATGTCCCACGATCCAAAGAAAGCCTCTTAGAATTCTGAGAAAAAGTCAGTTCGGACAAACTTCAAGCTAGATACACAAGCGGGTCAGGAAAAGTTGTCACTGGCTAAGTAAAAAAAAATTAGTCCTTCCAAAGATTTTTGACAAGGCCTAAAAAATGGGCTACTGATGAGTTCAGATTATTCAGTCACAGCTCCCTGTGTTATCCGGACAAGGGAAATTCAGACTTAACTTGCCACTGAACTATCCGGACATGACAAAAGTAAAGAAATAACTAAACATTTTTTGACTAAGCTATGTGCTAATCAGCTTAATAAGTAAATGAGTCCTTAAACTTGACCCGATTCCATAACTTGACCCGAAAGCCCACGGGTCCTTAATTAAGGGTATAAATACCCCAACTACTTTCATTAATGAGGGTAATAAACATTTAATACAACCAGGCAACTCAAATCTCTCACTATTTCACACTAAAAAATTTAATACTCTCTAAACTTTCCAAAACACTTGACAAAATTAGCCTCAGCTCAAAATAAACCTCACCAATCATGACTAAGGGTGAGGTCATAAATTCGAACAAGTCCCATACCACATCATCCGAGGTATGGCAATAAAGAAGTTTATTTATGGAACACAAGTAATGAAGTCGTCTGATCCAAGGAGAGATACTGAAGGTAATATAAAGAATTTTGGGTGACATAAAATCTGAAGAGGCTCAAAAGGAAGGAATAATGGCATCCATTAGTTAGTCTTCATTCAGATATCTTCACAAGGACTGGGGGGCTACTGATAAAGGAAGGAAAATATAACTAATAACAAGGTTTATTACATAAAATATGACTAGATTCATGTATTTAGTGATTAAGGACTAAATTATAACAAACATAAGAGATAGAGGGGCTAAATGATATACCCTTAGAACTTGTTTGTAAAGAGTAAATGAGTGGGGTGAGAAATCTACTTTAACTGTGGTTATTATGTAATTCTACTACCCACCTCATGTACTATATAAAGGATATTTCCTTTTGGGGAAAATGACCAATGATTAGTCAATTATTGCTACATTTATTCATTTTGTCTCTTTCTCTCTCTACAAATCATTGATTCTCTTATTAAAAATATCTGATATGAACATTTCTTAGACAAACGCTCTCCTACGAACATTTCTAAATCTGAACTGACCTAAGAATTAGCGGAGATCATCATTGTCGACTTGCGAATAGCCAGCGGTAGCTAGTTTCAAGAGTGGATTGGATGACGATGGTACCCTATTCATAGACCTCATCTGATTCCCTATCAAGAAAATGAGAGACATCCTAGCTAGGACATACCAATTTATTTGAGTAAATGAATCAAATAAGAGGAACCTATACTCCGCATAACAGCAAAAAATCAAAGAAATCCGAGCAGACACATGAAGCGCTTAAGAAAATGTGTCGCACGGACTCTTCAAAAGCTCAAGTAAGTAAACCGTAACTTTCCTATTTTGCTAACCCTTCCATGAAATTTACGCCTCTTATGAACAACATAACCACCATATATGAAAAAAGAAAGAAAGGACCAAGTACCAGGCTCCACAGAGTATGTTCACAACTGATTACAAGAGGTCCCTTCGTTACTTCTTTGCATACCATAACGACCACGATCACCCCATGTATAAGTGCTGGAAATTAAAACAGGAGGTTGAGAGGCTGATCGATAGTGGAGAACTTTTCCAATTTTTCAAACAGAGAGAGTGTGGCAAGCAAGGATAGAGAGTCCAATGGCCCTCCAAACGAGGCCTCTGAAAAATCGAAGGAGTTGGAGAAACAAAAATTGATATGCATAATATTTGGGGGTTGAAGAGTTCAAGGGTGGTCCAGGGGTGATTTTGCTAAGCGAAGATTGTTGATAGAGGATTTTGCAATAGAGAAATGTTTAAGTGTCAGTTTTAGAGAGAGAAAGTTCAAGTAATAAAGGGTGTAGAGAGAGAAAGTCTCGTACTATTCATCTCGGGATTTGTGAAGCGTGTGTGGTCCTTTTATAGTACAATTGCGGACCCCACACGCTTTAATTTGGTCTAATTACATCTTTTGGTCCCTGCTTTTTGCTTTCTTCCTATTTTGGCTATGTCTTTATAATCTATACATTTTAGCCCTTATACATTTATTTCTATACATTTTCCACCTATCATACTTTTCTCTTGCTATTTTCTCCCATCAAGTTTCTTCTTTACAATTTGGCCCTTGTCTTTTATTCTTCCTCATCAGTAGCCCCCCCAGTCTTAGTAAAAATCGTTTTGCTAAGACTGAATAGTTCTCCTGACAGGCCAAAAGCGTTTCTTCTTCGAACTTCATAAGTCCTTCATCGAAAGGTCGCTCTACAAAACTGCTCGGACTGTCGGGGCCATAAACCACTTCTTTGAATTCCTCAAATACCTACAAGCCTCTTCGAAATGACTTGTAAACCTCTTCGAATACCTACAAGCCTCTTCGAGTGATTTGTAAACCTCTTCGAAACCCGTGAAGGCCTCTTCGAACTTCTGTTACTATCCGAGTAGCCCCCTCAATCCTTGCATCATTTTAAGCAAAGTAGTCTTCGAATAATTGCATACTTAGGCGAAAAAAGGGGTGCTAGGATTGATCTTGTTTATGACGTCATTGTATAAACACCTGTGTCAGCATACTTCTTAAGAAACGTTACCAATTCTCCTGATATTTTTGTCAGAAAACTCTTCCCCTTCCTTTGACATCCTCTGACACAAAACTCTTCACCTTCTTCTATAGCTAGTGGCAGAACAATGTCCACCTATATGGACCATCGTACCCCTAGGCAAACATCATAAAAATATCCCCGGGCTTCATTCATCAAGAAAGCCCACTAGTCTTTATAAATACCAACCTTCTTTCTTCATTAATGCAACTTCTGTTCAATTATTTCTAGAGAGATAAAGCTGGCGAACAAGCCCCGTCGAATTCCTGAGTGGTTGCTGATTAGTAAACGGTTCGAAGAGAGGGTTGCTGCTGGTGAAGACGTAAGGCCTCATCCCCCACCATTGACTACAACCTTTTTTGGTGCCTGGCCGCCTTCGAATAACTCGACCGCCATTATCCCCCGCGAAATAGCTCGACAAAGCTTGCTCAGCGAATCGAACCCCCCCAGAGAAATGGGTAAAGATAGATCACACAAACATTTGTCAGCTTCGAAGAGGAAGAAATCCCACAGAGACAGAAAAGGCTCTCATGAGCGAAAACGGGCCAGGGAAGCGCCCCTAGAGATCCGCGAACCAACTTTGCCAATAGACACTGAGAATCTCCCCCGATCTTCTGCCCATAGTCCTCCTTGAAATTCTGCCAGCAGTCCTCCTCGAACTTCTGCCAACAGTCCTCTACGAATACCCACGAGGACAGCCACAAGCCCTCGACATGTTTCGAACAGCCCTCCTCGAACTCGTGAAGCAAATGGGTCTAGTCTTCCTTCCACTCCATCCATGACCATCCATGGGACCCAGTTCTCCCCCTCGAAAACACTGATTACCGAGGAGGACATGCTCAACAGACATGAAGAAACTTTAGATGTCAAAGGGAAAAAACCCCTCAAGAAGCCCCTCGAACCAAAAGTGCCAACCATCCCCTTCCTGGGTCCTTCGAACCTGGCCACGCCTTCAACCATACCGATATCCGAAGAGAAAGCTCGTCGGATTGCTCCAAAATTGAAAGGGGACGTCACATTGCCTTTGGAGTTAGATAGCATTGCTAGCAATAACATCCGGGGCATCGAAAACAAACATATGGTGGCCCTTGCCAACATTAAGTACAAATATTTTTCGAAGGAGGAGGAAATAATGCTAAGGACTCGGTGGGGCATCCCTTCCTATGTTAATATCAGATTCCCCTCTAAAGGAGAGACACCCTTATCTATGAGGGACGATGAGTTGGTGGTGTACACCGAAATCATGAACTGGGGGTTGAGATACCCCTTAGACCCCTTCTTCATCGAATATTTGTCAAGGATAGACCTCTGCCCCTCACAGGTTGGGCCCAACATGTGGTTTACGTTAATGGCCTGTATCATGGCCTCGAGAATCTCGGGTCAAGAATTTTCATTGGAGCAACTCATTGGCCTTGCCGGTTTGGCCCGAAATCCTTACTTCCCCTTCTATTCATTGACATTCAATCCTTCGAATCCACTCCTTCGAATCCTCACAAGCTCTCTCTAAAGTGGAGGCAACAGTTTCTTTTTTTCTCTGGTTACTGGGAGACCGGATCAGAAGCCACTCCTTCGAATCCTCACAAGCTCTCTCTAAAGTGGACAATGAAGTGTAAGTATTCCTCCAACTTTTACTCTTCGAATTTAGGCCTTCGAATTTTATGCTTTCTCACAAGCTCCTCGAAAAGTTGAATGCCTTCTGACTAACATGTTCCCTCGAACTTGTATTGGTATGTTGTTTTGATGTTTAGTCACTTGTTGCAGCTATGACTGGGGTGTCCGAACCCTATATTGACTATGTCGAGGGAGCTACCACTGTATTTACGAACCTTCGCTTGTGGGCAAAGGAGCATTGGGACCATCGATTCCGCCTTTTCTTCATGGACAACAATTTGGCTAGGAGTTGACTCTGGAGGCTCAATCCCCTTGATCGCATAAGTATGAGGGGGTTGATGACTCCACCCTCGGAGCGAGAGGTGCTAGACCGGTGCAGCCAAAAAGATTGTGTAATCTACTTGCCCAAACGCTCCCGTTCGCAGAGCCACCTGGGAGAACCTTTAGAAGACGAAGCACCAACAACCCAACAATTGAACCTCGAAGGGTCTGTTAACGTTCAACAGCCTCCTTCGAACGACGCTGGAGGGTCGAACTCTCAACCTCCTCCACCCAGTATTATTACTTCAACTAATGTTAATCCTCCTCCCTCTGCTCCTTCGAGGAAGGATGCCAATGAAACTTCAGCTAGCCTTGATCCACCTCCCCCTGCTCCTTCGAGGAAAGATATGAAGAAAAGAGATAAGGGTAAGGGCATCATTCTCGAGCCCATCGAGGAACAATCAGAGGGGGGAGAAACTCCTGAGCATCATGAAAGGGCAGACCTTGGAACAGAGGTTCATGAAGTTGAAAGTGATTCAGAGAATAAGGATGGGCATTCTTCGAGGGAAAATTCTCAACAGTCCCGACGCTTGCCTCTTACTGAGGCTTCTCATCCAGCCTCCTTTGACCATAACCCAAATTTGGCGCCTGTCCCCATGCCTCGAAGCAACCCACCTCAACGCCTCGATCCAGAAATTGTTGGAGGTAGATTTTCAGAATTTGACTCTGCAGAGCTAGGATCTCCCTCGAGCTCTTTCGAGGTTCCTTTAGATGATGATTTCTCAATGTCTCTTCGGAGATTGCTGCACACCTCAGTGAACAGAGGAAAGAAGATGTGCCATCTGGAGAAACGCAAAAATCACTACAAATTCAAGTCATCATTGGCTGCCTCTCACCTCGAAGAAGCGAAGAAGCAATATGCAGTGATCGAGGGCCAAGCTGACGCCTTGTACGAGCGTCTTTCTGCTTCTGAGAACTATGTAATAATGCTAGAGAGGTGTTGTAAAAAAAAAAGAGGGATTTATACAAGGAGAAGACTGATTCCCAAGAGCTAATGATAGCCGAATACAAAAAGGGGCATCGCTTGGCTTGCGATGGATTCGAACAATGTACTGAGGCCCTTCGAAAGGTAGTTGCAGAGCGTGATCAGTTGGAGAAACAGATCAAAGGTTTCCTTGTAGAGGTCGAGGAGGCGAAGGAGAAGGCTGTGGATGCTTATGCAGCAACATGTTCGAAGAACTTACAGGCCCGGGATGCTGCTACTCGAGCCGGCTTGTTGACCCAAATATATGCTGAGCATCCTGAATATAACCTGGGGCCTTTTGGGAAGCTTGTCCCCCCAGAACTTCGCCCTCCCCAAATAGTTGTAAGTGAGAGTGAAGACTCAGAGGGTGAGGGGAGTGATTCCTCGAAAAATGCAGATTGAGTCAGTTGTTTTTTTTTGTGCATGGCCCAATAGGGCCTCTTTTTGTAATGACCTGAACATGTTGTATTGTTCCAATTGTGTGAGATAGGGTAAGTTTTGTAAGGGCAATGAATATTCTTCACTTCTATATATATTATGTTTGGAACAAGTTCTGCCAACATCCAACTATGTTGTCCTTCGAAAGATTATTAGTTAGTTAAATTCACACATATTATGAAATAAGGCCTTCGAACTCCAATTTCATTGGCCTTCGAACAATTTTTACTTAGACAGATTCATCAGTATTATGTTTGCCATAAGTCCTTCGAATTCCAATTTCCTTGGCCTTCGAAAATTTTTTACTTAGATAAATTCACCAGATTTTCTGTTTGTAATAAGGCCTTCGAATTCCCATTTCCTTGGCCTTCGAACAAATTCACTTAGATAAATTCATCTTGTTTTATGTTTGTAATAAGGCCTTCGAATTCCAAATGGATTGGCCTTCGATCAATTTGACTTGGATAAGTTCACAAGTATCATACTTGTAATGAGTCCTTCGAATCTCCATTGTATTGGCCTGCGAACAATTATAGGGTCGCCGAAAAATTTAAGGAGATGATATTTTGATTCACAACTGAGAGTGGATTCGAGGCACACCGTAATGTGACCCAAAGTATAGTTTGAAGGTCTCAAAACATCGAGGCACATCTTTAATGTGTCCCAAAGAATAGTTCGAAGGTCCCAAAACATCGAGGCACACCGTAATGTGACCCAAAGAATAGTTCGAAAGTCCCAAAATATCGAGGCACACCGTAATGTGACCCGGAGAATAGTTTGAAAGTCCCAAAATATCGAGGCACACCGTAACGTGACCCGAAAAATAAATAAAGTAATAATGAAAGTGGGGGCATACGTTATCGTGACCCCATGGAATAATTCGAAAAGATAACTAATCGAGGCACATTTTACTGTGACCCAAAAAATAGTGCGAGGGACAACAATTCGAGGCACATGTTACTGTGACTCAAAAAATAGTGCGAGAGACAACAATTCGAGGCACATGTTACTGTGACTCAAAAAATAGTTAAGGCAAAGAAACTTTGTATTTAAGGGGATCATCGAAACACCTCATTAAAACCTTCCTGTGCCTAATAGGGTAGGAAAGAGTGTGTTCTCACCAAAATTTGTTCCAAGGGATACATAGAAAGTGAAAAGAAATACAATGATATCTGGCTCTGCTAATCAAGGTACAACTTTAAATGCTCAATATTCCAAGGTAAGCGGAGATATCGCCCGTCTTTATCTTGCAACCGATATGTGCCTGGTTTTATCCTGTCGGTGACCTCATAAGGGCCTTCCCAGTTAGGTCCCAACTTCCCCAAACTCTTGTCTTTAGTGTGCAAGAAAACTTTCCGTAGGACCTTGTCTCCCACTTGAAAATCTCTATGTTTTACTTTGGATGCATATCGACTCCTCATAAGAGTTTGATAGTGGAGGGAAGTCAGATGTGCCCGCTGTCTCTTTTCCTCAACCAAATCCAAAGCCAATGCTCTACTCTGGTCATTTGTGCCTGAGTCATAAGTTGCTATTCGATGTGAAGGGAAAAGGATCTCCGGGGGGACCACGGCATCCATCCCATAGACTAAGGCAAATGGAGACACAGCGGTGGCCGTTCGAGGGGTCGTTCGGTATGCCCACAATACCTCCTATAAATAGTCGGGCCATTTCCCCGCTTTGCCTTCCAAATTCTTTTTCAAACCGTCGAGGATAGTACAATTAGTTACTTCCACCTGCCCATTTTCCTGAGGGTGAAATGGTGCCGAAAAACATTGTCGTATGCCCCTTGATACACGGAAGCTCTAGAATTCTTTGTTATCAAATTGAGGCCCATTGTCCGTGGTAATCTGCAATGGTACACCAAAACGACAACAAATATTAGATAGAACAAATTTGATCACGTCTTTGGCCATTGTTCCCGCGAGCGGCTCAGCTTCCACCCACTTAGAAAAATAGTCGACGGCCACAATTATTGTCTGCCTACCCCCAGAAGCCATGAGTAGAGGCCCAACCAAATCAATGCCCCATCTGTCAAACGGAACTGCCTCCGAGATGCTTTCTATCAATACCCCAGGTTTGTGAATTACATTAGCATAGCGCTGACACGTATCGCAGCATTTGACCAAATCTTTTGCGTCAGCCGTGATAGTTGGCCAATAATAGCCTGCCAAGAATACCCTGCGGATTAAAGCCTTATATCCACAATGAGCAGACCCTTCACCATCGTGTAATTCGGAGAGGATAATTTGTGACTCAGGCAAACCCAAACACCTTAATAAAGGCCGACTCAAAGATCTTTTATACAATAATCCTCCCAACAAAATGTAACCGTGAGACTTGAATCTAACTTTTCTGGCTTCATGTTTGTCGACGGGCAAAATGTTATGAGCTAAAAAATCAATGAGAGCTGCTCTCCAATCAGGCGT
This sequence comes from Limnanthes douglasii subsp. nivea, assembly GCA_036936605.1. Lineage (NCBI taxonomy): Eukaryota > Viridiplantae > Streptophyta > Magnoliopsida > Brassicales > Limnanthaceae > Limnanthes > Limnanthes douglasii. The sequence goes on from JAUPFV010000004.1 coordinate 298,088,987, forward strand.
AATCACATGGCTTTCCTCCGAGATATTCATTGCATGCTCTTCGCCAATCGAGATCGAAGGGCATGCCTGAACCAACACCCACGGATATCCTTCTGTTCGTGAAGCGGAGGCGAGAGAATCTGGGACAACATTTAATTGTCTTCGAACATGTTCGAACTTGACTCCCTCAAATTCAGATGCCAGATCTTTCATCATTTTCAAATACTGTATCAGTGATGCCTTCCTGGCCTCGGACTTCCCGGAAGCTTGATTTATCACCAACTGAGAGTCACTGATCAATTTTACTCGCCGAGCACCACATATTTGAGCCAACCGTAAGCCCGCTAGGGCAGCTTCATACTCAGCTTCATTATTCGTAGCCTTGAAACCGAAACGAATGGCTTGAAACATAGCTACCCCTTGCGGGGATACCAACTGGATACCTGCCCCACTGCCTGAAATATTTGACCCACCATCCGTACGTATTATCCATTCCTCTTCGACAACCGTGTCATGTTCCTCCTGCTCTTCTCTGCCTGAGTAGAACTCAACCAGAAAATCCGCTAGAACTTGTGCCTTTATCGCCGTTCGAGGCTCAAACGTTATGTCGAAGTCTCCCAGCTCCACAGACCACTTAGTCATCCTACCAGAGATGTCTGGTCTCTGTAATAGACTCTTCAGAGGAAAATTCGTCCGAACAACAATTGGATGGGCTTGGAAATAAGGTCTCATCTTCTGTGCCGCCGTCACCAATGCTAAAGCTACCTTCTCCAAAGTAAGATATCGCTTCTCGGCGTCCAGCAAACTCTTACTGACATAATAGATTGGCCTTAGAAGAGAATCATCTTCACGGAGGAGAACGGCACTGACAGCACATTCGGATACTGCTACGTAGACAATTAACGTCTCCCCTACCACAGGTTTAGTTAAGATTTCCGGAGAGGCCAGATACTCTTGAATGTTTCGAAAAGCGGTCGAACATTTTTCAGTCCAACAAAAATGCTTCGCATTCCTCAATATTTTAAAGAACGGGGCACACTGATCCGACGAGCGGGAAATGAATCGATTCAGAGCAGCCAATCGTCCTGTCAGAATTTGCACTTCTTTAATATTTCGGGGGGGAGTCATGGAGATCAGAGTTTTTAGCTGCTCGGGGTCAGCCTCGATGCTTTTTTCGCTGATCATGTATCCAAGGAATTTTCCTGACCTTACCCCAAAAATGCACTTCTCCGGATTGAGTTTGAGATTGACCCTGCTTAAATTGTGGAATGTTTCTGCTAAGTCAGCAAAATGATCTTCGTCTCGCTCACTTTTGACTAGCATATCGTCGATATAAGCTTCCATGTTTCGCCCAATCTGTCTTTCGAAAGTTTTATTAACCAAGGGCTGATAAGTTGCCCCCGCGTTTTTCAACCCGAACGGCATGACCTTATAGCAATATAAACCTCGTCCAGTAATAAATGAAGTGCTTTCCTCATCGTTGGCAGCCAGTGGAATTTGGTTGTATCCCGAGTAAGCGTCCATAAAAGATAACAAATAAATTCCCGGAGGTAGAGTCCACTAATTGATCAATTCGAGGCACAGGAAACGGATCCTTAGGACAAGCTCTGTTCAGATCCGTAAAGTCAATACATATTCTCCACTTTCCATTTTTCTTTCTCACCAACACCGGATTCGACGCCCATACGGGATAATGCGACTCGCGAATATGACCTATGCTCAACAGTTGTTCGACCTCCAACAAAATCGCTGAGGCTTTTTCCGGAGAGACAGGCCTTCTCTTCTGGACTATGGGTCGCACGTCTAATTGTATCGCGAGTTTGTGACACATAATTTCCGCCGACACACCAGTGACATCCTGTGCACACCAAGCAAACATATCAAGTTTATCAGATAAAAAAGCAATCAACTTCTCTTTAAATTCCGGAGAGAGATGGACCCCTATTTTCAGAACTTTGCCAGTCGCAAATTCGTGTGTCGCAGAGTCTTCCTCTGGGACCTGAAATCCGGGGGCCTCCCTCGGATCATCACATGGGATGACCTCGGGGGGGGGGGGGGGGGTCCCCTTTAATTGCTATGCTGAGTCAGATAGCCCCCCTCGAACCCCCTTAGAGGATAGGGCGACCTGGTAACATTCTCGTGCCATCTTCTGGCTACTTCGGACTGTCCCAATATTGTTTCCGATCACGTATTTTAGGCATTGATGCACCATAGAGATTACGCCGTGCATCCGGGATTACCAAGAGCGACCCAAGATAGCATTATAGGAGGTCGGCACGTCAACCACAATAAAGAGTACCTCCACCTTCTTTTTAAACGGTCCACGGCCCAGCTCAACCATACACTGCAATTCTCCCACTACAATTGCTGTGGCACTAGTAAAGCCCACTATTGTCCGGTCGGATCTTCGGATAACTGGTGGGTCAGAGATGCGGCGATAAGTGCTCATAAACAAAATATTCGCCGAGCTCCCAGTGTCGATGAGTATTTTCTGAATCTGATCCCCCGCGATGCCCGCCGCAATCACTACAGCGTCCTCGTGAGGGCCTGCAACATTCTACATGTCATCATCATCGAAACAAATAATTGGAGAAGGTGAGCGGTGCATTTGCGCAGAGACTCCTGCTTCGATCTGGGTGGTCAAGTTGACCATGTGCCTTTTGCGAGAACTGTTAGAATTTCCCGCGATTGTGTCTCCCCCGAAAATTGCCAAGGAATCAAAAAATGCACACAGACTGTCCACCCTTCCCCTCGGAATTTCTTCCTCTACCAGGTTCACATTGTTCCTCCCCACTTTAGGGTCCAAATATTCTTGCTCGATGTCGAAATCGTCGACACCCTCGGAAATTACCATGGCTGTGTCAGTATTCTTCGAGACAGCTTTTACCACGACATTCTTCTGGGAGTGCTTTTTGACGTACTCCAACAGCATTCCATTCTCGATCAGGGCTTGCACCTCTTTTTTCAAAGCTATGCAATCTTTGGTGTCATGCCCTACATCCTCATGATACTTGCAATATTTGTTAACGCTTCTGCTTTCCCTCGGAGTCTGTATGGGAAAAGGCTTTCTAAACGTGACCGAAGATTTAGCTTTATCAAATATTGCAGCAACATTCTCTGTCAACTCCGCAAAATAATCTGGTCGAACCCATTTGTTTGATATGAATCTTCCTCCTTGATTGTAGTTTTGTTGATTGCCATAGTACTATGGGTTTGACTTTTGCCTCGGAGGGTACTGACCCGTGGTTTTAGCTTGGACGTTCGACCGAGAGCCCTGGGCGCTTGGCTCAGTCCTTTGGAATTGATTATGGTCCAGCTGCTCTCCTGACCCTTTCTCCGAGGCCTGGGTTTCTTCCACCAAGATTCTCTTCTCAACTTGATCTAGTAATGCTCCGAAGGTCATCGCCTGACTTTCTGCCACCGTGTCTTTCTGCAACCCGGGGAGGAAGCCCATCCTGAAAGCTGCAAGTGCCACAGAGTCCCTGCAGTATTCCATATCTGTCTTGGTCTTGACAAAACGATTGGTGTAATTTTTAAGGCTCTCCCCCACTTTTTGTCGACAGTAGATTATGGTGTCCCCGTTGGCCCTGAACTTCTTGCTCCCCACAAAGTGCTGTCTGAAGATGCTCCAGAACATATCGAAATTTTTGATAGAGCCCTGAGGTAGCCTGTTGTACCACTTGGATGCTACTCCCTTGAAGGTCTGAGAGAATGCTCTGCAGAGAAGCTTATCATCGTCGTCGAAATTGATCATAAAGTTCTTGAACTGCTCGATGTGGTTGTCCGGGTCCTGTGTCCCATCGAACTTTTCTAGCTTCGAAATGTCAAAATGCTTCGGGAGGTTCCCCACTAGAATCTCCGAGGAGAGCGGAGAGGCTCTCCAATTGTGTCCCGTTCGATAAATGTTGGATCTCAGATTGTCGTTATTCGAGAAGTACAACCCCTCATCGGAGGGCAAAGTATATTGTTGTTGCCACTCTGAATTTCGAGGGCCCATGTCATTCTTACCAGGGCCCTTTGCTTGTTCATGAGATCGATCACCAACTCGATCGTGGCGACTTTTTTCCCGCGAGGATTTCCTCTCCGAACTCCTTCCCCGTCGGAGATCAGTTCGCCTATGATCACGCTTTTTCCTTCTGTGATATCTCCGAGGAGATGATTCAGAAGTGCTGTACCGCGAATAGTCGCTCGAAGGAGCCGAGTCCGATCGGTGTTCCTCTCTTCTCCTCGAAGATCGTCGCTCACGCCTCTGATATCTGTCATCTCTATTTTTGGGACGCAATTCAACGTCGCGCTCCTCCTTTTCAATTACAGCTTCTCTCCTTATCTCCGATCGAAGATTTTTCTGTGCGGCTTCCTTTTCCGCTTTCAACCTTTCAATTTCCAACAACAATTCATTCCTCTGAGCCAGGAGAGCCGAGTCATCGAAAGCGTTCTCGACTCGCCGACCTCCTTCTCCTTCGGACTCCATGTCGTTCTGAAAGTCGTCCGCCTCCATGTTCTCCTCGCAATGATTGATCAAATCGTCCCCTTGACCTTCCATGGTCCTCCTCGGAACAGGGATTATTTCCAGGAAGCGATTATCGACAGTGTGATTCTCGTTTCCCACAGACGGCGCCACTGAAGAGTTCAAGGGTGGTCCAGGGGTGATTTTGCTAAGCGAAGATTGTTGATAGAGGATTTTGCGATAGAGAAATGTTTAAGTGTCAGTTTTAGAGAGAGAAAGTTCAAGTTGTAAAGGGTGTAGAGAGAGAAAGTCTCGTACTATTCATCTCGGGATTTGTGAAGCGTGTGTGGTCCTTTTATAGTACAATTGCGGACCCCACATGCTTTAATTTGGTCTAATTACATCTTTTGGTCCCTGCTTTTTGCTTTCTTCCTATTTTGGCTATGTCTTTATAATCTATACATTTTAGCCCTTATACATTTATTTCTATACATTTTCCACCTATCATACTTTTCTCTTGCTATTTTCTCCCATCAAGTTTCTTCTTTACAATTTGGCCCTTGTCTTTTATTCTTCCTCATCAGGGGTCATAAACTATTAAGGAACAATGTTGCCGCTTGGAAGAGACATAGAAAGGATTTGGATATCCATTTGGCGGGCAATTTGTTATACCATAATTACGGAGAGCCGGTCGCTGACCTTAAATTTAACCATGATGATCTCGGGGGGGGGGGAGGGGGTGGTATTGTGCCTCCATGAGGACGCCCTTGATGTGTATTCATTGTGGTTCGTAGAGAAAAATAGTTCTAGATAGACAAAATCAAGAAGTGCAAGTAGTTTAATCTCAAAAGTCAGAGTCCCCTTCTCAATTCATACTTGACCTTTATACATAGGCGCAAGTCAGATATAACTGAAAATTGTTACACAAAGGGATTAATTTCATTCGTTATTTATCTATACACAAAGTTTTAAATCTCTTTCATAACTATACAATTTATCATACAAGGTTTCATTCATTTACAATTTGATCTCCAATGTTCTATTTCCTTATCAGTAACCCTCGTAGTTCTTATGAAAGTCAGTGAATGAGAACTAATTGTCATCGAAAATCTTCATTAGTGGAGAAAAATCCCCATTGTCCAGGATTCAAACAATTTCAAACTTACTATCTCCATATACTTGGCAAAATCTTGTCCTCAAATTAATGATAATTTCTTCAACGCTTTAGACATTTCCTTATGAAGTCAATTCTTCTATCAGTCATAATCGTTCGAAGTAGAAATCGAATAGGTGATGATAATGCCCTAGGCTCTACGTCTGTCACTAGGCCTATCATATGACACGTGTCAAACTCTCCTTTACGCAACTGTTTGGAATTCTGCCCACTTTATTTTTCCACCTCTTCAAATTTCCTCTCCCTCAATGTTTCCTATAAATACATCTCTGCAACTCCTTTTTATTCACAATTCTTTTTTAGAGAGAGAGAGAGTTTACTTGTTTTATGAAATTTCTTGGCTACCTTCATCTTCAACCTTTAAGCTACCTTCACCGGAAAACACAAATCCACCTCCAAACTTTAAGTTTGTTTATAATAAAACATCCCAAACTTAAAAAGCCAAAAGCCAAAAACCCAGAAATTCATCCACCCCAGATAAACTGAAACCCTACTCTGGATTATATGACTACTTCGGCATAAAACAAATAAATATAGGGCAGTTGGTCTGATAAGCAGCACACCTCAGGGTTTATCCATAGAGATAATATATTACAGTTACTTTGATCCTAATCAAACTCCTCTTACCTTTTCAAACTCTCCTCTTCTAGAAGAAGGTCAATCATCTACATTTAGACCATCACCTCAAATTCCTTCTGCAAACTCAGGTCCTTGAATTAATCGTAAAATAACCCAAACAACATATTCTTCAAGGAGATCAGAGGAAACTCCTTCTCTAGTTAATCATGAGCCCCCTCGTCCACTGCGCAAGGAAACTTTTCATGTTTATACAAAAATTCAACTGCCTCAAACACTAAAAAGAAAAACCTTCATATCTACGGGAGACGATGCTGATTACACCCCGAATCCTTCAACCTCTTTTGCTCCCCTGATGGATGTTGTTGAGACAACTACAAAGTCTCAACAAAATCCCTCAAGTAGAAATAATAGAGAACCAACATCGAATCATAACCCACCTCGACTCATGGATGAGGCATCTGAGGAGAAAGTTGACTCTGAAGCCACACAATCAAACGTCGAGGCTGATACAAAAGATGATGCTTCAAAAGAAACGAACAGTGAAACAGTGAAAGATGTTTCCAAAGCTTATGTTGAGATTTCTGAAGATCTGGTCACCTTAGTTGGTGAAAATTTGAAACCATTCAACCCTGAATATATATTGGCACTAAAAAATGTGCCATGTATTTATTATCAAGAGTCTCAATGCCTTAAAACAATAATGGGGATTTCCTAGAAAAAATTATACTTTGGCTTCCACAAGAAGAAGAGACCCCATTTGACTGTGGAAATAATGAGCTGGTGGTATACCTAGAGATAATCAACCGGGGTTGTTGGTTTCCGTTCGACTCTATGATTGATATTTTGAGCTCTTCGACCTCTATCCTACACAAGCTACTCCCATCAATGGTTCACCCTTATGTCCATTATCATGACGACTAGACTTGCCCAAAATCCTCTTTCTATCAGAGATTTCATTGCCCTAATAAAGCTTTCGAAGGGCCGTGTCTTGCCCTTCTACTATCTCACACTTAGCGATGATCTGAAGATAGTCGACGATCTATTCGAGGTTGAAATTTTTTGGAAGCAAAAATTTGTCTTCATATAAAGGGCCTGGGAAAATAGAAAGGAAATTTTTGAGGCGAATCCATCAAGACTCAACCTCGTATAGATGAGCAACAGTAAGCTGTTTCTCTTTTATTGTTGTTTTAAATATCTTGTTTTAATCTCTGCTTATATTTTTTTTATATCAGAAATTCCGAGACAGTATAAGATTCTCCAAAAAGATGCCAAAGAAAGTTTTGCCAAGTTAGCGACATAAACGCAAAAAAGAGTGGGACAATGGGTTCCACTCAACTTTTTTGCCCATTAACTTTATCAACAACCACTTGTGGCGAATCACAAGTGGTTGATGACTTCCTAGAAAATCAGATGAAGCTTCCAAACCCGAGGCTAGCTATGAAGAGACTAGTGGCGCCTGATGGTAAGGTGTTTCTTCTAGTTTGAAATAGGTCAGAGAGCCATCTTTCCTTTAAAAAGAAAGGAAAAAAGATAAAAAAGAATCTAGCACATCTAGTTCTAGACCTTTAGTAATTCTGACGTCGCAGCCAAAACCGAAGAGAAAGATGACAAAAAAGAGTGTCCCCACCATTGAAGAAAAAGAAGAAGTCGGGCCTGCCCCAAAAAGGAAAAATATAGCAGCCTCGAAGAAAAAGAAACATACAGCTAAAACAACTCCTCAAAAAAAGTAAAAAAGAAAGTTGTACAAACTGCTCAAGAGGTGGTGTCTTCTGATGCTGATGAGGTTGTTGTGGTGGAAGATGAACAAAAATAAAGTAAAGTAGGTGGAGAACAATGATACAATCAGGAAGGAGAAACTGCTACAGACAATGACCGAGGTGATGATCACTTTGATCATGATAGCTTTATCAACCTCGATCAATCTTAAGAGCTTGGCAGAGATGAAGATCCATACATTCAAGAACTTCAGGACGAACTAAAATGTTATGGTAAAAGATCTACTCCTGGACTTCCTGAGGAAACTTCACCAGAGATCTCTTTCCCTCCATCTTACTCTGCTCTTATACCTTACTCTAGTCCAGTATTCATACCTGTCGAAGAGCCATCCGAAGACGCTGTACTTGCTCTTCAACCATTTTCCGACTTTGGCATTGCAACACAGTAATTATGCCAAGGAGTTGAATATTCTCGAAGCTACTTGGATAAAATGGAAAATGAGATGGTTCGTCAAAATGAAATTGTTGTTGCTGGGAAGAAAATGAGAGAAATATTCGGTGGTATGGTGGAGAGACAATTTTACAAATTCTAAGCTGTCAGATTAGAATTTTTCAAAGGAATCAAGGGGAGTCTACCGAGAATAATTCCGACGACAAATAAATTTGTTTTCCCTTTTTCCCTTTGTTTTTTGTATATGTCATCCATTTGTTGTAGGATGACTTAACTCTATTAAATGCCATTTGTTTTGGTATTGAAAATCTTTTTTCTGTATTCATCAAATTTATGCAATAGTACCTTTATTTATGTTAATATTTTCATTATTTTTTTTATCTAATAAGGCATGATTGCTTGGAATGATTATACATAATACAAAGTGTATTTATAAAATGTTAACACTTTTCACACAAATAGTGTGTTTTAGATGACATAATACTTCGAACATTATAGTACGTTTAAAGAACGTATCACTTTGAAAATTGTAGTGCGTTTAAAAAACGTAACATTTCGAATATGGTAGTGCGTTTATAGAACATAGCACCTCGAATATGGTTGTTTCTTCAAAAAGTGTATACAACACTTCGAAATAATTACTCTTGGTCAACTTCAAAGATGATCATTCTTTGACTAGTTACCAAAATAATTTAAATAAGTATACCTAAACAACTATTGGCCAAAAAATAGTTTTATTGATAGCATCAAATATTTACATAACACCTCATTAAAACTTCCCTATGCCAACAGGTTAAGAAAGAGTGTGTTAATTATTCAAGATTTTTTTAAAAAAGAGATAGTTACTCCAAGTACAATTTTAGATGTTGTATCTTCCACGAATGTTGAAGCATCCTCCCTTGTTTGTCACAAATGCGATAAGAACCTGACTTTATTTTTTCCACAACCATGTATGGACCCTCCCAATTCAAGGCCATCTTGTTGAGGCTCTTTTCCTTAGTATGGAGGAATACCTTCCTTAGAACTTTATCACCAACCTTGAAATCCCTCCTTACCTTCAAATTATTTCTACTCCTCATAAGAGTCTGATAATGATTTATATTTAGATGAGCTCTAATTATTTGTTCCCCAATCAAGTCCAAAACTTGTCTTTGGCTTCGTTATTCAGGTCCTCGAAATACTAAGTTACTCTATAAGAAGGTAATGTAGATTCTGCAGGACTAACAACATCCATTGCATATACAAATGCAAAAGGAGTTTCTTTAGTAGCCTCTCTATGCGTTTTTTTTTATAAACCCATAACACATTTTGTAAATAGTTAGGCCAATTCCCTGAAACCCATGTCAAATTATTCTTTAAACGTTCTAAAATAGATCTATTTGTCACCTCTACATGACCATTTTCTTGGGGGATGGATATGTGTAGAAAAACATTGTGTTATTCCTCTCGGAGCACCAAAAAAAGCCATTTATCTATTGTTAAATTGAGGTTCGTTATCCGTGGTATTTTTTCAAGGTATCCCAAAGTGGCGACAAATAATGTTTACAATGAACTTAATTACATCCTTGGCTTTTATTCTAGACAATGGTTCAGTCTTTTCCCACTTCGTAAAATAGTCAACCGCCACAATAATCATCTGGCATCCTCCAAAATCCATTGAAAATGGTTCCACTAAATCAATTCCTCACATGTCAAAAGGGATGGCTTTGGTAATGGACATGAGCGGAACTGCAGGTTTATGAATAGAATTAGCGAATTGCTGGCAAGTATCACAGTCTCGAACTAAACTCTTAACGTCGTTCATAATAGAAGGCCAACAATATCCTTCCAACAAAACTCGATGCGTCAATGCCTTGAACCCACAATGTGTGGCACCCTCTCCATCATGTAGCTCTGACATAATTTCTTGTGTCTCCTGTTTGTTCAAGCAACACAATAATGGCATACTCAATGCCTTTTTATATAAAACTCCATCCAACACAATATAACCACATGCTTTACCATTCAATTTCTTAGCAGAAAATTCATATCTTGAGGCAGTGCTCCTTTTAACAAAAAATTCAGAATATCAGTCCTCCAATCGCTTCGAATTATATCTGGTGTGATGAAAACTTCTTCTGCATGTTTACACTGCTTTGAGAGGGTTAAAATCAAATGACTCTCCTGTAATAAAATCTAAGGGCATTCTTCTGTGTAGGCCACGATTGCCAAAGAATCGGCAATTATAGTGTCTCTACGGTTGATATGCTCCACAGTAACGTTATCGAACAGAAGATTCAAATTCCGAAGCTCTCGAAGATATAAAATTAAATGGTCCTTTTTAGTTTCAGAAACACCAGCCACTTGATTTGCTACTAATTGAGAATCCGTTTCTAAACGAACTGAAGTTTCCCACAAATGTTCGCAAGCCTTAAACCAACCAATACAACTTCATATTGAGCTTCAATATTTGATGCATGAAATCCAAATTTCATGGATTGAAACATTGTTTCCCCAGATGGAGCAATCAGCTGAACTCCAACACTGCATCTTAAAATGCTAGAGCCTTCATCAGTTTGAACTATTCATATCGAACCGCTTGACAAGACCCCTTGTTCATCTCTTCGTCTGATCTACTTGAATGGAATTCAACAAGAAAATCTGCTAAGACTTGTGCCTTTATAGCCATCTGAGGTGAAAAGATGATATCAAAATCTCCCAACTCAACTGACAATAATTCTTTAATGCTTGAAAATGTCAGGACGTTGTAAAAAACATTTCAGTGGGAATGAAGTTTGAACCTCAATAGTGTGAGCTTAAAAATACGAGCGAGAGCCAATTTTTCGAGCTTCAAGTACCTTTTTTCTACTGCTACTAAAGTCTTGCTGACATAATACATCGGCTTGGAAATTCCCAAATCTTCACTTAACAAAACAACACTTACTGCAAAATCTGATACCGCGATATACAAAGAGAGTTGTTATCCAATTCGAGGCTTGAACAATATCTTTGGTGATGACAATAATTCTTTAATGCTTGAAAATGTTGCTTCACATTTTGAGGTCCACTAAAATTCTTTTAGTCTTCGTAACACTTGGAAGAAAGGGAAACATTTGTTAGAAAATCTAGAAATGAATCTGTTAAGAGCAACTAACCTTGTTAAGATCTACACTTCTTTGATAGTTCGAGGTGATGTCATTGATACTAAAGACTTTAGTTGTTCTGGGTCAGCTTCTATCCTCTTTTCACTAATAACATAACCCAAGAATTTTCATGATCAAACTCCGAAGGTACACTTCGTAGGATTTAACTTCAGTCTGATAGCCCTTAAATTAAAAAAAAAAGTATCCTCCCAATCCTCCAAGTGTGCATCATCTACTAAAATTTTGACCACTATGTCATCAATATATACCTCCATATTTCTTCCGATCTGAGAAGCGGAGGCTTTATTCAGTAACCTCTGATAAGTTGCTCCAACATTTTTTAACCGACGAGGCATAACCCTATAACAATGCAAGCTTTGATCTGTGATGAAGGTGGTACTCTTTGATCCTTTGGATCCATTTAAATTTGATTATACCTTGTAAAGGAATCCATAAAAGACAAAATCTTATTTTCGGAAGTGGAATCAATCAATTGGTTTATTCAATGAATAAGAAATGGATCATTAGGACAAGCTCAATTCAGATCTGTAAAGTCGACCCACATTCTCCACTTCCCATTCTTTTTTTTAACTACCATCGGGTTTGCAGTCCATAAAGGATATTGTGACTCCCTTATATTTCCGACCCTTGATAAACGATCCACCTCAACAACGATAGCCTTTACATTTTCAAAAGAGAAAACATATCTTTTTTGTGTAACAAGTTTAACCTTCGGATTAATTGCTAAGCTGTGACATATCACTTCGACTGGAAATCCCACCATATCTTCTGTTTTCCAAGAGAAAACATCCAAATTGTGAAACAAAAATTGTAACAACTGCTGGGGTCAGTAAGGTTCCTATTCGAAGTACTTTAATAATCAGGAAAAATATATTCCTCGATATTTTCACTTACTGTTACATAGCCCGGGTTTTCCCTCGGATCATCAACCCCTTCCTCGACATCAGAGGTCAACCCCCCTGATTTCTATTTAACTATTTTATAACGATTGCTTGCCCTTGAATTCGAAGAGCTGTAGCCTAACATTCTTTTGTAATCTTCTGATCACTTCGGACGATCCCCACGCGATCTTCGATGACTTACTTCAAGTTCTAGTGGACTGTTGACACAACAACATACATCCTCGAACTCCAAGATCTCACGAAAATGGAATTATAGCTTGTTGGACAATCCACCACCATAAAAAACACCTGCACCTTCTTTCTGAAAGGTCTATTTCCCAAAGACACCTCTCTCTCTTAAAATCCCCAATTACTTATGTTGTCACTTCTGTAAAACCAATAATAGTACATTATGATTGGAAAATCCGAGGAGGATTACGTATTCTATCATAAGTTGACTTGAAAAGAACTTTTGCAGAGATCCCTGTATCTATCAATACACGTTGGAGTTCAATACCAGCTACCTCTTCTATAATAACCACTACATCTTCATGAGGACCTGTAGTGCCTCTCAGATCATCTTCATCAAAAAGAATAAATGGAACATATCTCTTGTCATATAGAGGAGTAGACATCCCACCTTCTATCTAAGTAGCTAAGCTTACTACATGCCTTTTTCTAGAACTGTCGGTATTACCAGTCATAGTGTCTCCTCCGAAAATTGCCAAGGATTCAAAATATTCACATAGACTTTGAACTCGACCTTGTTTCATTGGCTCACCCATCAAAATCAACCGATCCGAGTTGGTATCTAATTATTCCGATGCAACATCGAAAACATCAATCTTGGAATCCATAATCATGAAATTTTATGGATGTGCATTTGGATTTGTTGCATGTGAAGTCGATGCAACATGAGCCTTTGATGCATTGCTCTGTCCTCGTATAGGCTAACAACTTTCCATTCTCAATTAGAGTCTGCACCTCATTTTTCAAAGCAATAAAGTCTGCATTATCATGTTCGATTTCATTATGGTAGTTACAAAACCTGTTATTTAGCTCTTCTTTTGGCTTATTTATCGGGATATGCTTCTTGAAACTCACGTATCCCTTTGTCTTTTCATAGATTGTAGCAACATTTTCAGTTAAATCGGCATAGTACTCTGGCCTTATCCACTGATTGGGCCTTGGTTTATGAAACTGGTACCCTATTGCTTGAGTTGAATACCCTCCAGTTCGAGGAGGTAAATTGTTGTTGTTCCTTGGACGCGCTGGTTGGGCTGAATTTGAAGATTTCCCTTGATTGTTTGGCACATGTCCTGAACTCTTTTCACTAGTCCCAACCACTCCGTGAACTCTTGCTGATTTTTCTACCTTAATTTTATCTTCCACTTGAGCCATCATTGCTCCAAAAGTCAAATATCTTCGTTTCGATGTTTCATTCACTAGATCTCATGGTAACAATCGTTATCAAAATGCTGACATCGCTACCAACTCCTCATAATTGTCAAAAACAACCTTGTTTAACACAAATAGCTTAGTATAGTCCTTTAGTTTTTCTCCTACTTCTTGTTTACATTGTATTATCGTATTTTCATGTTCCTGCATCTCTTTGGTTCCCACAAATTATCTTTGGAAAGCTGTATCAAAATCCTTAAAATTGGAAATAAACCCTATCAGAATCCTATTGTACCACTTTAAGGTTGTTCCTTTGAACGTTTGGGAGAAATATCTACACACTAACCTATTATCGTACTCAAAATTCATCATATAATTTTTAAACTGTTCGATGTGGTCATCAGGGTCTTGCATCCCATCGAATTTTTCAACCTTCGAGATATCAAATCGCTTCAGAAGGGAGATACATCTTATCTCAGTTGTTAAAGGAGAATTCTCTAGTTAACCCCTTGAACGTACTGATTATCATTTCTCGTTCCCATGACAGTGTATAAATTAAGACCAACCATTTCGTTGTATTGATTCGATGTGTTCCCTTCACACCATTCAACTTCCCTTAACCATCATGGTACACTTTCTTTTCTTATTTTGTATTCTTTTCGTGATTTTTGAGGTCGATCTTTTTATTATTTCAAAGATCCTCAATACCTCTTAAACTCAGATCCTGAGTTTACCTCTGTTTTTTTTCTGTTCTCGTGAAGTGTGACGCTCTTTAAAAGATTCAAAATGTGTTTTTTCTGCTCACTTAGAACTTTACGAGCTGTGTAAGATTGATTAGATTGGTTGTCAGTGTCATTCTTGTCATCCACTTGCCTCACCTCTGATCTCAATCTAGCTTATTGAATTTCTGGTTCTATTTGGTCATACTTCTCATTCAGAGCTGTGACTTATCCAATAGTTGATTCATTCACATTTTAATGTCTAATTGAGTTTGTCGAGCTGGAACAAACACATCGTGCTTATCATCCTCTCCTTGCAAATTAAGCTTTGGCATTTCAACTGCTTTTCGAACAGATGATCACTTTCATTCCTCAGACCCATTTTCGATTAAAACAACTTTCAAAGATTGAACAAGAAAAGTTAAAACGTAATAGGAAAATAAATCTAATAAGAACAATCAAGACACCATTCAAAATCGTCCCCAGTGGAGTCGCCAATTTGATATGTATTTAATGTGGTTCGTAGAGAAAAATAGAGAGAAGTAGTGAGAAGTAGTTTCTAGAGAGAGAAAATTAAGAAGTGCAAGTAGTTTAATCTCAAAAGTTAGAGTCCCCTTCTCAATTCAGCCTTGGCCTTTATATATAGGCGCAAGTGAGATAGAAGAGAAATTGTTACACAAAAGGACTAATTGCATAATAATCCTTTATTTATACAAAAAGTTTTAAATCTCTCCGATAACTATACAATTTATCATACAAGGTTTCATTCATTTACATTTTGATCCCCAATGTTCTATTTCCTTATCATCCCTGACCATAAATGCAAACATCTCAGGGGTATTGGTTACTCTAGTATTGGTCGACAACAGTAGTTCAACCAACGTCATCTTCAACTCAAGTTACAAAGAAATGGTTGGGGTTCCTCCATTCAAAGCTAAATTCATGAAACTAATCAGTTACAAAGTAAAATCAACTAAATATGAGGGTGGGATTGAACTCCCATTCATGGTAGGGCATGTAAATACAAAGAAAATGGTTAGAACCCTATTCATGATCGTCCATGCACCAAGCTCATATCACATGATAATGGGGTTACCCTGGACTATAAACTTGAAGTAACTTTGTGTTCATTTAGACAGTGCGTCAAATATCATGACGACAACCTCATAGGTAGTATTAGAGGCGACTGAAGAACTATAAGGAACTACTATGCCATAACACTTGATTTTATGAAGCCAACTCAATAGCAATTAACGAGCTCGAGGGTCGGGGGTTATCACGAAAAACCCGAACTCACCACCTGGAAGTTGATGATCCTAGAGAGGACAAAATAGAAGAAAACCTTTAGAAGAAGAAAGTTAGATCCCACTAGAAGAAGGCAAGATCATACGAGTATGTAATAAACTTGATCATCTGTTTAAAGGAAAATTGATAGCACTGCTGAAGAGAAATGAAGACGTATTTGCACGAAACACCGAATAGCTTACCGTGGGTGTTCCGAGAGTCATATGTTATTCGTTGGCCATTGAAAAAAACGTTCAACGAAATAAGACGGAAACGACGGATTTTCTCCCTAAAGAAATCAGAGGTAATATTCCCAAAAGTTAACAAGCTAATTAAGCTCGAACATATTCGATAGGCCCAATACCTAACGTGGATAGTGAACCCCGTTCTAGTTAAAAAGAAGATTGGGCAGTGACGTATGTCTGTAAACATCACCGACCTTAACCGGGGAAGCCCTAAAGACGCGTTCCCTCTCCTAATAATTAACTAGTTAGTCGATACTGTGTCATGTAAAGAACTAATCTCTTTTATGGACGCTTGATCTGGGTAATTGACAAGTATTCAAAAGCCACTAATTTCCAAACCGAGTGCGATCTCTAGTGTCACAAATTCGTACCGTTTGGATTGAAGAATGTGAGGTCAACGTACTAGAGGATAATTGATAAGTTTTCAAAAGTCAACTTAGTTAGAACATTGATGCTTACATCGATGATATGATCGTTAAATGTTACTCCGAGGAACAACAAGTGGAAGTACTACAAGGAATCTTCTAGACCTTACGCATGTACAATCTTAAACTTAACCCCCTAAAATGTTTTTTTGGTGTGCGTAATGGAAAATTCCTAGGCTTTATTTTCAGTAAGAAAGAGACCGAGGCCGACCCTCATCAACTAAAACAAATATTGACAATGGAACCCCATAGAAACAATAAGGAAGTTCAAATTCTAATTGAACGCCTCGATGCCCTCTCCCCTTTAATCTCAAGAGCGCCATACAAAAGCCAACTTTTCTATAAGATTTTAAATGGGTCAAACAAATTTCATTGGACAGAGGAATAAAATGTGGCATTGCAAGCACTAAAATAGTATTTGACATCGCTAGAGGTGTTATCAACACCTAAATCGGGAGAGCATATCTACCTTATTGGCCAGTCTCAAGCTACACAGTGAGGGATGTATTGGTATGAGATACGAAATATGCATAAAAACGGTCTAATATTTCAGATAGGCCTAGCGAATGCCAAAATAAGAAACCTCAACCTGGAAAAGCTAGCGATTGTCTTAGTACTAGCGGCCAAGCAAATCCGCTTGTATTTTCAAAGTCACGCTATTGTGCTGCACACATCATTTCTGCTAAGAAGCGTACTCCAGAAACTGCATATATTTGGATGACGTACAAGGTGGTTAGTTGAGCTTGGGGTATACGGAATCATCTATGAGTCACGATCAGTGATAAAGGATCAGCCGGTGACAGACTTTATCAATTAATTCATATGATGCAGAGGTCAGTCAAGAGCACAATTCAAATAGAAGACCAAAATAACCCTCCATGCAGGGATCATTTTGAAAGCAGGAGAAGAAATATGACAAACAATCAGGTTTAGTTGTAAAGTAACGAATAACGCAGAAGAATTTGAAGTAGTACTAGAGGGTTCTGAGGTTAGCCCACATATGTGGAGTAAAAAAATTACTCGTCCGATCGGATTCACAGTTAGTCATTGGTCAGGTCAAGGGGTATTTCAAGGCTAAACAAGAAAGTAAACAAGGGTACCTCAAGGCCTTAAGGTATTGGAAATGAAAGTTCCACCATGTCGAATACGAGCAGATTTAACTCGCCAAAAAATGGCTACGCAATCTAAAAAACCAATAATCATCACCAAGTCAGCCCAATAGTGGCAGAAAGTGCAGAGGTACATGAGGTACATGAAATCACAACAAAAACAACCGACTAGAGGGATGAATACATTGCATATGTGTAGAACAAAACCCTCCCTAACAATAAAACAAAGGTGAGGTCTCTACAGGTTCGTGCAGCTAAGTACATGCTCCTAGATAATATTTTGTATTGGAAAAGTGTTACCCAACCATTGTCGCGCTACGTCAATAAAGAAGAAGAAAATATGATTGTAACCGACATGCATGCAGGAGAGGCTAGCGCACATTATGGGTACAAAAGTCTGATTAAACGCTTCTTGCTGGCAGGATTCTACTACCCCAAGTTAGCAGCTGATGCTCAAGCTCTCATCCAAATCTGTCATCTTGCCAGCAGTTTGCTAACAGACATCATATACCAAGTAAACCAATTAGCATCATCCTCGTACCATGCCAGTTTGACAAATGGAGAATAGACTTAGCTGAACCTCTTTTTATGGCCACTAGTAAAATGAAAATACTTAATAGTGACAGTAGATTATTTCAAGAAATAGATCGAGGTAAATGATTTATACAGAACAAGAGCCCATGAGATATGCGATTTTATGGAAAATCAGATCATTTCTAGATTTAGAATCCTACGAATCTTCATGACTAATAATAAGACACAATTTCAAAATGCAATTCTAACAACCTTTTGTCAACGACATGGAATAACTCAAAATTAATGAACGTCATACTACCCTCAGGCCAACAGATAGGTCGACGTCACGAATTGAAAAATCTTGGAAATGGTAAAGAAAAGTCCAAAAAAACTTTAAACAAAAATGGCCAGACAAAGTAGCCGAGGTGCTATGGGCGTACAAAACTACACCACGGTCGACTGCTGGAGATACACATTCTCTTTCGTATATGGGATGGATATCATGCTACTAACATAGATCATAATTCTAAGCCATCTCATAGAAAACTACTTACAGGACCTAAATGAGGATGAGCGATAATCATTGGTCGAGTTGATCGAGGAGAGAAGAGACCAAGCAAGAGTTCCCTCGGAATAATACAAAATTTTGATGAGAAGCTGGTTTAAATCCAAATTAAAACCTTGAAGCTTCAAAATGGGTGACTTGGTCTTAAAGAAAATCTTACATCGAGCTCAAGATAAAAATGCGAGCAAGGTCACCCTGACTGAGGTGGTCCATACAAGGTAATTTCCAAAGCACACCAGATGGCGTACAGATTGGAATACATGGATGGTAATGCATTAAAGTATCCTTGGAAAATCAATCATTCAAAAATGTATCACCATACCATCTAGAGCGGCTGTGCACTGTTTTTTCCTTTTGGTGGCGGTTAAATTTTTTTAATGCGGCACAGTATAAGGCACGAACGTAATTGAATCTTTATTTTGCCAATTTTTTCTTGGTTATACAACAAGATGAACTGTGTTTAAATAAAGAACCAAGACTCCTTCGATATCTTCCAACTACTGAATAGTTAGTATTTCAACATATATAATGTTGTGTTAAAATATATGATTTACTTGATTAAATCGATTATCTGTATAAAGAAGAATAAATGATTGTTTTTAAGAAGAATGTCAATATAGAATTTCTAAAGAGAGAAGTATAATCATATCTTTATCCTTGATCAGTGGAAATTCCACCCCTTATTAAATGTCTTTTGGCCTATTTATAGGTACGCAAGGAGACTTAAACAGAAAATAGTTACATCTAATGGGTAAATTGCGTTATTGTTCTTTACATTTATAAACGATCCTAATTTCTTTTTTAAAGTTTATAATTATCTTCAAACAACCTTAAAGTCATTATTTTGGGTCTCTGATAATGTATATCCTTACTAGTGGTCCCCTTAGTTCTTATGAACAATGACAAATAATAACTAGAAATTGTCGAAGCCATTCGCAAATGGGAACCACCTATTGCCTCGCATGCAAACCATAAACATGTACTCCAAAACTGCTTAGTTATACACTTATCATCCTCGAACGAAACTATATTTAGGTTTACTTTAAATCTGAACCAGTCAATATTATGCTTAAAGTCTCCCTGAATCTTCACGTAAACCTTTCAAATCAGCTTCGAATACTCACATGCATAGCTTTTCAATCGCCTTTCTACAATGTCTTGAAACGTTTGGAATACTCTAGTACGCGTGCAAAATTCCACTAGTCTCACAAAGTGCAGATGTCATCCTACTTAGTAGCAAGTAACCGTTTGGCAGTTTTTTTTAACTAATAGATGTCATCACCTTTTCATCTTCCCTGACTACTTTCTCTTTCATTACTCTTCTATAAATACTCCCTCATTAATTATTTGGTCTTGTATACAACTTATAGTGAGAGAAATAGAGTCATCTGAAAATCTTATTTCTTTGCTATCTTCACCGGAACACTCAATTTTCCCGATCTACATTTATGAAAAATTCACTAACTACTAAAACCCGATTTTGGACTCTATGATTACTTGTGTATCAGCAAAAGAGCTGTTGAATATCGTGCAACAGAAGTGAAAGATAATTATCCAAAAGTTTAAACTCAAACCACTGTATACAGTAATTTTAACCCTGGTCAGAATTCTTTTGGGTTTCAAAGTTCATCCAACCCAGTTTTTGGCAGTAGTTTATCAAAGTATCCTCAATAGTCATCGTAACCGACACTAATTTGAAATTTGTTACCCACACTCTTTAGCAACATACCAATTTCTCTTCAGTAATCAATATTGAACCACCTCGAAGTTCCCGCAAAGAGACACCTTGGATTCAATCCAAGCCTCACTCTTTCCAAACTCATCTTCATTAAAAAAGGCCATTTGTAGCCATGAGAGAACTCAAAGATAAAAATGTTACACAAAATCCTACACTTCTCCTCCTCCGAAGGAGATTGTTGTGATTGACAAAGAGTCACAAACAACTCATTCGAAATCTGCTCTAGGAATTGCTTTAGTTGATGATATATGTGAAGAGAGGGCTTTGGCATGCCAACTAGAACTGGGTGTTTCCCTAATCCATACATTGATGGATTCTCTATGAACGAGGAGCCCAATTGAGGCCCCGAGCCCACTTTTCCTGCACGAGTCACCCCTCTAGAAGCATCACCTTTTTTACCCCCATCACTTACAACACCAACAGAGTTAGGAGCCAAATTGTCATCATTTAAATATTTACCCACATGGTCCTCAGCAACATCACGAATTCGATCCATTGTGAGAGGAGGAGGGGTATAATCACCAATAACAACAATGTAATTTGAGCCGACACTTGTACAACCCTTCATGGATGACTGATTTTCATGCATAACTAAGGGGGTCAAACTAACCACCATATCTAGTTTATTTAGAGTAGTGTTTCGCTGATGATTAGCTCCCTCACATTGCCCTCCAATCAGAACTCTATTCTTATTTAATACCCTATTATTCCTAATATAGCCATGGATATTTCTAGGAGAAGGACTTTGTCTAATTTCAACATCTTGCTTCGTTGAATGGGACACCATAACACAATCACTTGAATATCTTTGATCAGATGCAAACAAAGTGTGGTATCAGACGGAGATGTATTTTCAATCGTCTAGACAATTCTTTTTTCTTTTTCAGTTTGGACCGCACAAGATCCACATACCAAAATCCCCTCTTCTTAGCACCCTCAAATGTGGGCACATATTCTCCATCATTCCCAACTCTTCTTATGGGAATTTTCAACCCAATGGTTACTGGATTCTTTCCATATATTCTCTCCAAAAATATATACCCCACCTGATCAGTAGTGGTCAAGTCTCATGTAGAATTGATAGTTACATATCCATCTTCAGACATTGTGATCTCCGTTACATGTTATATCCCCGCTACCAAAAATATAATAAAAATGAATAAAAATGATATTAAAAGTACCAAGCCAAAAATACAGTAGCTGACAATCTTTTTAAATATTTTGTTTTTGGTTCTCCATAAACCTCTCCACAATTCTTGATATTTCCAAGAATATGTACCTTCCAACCAATAAAAACACAATAGTTAAAAACCATTATCACAAGAGCACCTAAGAATAATAAAACCAAAGCCAACTATAAGCTTACATGTGCTCATTTATATACGTTCCAATTGGAAAATTTTCACCCCAAGAGGATGCTCGAAGTTACCAAAAACAAAAACAAATGAATGCTTCCAACGTCCATTTGAGTCAGGCAAGCTAACGATCTTGTTATTACAGGCCTTCTATCGTGGAAGATGCCAAATAATTAGTCTGAAGATATGACCCATGCCAATGGTTTGCGAATTCAATAGATGTACCAGTTGTACTACTTGAGTCAATATTAGAGGCATTTCCTTTCAACAAGTGGGGTTGGACTTGGTTGGACCTTCTGGTATGGCCTCCCGAGAACACAAAAATATCATTATGGTTGTTGATTATTCTTCAAACTATGTGGAAGTAGAGCCTTTGTCCGCAACTACAACAGTTTGGAATTCCAAGAATAATTACCATAGACAATGACCCTCAATTTCAAAATAAAGACATGAAATAATTCATTCATGGGGATTGAGAATTATTTTTCATCCTATTTTCATCTTCATGCTAACGGGAAAGTAGAAGTGAAAAATGGAACCATATTCGATCGTTTGAGAAAAAATTGGAGAAACAATATAGAGTAAAGATATATTATCGAGGGCCAACCGAGAAGTAAGAAAGAAGTAGAATGGTAACCGAGGGCACAACAGATAATGGTAGTTCATACTATAAAGCATAATTCGACTAAACAGATACATCACTGGGTAAACCAAGCAGGGGTCAACCATGAAGGAATGTTCGGGCCTTTGTCGAGCAAAAAGACAAAGGATGAGAACCTTGGATGAGTATAACATACAAGACCGCCCAAGGCCCAGTATTAGAGACCGGTAAATAATGAAACTATTAAAGGCCACGTTTAACAAAATAGTCAACTGACTTAGTGCACGAAGATTGAAGTAATTACCACAAAATTAGGGCTGCTATCACAAATGTCAGTCTACGTACTAAATTAGGGGAAATGTGTATTAATTAGCTATTCAATGTCACCAAGAAAAGGTATTAATAGGAAATAGAATCCAAAGAATTGTATATTTTTTCCTCTCATAAATAAAATCTTTACTTGTATAATCTGTGTCATATTTTCCCTATAAAAAAATTGGGGGGCATTCCGAGAACGAACCTAGCATCTAAAACTAGGACTATCTAGCTATGGTGGTCAAGGTCATGGGTTAAAAGGGATATTCATGAATCTTGCAGCAATCAGCAACGACGATGTGGCAGCGACATCAATTATTGAAATAACACCGCAACTGGGAGATCTAGAAAGGCATCTGGAACAATTCCGCAACATGATGATGCTATGCTCTTTCTATGACCTTTAACGGTAATACAATAGACTTGTTAAGCAGTCTACCGAAAGGATCAATTTGTGATTTTGTAGGATTATGAAGAGCCTTCAGGGAGAGATATGTAGGCAACAACGAGCTCAGACGCGAGCGTGACTCAATCATGGATCTTTACCAGAAACAAGGTGAGTCATTAAAAAGCTATGTTAGACGTTTTGTTCATTGCATGAATGGTTTACCAAATATGGCGGAAAATATGGTTGTCTCCTCCCTCAAGAAAGGTCTCGATCAGCGAGAGAAGCTTTATACTGATCTAATCCGGTTCCCGACTGAGAATATAGGATATCTACTGGCTCGAGCAAACACATTCATCTGAGTAGATGACGTCAAGAAATTAGATAACCCAGAGAGACATGTCTCCAACCAAAACTATATGCAACATGACCGAAAGATGACCAATGACGAGCCTCGTAGGGATACCTTTCAACGAAGGATAAATCCTAATAATCCATCCAAGAAATTTATTCATCTGACTGAGGCCATCTCTTTAATCCAAGATCGGAAGAATGGGAGAACGATGTATTATCCTCCGCGAGTGATGAGCGCCCTATGCTTTAAAAGTTCCAACGAGTACTTTTGTTCCATTACAATGACCACGGTCTCCCAGCCGATGAATGCTGGCAGCTCAAAGAAGAGATCCAGAAGTTGATAGATAATGGGGAGCTTGTTCAATTCATCAAACGACAAGATCACCATCGCCAACCGGAGCAGAGGGAGGAAACTTGCTAGATCAGTGAGGAAATGTCAATGAGGATAAGAGAGCAGACACAGGCAAACAACAGTGGCTATTCACCATCATGGAAAGAAGTTCAGAAATAATTAGCAACTTAATGGGTAAAGACAAAAACATTATGCGACCCTAACTCATTCTAATTGAAGCACAATTCGAGGTGGCTAGCAACTCAATATTGCATAGTCAAGAATCTACGCCATCATTATTCACTATTGCCGGAGGAAATTTTGAGGCATCGCGTGACACAAAATCCAACAAGCGGGCAAGGGCCGATCACGAGATTCAAGCAGTAAAGGCTTCATCTTATCCCATATTATTTTTCATCGCTAAAATGATTTTTTTTAAACTCCTTTGAATATATAATATACTATCAAATTAATATCTGGTAACCAACACTCATACAAAATTATACTTAAAAATGATTCTTTTTTACAACCATATTATAACATTTACAACTTATACTTAAAAAATTATTAGTACTTGTTATCGTCAAATTTTCTCAAAAGAGAACAACAAAAGACATATTTACTAGAAAAAAATTCAATAGATGAATCTTTGAATTTTTTCAAAGAATCTCAAACTTAACATCATCCAAGAAAATATAATCAAATACACTTCTCATTAATGATGATAAAAAACGTAGTTACAGCTTTTTATGTTTCCTTTTTCCTGTTGGATACAAAATAATATATTTCTCCAACAGAATCAACTGTTAGACCGATGAAACTAACTAGATTCCTATGAGTCTTTTTGAAGGGAATAATTCATATCATTCGGTTATAACTCACCTTGTGAAAGAAATTAGTTGAGATTTGAGTATCAACCATTATCCGATTTGCTATTACTCCAGCTATTACGAGCATCACTAATAAATAATCTTCATGAGGTTTTATAAGTCCCCTTAAATCATTATTAGTAAAAGTTAAAGTTAAAGTTGGGTTACGATGCAAATGTAAGATAATCTTATCAACTAAGTGAACCTCCAAATCTTTTCTATATATTTTCATGGATGAATTAGTAATTCCAAACAATGTATCTCCTATAAAAACAGTGCATAATTCATGTTGTTTATGTTTCTTTTGTATCATTTTACTTTATTCTTTAGCAATACCTTCTATTTTCCCTCGTTCTATTTTGTTAATAAATTATACCAATTTTCCGTTATCAATAATCCTCTGAATTTCATCTTTAGTTGGAAACAATCCTTTATCGAATGCATATGATCATTATGATATGAACAATATACTAACTATGTTTTTCGTTAACTGATTTCAACATGAATCTGGGAGTTTGGTAGGTTAATTCATCCATTGTCTTGTCATACATAAGTTCTACGGGTACATTTTACCAACTACCGGGATCTTGTTTCCGATCTGATGTTTAATGATGAAGACTTGATGGGGGTCAGCACGCCGCATAATGATGCTTTAACAATGAACCTAAACATTGGAGGGGGGGGGGTCATGGTAACTCGGGTCCTAATATTTGGAGGGAGCTCAACCAATATTATCTTTAAGGCCAGGTATGACCGCATGCATTAGGTCCCACCCTACAAACTAGACCAACGAACTTTGGTGGGGTACAAAAGAAAGGCCTCCCAATGCGGGGTCGAGGTTGAGTTGATGGTTAAAGTCGGGTATGAGGCCACCGGAAAAGAGCTAAAAACATTGTTTATCATCTTTGAAGCCCCCAAACCTTATCACACGATCATGGGCATCATTTTACTTCATAAATGAAAGACACCCCCTGCACATTCAAGCAGTGCATAAAATACCCAGTCGGAAACGTGGTCGGGATCATCTGTGAGAGTTAGAGGATGGCTAGAACGTGCTACGCAGTCACAGTTCACCCGACAAAACGTCTTTGATAGCAATTATCGGCAATTGGTGCTTGAAAACAAAGGTCGAGCACTACCTCTGCCTAAATGTCGACGATCCTAGGGAGACAGAGCAACCCGAGGCAGACCACCCAGACTCGATCGAGGAAATGGTGGCAGAGGGTTGTACTCTACGATTATGTCATAATGTATATTCTATTTTTAAATAGTTATTAATTGACATGTTAGGAAAAAACTTGGACATCTTCACATGGGGTGCTCATGATGTATCAGGGGTACACCACTTTATTATTCGCCGCGAATTAACAATTGATTCATATGCCAAGCCTGTACAACATAAGAAATGATCATTTTTTGTTGAAAAGCATGAGGCTATAAGTGCAGAAGTGGATAAACTATCGCGTCTCGGGCATATCCGATGATCTTTCCCTAGAGACGTGCGTTAAAAAAGAAAGACAGTCAATGGAGAATGTGCGTTGATTTGAATGACCTAAATCAAGCTTGACCTAAGGACATGTTTCTTTTGTCTTGTATCGATCAGTTGGTTGATTCAGATTCGGGTTGTGAATACTTTTCTTTTATGGATGCATACGATGGGTATAATCAGATTCGTCTTAACTCATCTGACGAAGAGCATACAACATTTCAAACCGATCCTGGGCTGTACTGTACACCCTGATGCCATTCAGTTTAAAAAACGTAGAATCCACATACCAAAGTCTGGTAAATCATATATTGAAAGACCATTTCGGTAAACAAATGAAGGAATACATAGATGACATGATTTTCAAAACACACACACACACACAAAATAAACAGCTCGAAGTACTTTAAACCGTGTTCGACCTTCTACATCAATATAATTTGAAGCTTAATCATATGAAGTGTTCATTTGGCGGAAAAAACGGCAAGTTTCTCGGTTAAATAGTGAGTAAAAGAGGGATCGGGACAGACCTTACACAATTACAAGCAGTTATACAAATGACGCCACCTACAAACATGAAAGAGGTTTAGTGCCTTACGGGCCGGTTAGCAGCACTGTCCCATAAAAGTCATCTTTTCTTTGATATTCTCCGAGGGTTAAAATTCGCATGGATAGAGGAGTGTAACGCTGCTTTCGAGGCACAAAAAAGTTATCTCACCTCGTCTGAAATACTCTCAGCACCGGTAACTTGTGAGACCTTGTTTTTATATTTATATGTTTTATTTTTCTTGGTCAATGCAATATTAAATAGGGAACTAGATGGCGTTCAGTGACCCATTTACTAAAAAACCTTGGTGGACGCCGAGACTAGGTACCTCAATCTGGAGAATCGCGCTCGGGTTGGTAGTAGTAGCCCGCAATATGCACCCTTATTTTCAAATACATACGACGCATTGGGCAGACTTACCAAATGGACTATTGAGTTAGGAGAATACGACATCAAGTTTGAACCCGACACTGCGATCGAAGGTGAAGTTGTAGTTGATTTCCTCACATAATTTTCCTCATCTCCTGAAGAACCCCTCCCAAATGAAATTTTGCCCGAGTCCGAGCAGTTAGAATGGATTTTCAAAACAGATAAGGCCTCAAGCGCATCTGATGCAGGCACGAGAATTATACTTAAACCATCCATAGGAGAGGAGATCCGCCATGCGGTCCGCTTTAATTTCCCTATAACCTACAACATAGCAGAATACAAAGCCGTAACTTATAGAATGATATTAACACTCATATGCGGGGCTCGAATTCTCCAAATCTGCTAAGATTCACAATTAGTCATCAATCAAGCAAACGGTACATACAATGTTTAAAAAAGGTATTTGTGGGTATTTTACACCACTTAAAGAATTTCGAATCCAAATTTACCATGGTGGCATATGACCAAGTGCCCCGCTTGCACAACTCTGTCGCCGACATTCTGGCCAAAATGGCGGCGCTTTGCAACCATTTTCTCGTACTAATACAATAATTTCCAACTAAATAAACTCTACATCAGAGCAATATTTTTCGTATAATAGACCACACCCGTTACTGGAGGCAACCCTACCTTCTATCTCCAACCTGGCACCCTACCAACTGCAAACATGACCGCCCGAGCACTCTAACTAAAGGGAACTAAAAACTGTGTCCATAACGACATTTTTACCAAAAAAGTGCAACGTAACCTTTGCTCTTCTGCCTTGATCCAACCGAGGCTACTTTGATTTTGTATGACCTACATTCAGGAGACGCCGAGCCTCATTGTGGATATCGCAGCCTTATTCAACGTTTTTTGTTAGCAGGTTATTACTGGTGTGGATAATAATCACCTGAGGGTAGGCTGGTAATTTCAGTTGGTGTTTTAAGGTGGTGTGTGAGTGTTTTAACTGTTTAGAGTAGAGAGTAAAGAGATAATTAAGCAGCTTGGTAGCAGTTAATTCTCATTACCCATAGTTAATGCAGGTGGTTGG
This sequence comes from Limnanthes douglasii subsp. nivea, assembly GCA_036936605.1. Lineage (NCBI taxonomy): Eukaryota > Viridiplantae > Streptophyta > Magnoliopsida > Brassicales > Limnanthaceae > Limnanthes > Limnanthes douglasii. The sequence goes on from JAUPFV010000004.1 coordinate 298,117,060, forward strand.
GTATTTATACCCTAATATTTGGGCCCTTATGGGCTTTCGGGTCATGTTTAATGGACCCGGGTCATGTTCAAAGACCCATGAGCTCTAAGTAGGAGAGCAAGTAGCTTAGTCAAGAAGTGTTTAGGTTTTTTAGTACTTTTGTCATAGTTCGAACAGTCCTATGGTCATAGTGTTCGAAGCGACCTGTCCGGTCCATTAGATATGTCCGGTCCATGTGACTTGTCCGATATTTGAAGAGACTAGACCGATCTGTCCTTGTACGGGGAGCATGCTGAATTCGGACTCATCAATTACTAGCCTGACTTGGTCATTGACGCTGAAAAACTTGTCAACAATTCCACCAATACCAACAATTTCCAATATTGGTCATCTCCCAAGTGAGCCGATACAAGCGGTCGCTTTCCCTTGCCCTTTTGACAAATGCGACATTGCTTTAGTAGAGCCACTTCCTATGGCAACCGGTATAGAATTTTCTAGTAATTGCGTTGGATTATTTCACTAAGTGGGTAGAGGCCAAGGTTCTTTCCCGCACCCGATCTTAAAAAATATGTGACTTTATTCATCATCATAATTTAGCTCAATTTGGAGTACCGCGCATCCTGATGACAGACAATGGTCCTCAATTTCATAATATGGTGGTCACAACATTCTGTAAATGTTATCGAGTGAGTCAACACTTCTCCACACCGTACTACCCATAGGAAAATGGACAGGTCAAAGTCACAAATCACATTATATTTGAAGGAATAAAAAGAAGCTTTAAAGGGCCAGGGTAAATGGTCGAACAAGCTGACCGAGGTCCTTTGGACATATCAAACTACCTTGGAGACTACAACTGGAGAAACTTCTTTCACTGTCGTCTATAGTAGTGAGGCCTTCGTACCTACAGAGATTATTATCCCAAGTCACAGGATTACTAGTTACGACAAGGACAACAATAATAATGACCGAGTTGTAAGTGTGGACCTTATAGAATATCGGCACAACCAAGTACGAGTCCGAGCAAAGCACTATAGGAACCTCATACGAGACATGGTAATGAAGAAAGTTTTCCAAGGCTCTGGTGATAAAGTAGCTAGAAAGCTAGGACCAAAATAAGAGGGCCCATAGACAATCATCTCCAAAGGACACAGCAGTGCATACCACCTTGATGACATTGAAGGTCATGCACTAAAGCACCCATGGAATATTAATCATTTAAGGTTAGATCGCCAGGCTGTGTAACTTAGAATATGCACCCTTTTTTCCTCTCTAATGGCGTAGGGGGTTTTTTTTAATGAGGTATCACACTTTTTTTTACTTTAATACAATTTATCATTTTCGCCAATCCGTGTGTTTGTTTGTTAATTTTATCCATCCTTACAATAGCGAACGGGTCAATGACCATACCTACTGGCTACACAAGGTTCCATTTTGAAGCCATACCATAGAGTCTATGAATACGAAAGGACTAAGTGCCACGCCTACGGGCTACATAACGCGAATTAATCTAGTATCAAGCCCTTGATCGGGCCATGCAATAGGGTTTAATTGACCTCGCCATGAATAAGCTGAGGAGTAAATCTCACTCATAGCTCCGTAACATGAATTGATCTCGGATAAAGCCCTCGATTGGGCCACGCAATAGGGTCTAATTGACCTTGCCGTAAATAAGCTAACTCATAGCTACACAATGAGCTTCATTAAGCTCGGTATTATAAGGATATGTTCAATCGTTATAATACACAAACACATGTCTCCATAAATATTGAAACCCTCCAATATCAACCTCAAAATATATTTAAAAAAATATCATAGGTTGATGTGATTAAAATTTTCCAATTGCCCGAGAAACAAGGTGAGCAAACACATGGATGGAACAAGTCAGGATTACACAATAAGCACCATACAAACAATAACTTAAAACGTTTTCAATTAAAATTACTTCAAGCATGAGGAACCAACGTAGGGTCATCGACCTTAGCATCTATTGGGTGTACAACATTTTGTTGCCCTGTGTCGTTTTCAGCTTATGAGGTGGAAACTTTACTTAACTCTTGTTGCGACTGCACCGACATAACTGTTGGCGTACCCACTTCCTAGCGCTGCTTTTCGTTGGGTGATATTTTTTCTAATGAAACCAAATTCATGTCTGGGTTCAAGGTCATCAACTCAGCTACAGCCTCTTGTTGATTCTGGGCCATCATCTCCATAGCCGCGTCTATTACCTGTCGCTCCCTCTCGTCTAAATCCGTTGCATCTTTTTTTAAAATTTTCTTGGGTTGTTGCTTTATTGTTACTTTCAGTTCCTCCACCGCAGCCGTCAGTCTCATGTTCTCCAAATTAAGACTAATGATAAGCTCAGACTGATCTTCTACTCTTTTAGCTTGGGCTACATTATGGGCAAGCAAGGTACTTCTTTGGGACATCAACTAGTCATGCCTCTTAATTAGTCTGTTATTCTTGGTTATTAATAGTGTGGCTTATTTAATGTTTGGTGTAAAATGTAGAGAGATAAGTAAGGTGTGTGACAACGGTAATTTTTTTATCACCCTCATTAATGGAAGTAGTTAGGGTATTTATACTCTTTTAATGACCCATGGGCCTTTCGGGTCGGATCATAGGCCTGTACCAAGTTTAAAAACCCATTAGCCCAAGAGATAAAGTGAATGACAACTAGCTGAGTCATGTTCCACTGAGTTATGTCGTTAGGAGGGGCATGGTACTGGATATGTCCAAACTGCCCCTCAGATATATACACTAGCCAATATCAAAATAATCTGACCTTATCAGTAGCCCCTTTAGGTCTTGCAAAGAATCTTTGGAATAGCTAGTTTGAAAAATAAAAGTCAGTATATGTTCAAGGTGATCGTCTGAACTGAGAGCTGATCGAATTCGAAGAGGTTTAACTTTATAGTTAAGAATTCCAAAAGTCAGTTTTTTGAAATGGGACACGTGTCGAGTCTGGGTTTGACCTCTCAACCATTTTTTTCTCCTAAATTCCTATACCCACTCGGCTAAAAAGTAACATAGGGTGTAACCCCATACTTTGTAGCCTCTAATCATTACTGTGATCGATTTGTCTTCCTCTAGGTAAACTGCTACATCTTCACCTTTATACAAATTGGTTTCATTGTTTCACTGTTTTATTGTATCTGAGAACACAGAAATTCCGAGAGAGAGAAAGCTCAATAATTTTCCTAAATCGTGTCTGGGTAGATTTATGTTCACAGCCAGAAACGCATTGGTGAAAGGAGGTTGGCTAAATTTATCTGACTTGGAAAGAGCAAGAAGAGAAGGAAGAGTTACAGCCGGACTCCCTGCGTCTCCTGGTGGTGAAATCAATCGGCCCAAAACAAGCATAGACTAGAGTTCATCATCATCAAAAACACCAAAAGTTAGAAAATCACCTTTTGTTCCAACCCTATCTCCCTTACAGTAAGGGTCCTCAGTTCAAGAGTCCCAAACCCCTTGCCTAAAGAAAAGGCAGTTTCCAGTATAAGGAAACTTTTACCTTTCCTAGACATGGATTCAAATGCTGAGAAATCCACCCCTCGCTGGGTAAATCGTCTATCTAAAGCCAAAAGTATTCCATTTTCTTTGAAACCTGCCAGTTCGGGGACAACAAAGCCCCCCAACATATACTAAATTGTTCGAACAGTACTCACACATAATGGATCAGACTATGGAGGGCAGTCTTGATGGCACTCTCTTCAAGACGTTCGGGCACATAGAAGAGGCAGCAGATCAGACCACCAGAGTAAAAGTGGGCGTACCTAATCTGGACGCACTTCTGGAATATCTGCAAGAGAAAGTTTGGCCAAAATTCCAAAAGGTCAGTGTGAAGTACTTGATAGCCCTTCAAAACATAGCTTATGTATACACCCATACTGCTGAGTTGGGTCGGATTCGAACAAAGTGGGGTTTCCTTGAATCTGTCAAAGTGAGAATTCTGGTCACTCTGGAGACCCCTATGAACTGTAAATCCCACGAATTTGTGGTGTATAACGAGGTGCTCAAGTATTTTCATCTGATAAAATTATATCCAAGTTAACTGATCCCAAATGTATGGTACACGTTGTTGGCTGGTATAATGGCATCTCGATTGTCAAAAATCCCTTTACCCATGGAGCAATTTGCTGTAGCTGGTCTATACAGAAACCATCATATTCATTTCTACCACTACAACATGGGTAATGATTTTAAGGTGGTAAACGATATGTTGGAGTCCGAAAAGCCATGGAGGACTCAATTTCTTTTTATTAGCGGGGCGTGGGAGAATGGCAAGAAGATAAACTCTACCACAAATCCAAGCCAACTGACCAGTTGCTGGAAAAGTTCAAGTAATTCATGTTTGTATTTTTATTTGTTTTTAAATACTATGTTAATATTCTAAACTGATTATGATGTTTTTATTGTATTATTGGCAAAGAAGTTCCCAGAGCACCTGGAAGCATGCCAAACTATTTGTACCAAGTTAAAAGGGTGGGCATCAGAGAGATGGGGAAACGATTTCCATAATTATTTTACTTCTGGAAAATTTGTAAGGTCTCACCTCTTGAACACTTCGGGGAGTAGGGACCTTACTTAAGAGCAGTTGACCACTCCTCTTCCTGTCGATGTTCGTGTGGTTTATTTTTGGTTGAGGGTAATTTTGTCCAGAATTTTGTGGTGTTTCAAAGTTATTTAATGTTTAGATGGATTGTGGTGAGAGAATTGAGCTGCTTTTTTTTTATTTTCATTATTCTCATTAAATGAAAGTGGTTGGGTATTTATACCCTTAACCTTGGGCCACATGGGCTTTCGGGTCGTGTTTTATGGATTCGGGTCGAGTTTAAAAACCCATTAGTTTTTAGCAGGTAAGTAATTAGCTTAGTCATGAAGTGATTAAGTTTTTAATACTTTAGTTCAGTTCGGACAGTTTAGTAGGTGGATGTTGTCCGAATTGCCCCTGTCCGGTTCTCATAAAGAGTGGTGATAAAATCCGGACTCATCAGTAGCCCTTTTTTTAGGTTGTGTTCAAAGACCTTTAGAAAGACCTAAAAAATAGCCTGTATCTGGTCATAGCCATGTCCAGACAGATTTTCAAACTGTGTAATGGCTTCATCCAAACTGAAAAAGTTTTCAGAAACTAAACGGTTTTTTGCCAGAGATCGTGGGACATGTGTCTTTCTCTGATTCGCCTCATCAGCCGCTTTTTCCCTAGAACGGCGCTCCCACTTACTCCAAAAAGAAACCTCTTCATTTAATGTGGGTGACATCAGAGCCATCTTTAATCATTACAATCCTTTCGAATTCTCCTAGGTATCGAAGCATCTTTTTTACCTTTACTATAAATTAGTCCCTTTTCTACTGTTTTACCATCTTCATCATCCTTGCTCTGTTAAAACTTCATAGCTTTCATCTCTCAAAAATAAAATCTTTCTTTCGGTGTGAGTCTATGTTCACAGCGAGAAACCCTTTAATAAAAGGTGGGTGGCTCAATTTGTCAGAGTTGGAAAAAGCTCAAAAGGTTGAACGAGAAAGTCACATTGCTGCAGGCCTCCCTGTCTCCCATGTTGATAAATCGGAAACACCAAGCTCAGAGCCTGACCGGGGTTCTTCTTCAACTAAGAGTGTTAAACCTATGAGGTTGTTCCAGTCCAATCTTTCACCAATCGTTTCGGGCTCATCGGTGCAGGAACCAGAGCCCATTGTTGAACCAGGGCAGGCAGTCACAAGCTTTAAGAAACCTTCCCCATTCATTGCCATGGGATCGGATGCTGACGCCTCTCCAGAGAAGTTTTTAGATCGGAGAAGAGGTCGTTTGGTGAAAGGGCAAGCTCCAAAAGCTACGCCTTCCAAATCTGGGGCTAAAAATACAAATACAGGGTCAGAATCACCCATTAGGACTCCTAAGGACAAGCTGTCCGGCCCGGAGGCATCTAGTTCAAGTCTCCAGAAAGAAACCACTGTATCTGAGCCCCAGCCGGAGTTCGGACTACAAGAAGTCAGTAATACCCAACCATCAGGAGGACCTGCTGAGCCAAACACTAGTTCCCCTCATCCAAAAACAACTGATAACCCTTCCATAATAATGGAAGAAGTGTTGGAGGATTCTATTGAAGAAGCTCCTTTTGAGTCCAAAGTCCCCGAGAAAATAAGTGATGCTGCTGCTGCCAAGAAGGACAAAGGAAAGGAGAAGTAATGCCTAAAACATCCGGATTTGTCGGGGAGCCTTGTGGGAAAAGTGGGACCTTGTTTCGAGAAGGTAAGTGTGAAATACCTGCTAGCTTTGCAAAAACTTAATTATTCTTTCATCCAAACAGCCGAACTGGGTCGGATGCAAACAAAATGAGGGATCCAGGAGAATGTCAAGGTGAGGATTCCGGTGGATCCTGAGACATCAATGGACTGCAAGCTCAGTGAAATAGTTTTCTTCACTGAGCTATTCAACTGGGGACTAAGGTTTCCCCTAGACCCAGAGATAGTCAAATACTTTCACCTCATCAAACTCTGCCCAAGCCAATTGAGCCCCAATGCATGGTATACTCTCATGGCCTGTATTATGGCCTGCAGGCTCTCCGGAATCTTCCAATGAAGCAGTTTGCAGCTGTGGCCAGCCTCTGCAGAAACCACATTATCCCCTTTTATCACTTCAACATGGGTGATAATTACAAAGTAGTGGACGACTTGCTTGAGTCGGAAAGGAATTGGAAAACTCAATTCTTGTTTGTTAGTGACGCCTAGGAGAATATGAGGAAGATTAAAACCGGTGTGAACCCGAGTCCGCTTACCAGAAGATGGCGAAGCGATGGTAAGAACCTCATCTCATATTTCCATCTTTACTTATCACAAATTTGTTTGTCTAACTTGTCTATTTTTTTTCTTTTTTTTTGGTAGTGCTGCCTAAGGACTTTAGTGACCACTTGAGGGTTGGGTAGACCACTTGCACCAACCTGAATGCTTGGACTGCTGAATAGTGGGGAAATCGCTTCCACAATGCTTTTACCGGAGGCAATCTAACAAGGTCCTACCTTTGGAATGCAACTAACCGGAGGGACTTATCCTGAGAGGAACTTACCACCCCACCCCCTCCGGAAGTAATCCTCAAGAGGACAGATGCACCTGATGGGTCGTTGTATCTGCCCGGTAGAGCCAAAGCCCAAAGTAAGATGAAGGGCAAGAAAGGTAAAGGCAAGCAAAGTACGGTTGAAGCCAATCCTACCGAAGCAGAGGAAGCTGCCCCAACAAACCCAGAGGGGCCAGAACAAGGACAGATTGATGTTGCTCTTCTACAAGTAGTGGAGCATGAAAGTACTAGAGAAGTGGTAGGATCTCCAAAATCTTCAAAGGCTCCTAAGAAAGATAGGAAACGGGGAGCAGAAGGCAAGGACAGGGAGGCCAAGAAGAAGAAAACCTCCAAGGGTGATCAGATTTCCCTCCAGCCTCCGGAGCCTCTCCCTCCTGTTGACCCTCCAAGGGTGATGAGATTTACCTCCCTAAAGATGATTTTGTTGGGCCTTACCTACCCCCCGAGTTCTTCGAACATCGTTACCTTCAATGGTAAGTCCTTCTCTGTCTCAAGTGAAAGAGACGTCATAACTCACTCTATATTAAGTAATATTCAGCTAGTGCTTAATTTGGAGAAGCAAGTACGAGGTCAGTCAGCCATCATTAATGCCCTTAATTCTGAAAAAGAGAAATTGTCTGGCGACCTTCTCACTGTCAATAAAAATGCTGATGTTTTGAAGAGGGAGAATGAGGAGTTGAAGAAAAACCAGGAGGATTGGGCCACAAAGCTAGCCACTTTGGAAGATACTATCAAAGAACTCTGAACAAGGCAATCTGAGTTGGAAAGAGATCTCTCCTCTTCCAAAGAAGAAGTGAGAGCTAGGGACAAGGTCATTCATACTTTAACCAATGACAAGATCTCGCTCGACGACTCAGTGTCCAAGGCTGCACAAGAGAAAACTGATTTGCTAAAGGAGCAAGAGAGAAAAATCCAAGCTAGGATTGATGCTTATACCAACCAAGTGATAGATACTCAGGAAGAAAAGTTTGCCAAAGTGAAGTCGGACATGGTCTTGCTCTTTCATGAGAAATTCTTGAAGAGGGCACTGGGAGACTTATGGACTTTTATAGAGTATGAAGACCTTTCCCACCATACTATGGCTGATGGTGACAAGCATGATTACTCTAGTGGTTGGGACGATACTACCGATGAAGAAGAGAAGACCGGGGAAAATCCAGATGAGGAAAATGACGATCCCAAGAAGAAGAAAACTAGTGAGGCTGAGCCATCTAAGAAAGCTCAGTCTTGTAGTATTGAATATCTTTTTTTTTATATTTTGTGATTGAACTAAAGTCCTTGGATGGCCAAGGAATTTTTTGTAATCGTGTCCGGCTTCTGTTCGGATAAACCTTTTCATTTAAAAACTCAAAGTCCTTGGGTGGACAAGGCACTTCGTATGTTTTAATGGGTAGTTTTATTTTGCAAACCTCTTGCATTCTTTCATAGTTTTTCAATTTTGGTGGCTAATGTTTAAACAACCCTTGGTTATTTCACAAGTATTTTAAAGTGAGAGTGTTTAAATTCTCCGATGACAAATGTTTAAGTAGTTATCATTCCTCCAATTTAATCCGGTCTGTTTAATAAAAAATCTCACCGAAAACTATTAACTGAAAACACTCCGAATCTTTTAAGAAGGCATCAAATTTTATAAAAAAAGCCCGGACACCTCATTAACACCTCCCCGCGCCACCAGGGTAGGAAAGAGTATGCCCTCAAATATTTACATGAACTTTTAAACAAGTAAATATTTACATATTTTCTTTTCCAAGTACAACCGGAGGTGTTCAATGTTCCAGGGGTGATTCAAAATCCTTCCATATTTGTCTTGGAGCCGGTATGTCCCAGGCTTAAGCTTTTCAATGACCACATAGGGTCCTTCCCAAGTTAGAGCCAACTTACCGAACCGCTTCTCTTTAGTATGTAGGAAAAAAATTCTCAATACCTTATCCCCTGGTTGAAAATCCCTTCTCTTAATTTTAGAAGCGATCCTGCTTCTCATCAAACCTTGATAGAGTGCAGCTCTCAGGTGAGCCTTAACTCTTCTTTCTTCTATTAAGTCAAGCTGGCCTCTGATTGCTACTTCGTTAGCGTGTTCAGAAAAATTATGAACTCGAAATGAAGGGAGAGTAGCTTCTATGGGAGCTATGGCATCCATCCCATATACTAAGGCAAAGGGATACTCTTGTGTTGCAGCCTCGGGAGTGGTCCGGTAAGAGCACAAAACTTCTTGCAAGTAACTTGGTCATTTTCCAGCAGCCCCTTCTAAATTCTTCTTCAGACCGGACAGTATTGTCCTGTTGGCCACTTCGACCTGACCATTTGCTTGTGGGTGGAAAGGGGAAGAGAAGCAATGTTGTATGCCTTTAGAGGCACAGATATTCTCCATTTCTTTGTTGTCGAACTGTGGCCTATTGTCTGTTGTTATCTTTTGTGGAATTTCAAATCTGCAACAGATATTGGATAAGATGAATTTATAACAGCTTTTGATGTCGTACCTGCCAATGGAGCTGCTTTGATCCACTTCAATAATTAACCAATAGCAACGATTATAGTTCTGCGCCCCCGGGATGCTATGGGTAGAGGTCCCACTAAATCCAACCCCCATCGAGCAAAAGGTATTGGCTCAGAAATCGATTCCAAAGGGACAGCTGGGGTATGAATTTCATTACCATATCGCTGGCATGGATCACACTTTTTTACCAACTCTTTGGCATCTTGCATTATAGAGGGCCAATAGTACCCAGCTAATAAAACTCTTTTGGTTAGAGCCCTGAATCCACAGTGTGCTGATCCCTCACCATCATGTAATTCGGAGAGTACTATTTGAGACTCATCGACCCCCAAACATCGCAAAATAGGTTTACTATAAGATTTCTTATAAAGAATATCTCTTAGAATGACAAAACCACGAGCCTTGTACTTTAATTTCCTTGCTACTGTTTTTTCCGGAGGCAAGGTGTCATCTAAGAGATATTGAAGGAGAGGAAATCTCCAATCTTGAGGCTGTCTTATCTGTATATTAAAAATTTCTTCTTCCTTATCCAGATTGGTTTGAATGGATGGGCACTCCAGCACATGAATCCAAGGGTATGACTCAGTATAGGCTATGGTTGCCAAAGAGTGTGCTAGTGTATTTTCTATTCGGGGTATGTGTTCATAGGTGATGTTTTTGAAACTAAGTGCCACTTATTTGAGAAGAAGTAAGTATTTAACCAGCTGCTCATTTTTTGCTTTGAATTGACCTTGTGCATGATGGATAAGAAGCTGAAAATCGCTCATTAACTTGACCTTTTTGGCTCCACAAATAAGAGCTAATTTCAAACCAGCTATAGCAGCTTCATATTCGGACTCATTATTAGAGGCCCTGAAAGCAAAACATATATCCTGGTACATTCTGTCACCGTACGGAGAGGTTAAACATACCCCAGCACCACATCCCATGGTACTTGATCCACCATCAGTCCGGACGACCCAGACTTTTTTTATCTTTTACTCCAGTTGCTTGCTTAGTTTCCCTATCTGAATGGAATTCAACTAAGAAATCAGCCACAGCTTCGGCTTTGACTGCTGTTCGAGGAGCAAAATCAATATCATAGTCTCCCAGCTCTACTGACCATTTGGTCATTCTACTTGAAATGTCAGTTTTTTGGAGAACATTTTTCAAAGGGAAAGAAGTCCGAACGATGATGGAATGAGCTTGAAAATATGGCCTCATTTTCCTTGCAGCAATTACAAGGGCCAACGCCAACTTCTCAAGCTTCAAATATCGTTTTTCTGAATCTATCAAGCGTTTACTGATATAGTACACCGGATGAGGATAATTGTTCACCTCTCTTACCAATACTGCACTTATTGCACAATCAGAGACGGCTAAATACACATAAAGTGAATCTCCATCAACAAGTTTAAACAAAGTTTTGGGGGAAGACAAATGCTTCGTAATTTCATCGAAGACCTCATCACACTTTGAGGACCAGTTGAAGTCCTTTACACCTTTCAAAGTTTGAAAAAATGGGGCACAGTTGTCCAAAGACCTTGAAATAAATCGATTTAATGCAGCCAGCCTCCCAGTCAATCGTTGTACTTCTTTAATATTCCGAGGATCCATTTGCAGTAAAACATTAAGCTGGTCCAGATCAGGCTGTATCACTTGCTCACTTATCACATACCCCAAGAATTTCCCAGACTGCACTCCAAACACACACTTTTCTGGGTTTAGTTTCCAATTTACTTTCACTAAGTTAGAAAAAGTTTCTTGGAGATCTGCCAAGTATAGCTCTTCGTCCACACTTTTCACCATCATATCGTCGATGTAAACTTCCATGTTTCTTCCAATTTGATCAGCAAAAGCCTTGTTCACTAACCTCTGATAAGTAGCCCCAGAATTTTTTAACCCAAATGGCATCACCTTGTAACAATGAAGGCCCCTATCAGTAACAAATATAGTATGTTCCTGATCCTTTGGATCCACTTGAATCTGATTATACCCGGAGAAGGCATCCATAAAAGATAGCAGCTTATTTCCAGATGTGGAGTCCACCAACTGATCAATCCGGGGGACTGGGTATAAATCCTTTGGGCAAGCTCTGTTGAGATCTGTAAAATTGATGCACATAGACCACTTGCCATTTTTCTTTTTTACCAATATCGGATTGGTTGTTCATAAAGGGTATTGAGACTCCTTTATGTGCCCCATTTTAGTAAGTCGGTCGACCTCTTGAACAATGACATCAGCCTTTTCCTTAGAAAAAAGTCTTCTTTTTTGTATCACAGGAGCTATGTCCCTTCGGATGGACAGTTTGTGTGATATAATATTTGATGGTACTCCGGTAACATCAGCATTGCACCAAGCAAAAACATGTTGATGGTCTTTCAAGAATTTTAACATTTTACCCTTTAATTCCGATGTCATCTTGGATCCTATCTTGACACTTTTTCCTTTAGCCAGAGAGTGTGTTTCAACTTCTTCAATCGGTATTAAAACGCCAGGGGTCTCTATAGGGTCATCAATTTCACCCTCTCCCCCAGAAGGCCCCTCAAACTGCTATTCCTCATTGATCCGAACTGCCCCCAACGTCCGAGGAGCCAGTGTTATTGCATAACACTCTCTTGCTACCTTTTGGCTGCTCCGAACAACTCTCACTTGTCCTTGCACAGCATATTTCAAGCATTGGTGGACTGTTGAGGCCACGACATGCATTCTGGAGAGTCAAGATCTCCCCAGAATAGCGTTATAACAAGTGGGACAATCCACCACAACGAACAGTATTCTAACCATCTTTTTAAAAGGGCCTTTGCCCAATAAAACCTCCTCCTCGAATTCTCTGATCACGCCTGCTGAGCTTCCAATGAAACCCACAATTGATTTGTTCGAACGTTGAATTACTGCTGGATTTTTCATTTTTTTGTAGGAAGTTAAAAAGAGAATATTGGCTGAACTTTTGGTATCCAACATCATTGCCCCCAATGGATGCTCATATGACCACAACATATTCATGTGGACCGGCAATATCCCTCAGATCATCCTCGTCAAAAACAATAAAAGGGAAAGGAATTTGTGATTGAAAGGAGGTCATGCCTCCTTCAAGCTGGGTAGCTAAAGTATGAACGTTGCCTCTTTCTTGATGAAGCAGTTGGTGCAGTCATGGTGTCCCCTCTGAATATTGTAAGTGATTCAAAAAAGTTAATAAGTTCGGACACCGTCTTGCAACGTTCCACGATAACACCCACTTTATTCCGGGTCGGATCAGGGTCCAAGTATTCTGACTCTACATCGAACCTCTCGATTATCACCATAGCCCCATCCTGAGCCGATGTGCCTGCATTGTTCGGACTAGCCCGATGAGCGTTATCAGGCCTATTTCCACCTCTTCTTTTAACATATGCTCCCAACTTTCCTCTTTCAATCAAATTATGGACTTCTTGCTTCAAAGCAATACAATCCTCAGTGGTATGGCCAGTATCATTGTGATACTTCAACTTGCCCATTCTCTTGAGGATGGAATGGAGAAGAAAAACAGTGTTGAATTCCTTTGGAAGCTCAACTATTTTCCTCACCCCGTTCAATTGGGTATAAAAAAGACGACTTTACCAGTTTAGTAACATCTATAACGACCAATAAATCCGCAAGGAAGATCGATATACCTAATAGGTGTGCGTTTAACACAAACTGAGAAAAACCCTCCACCCATTCACAGATAACTCAGTGGGACATATACCTATATAGCTAAAAAATACCGTATCAACGAAGGTAATGGCAGCCGTAAGCCCCAGTAAAAAATAGTAATGTATATGCAGACTAGGCTTATCAAGATACCCATACTTGGGGGTTCTTCGATCAAATTACCTTTTGAAAAATAGAAGATCTTGAAATTATATATTCACAACTTTAATCGATTTCTCCTGCCTCTTTACAACCTTTTTTGCGCCCTCACGTCCACTAAGAACGACTGAAATGAGCCAAATGGACGGGTGAGAATAAAAAAATCAAGCGTACACCAAATGCAGAAACACGACTACTAGAAAGGGAAGTAATTTCCCAAGTATAATACACTAGGGGTCAGAAACTTACGATTAAGGAACTAGGGTTTCATGCGTCAGCACCAACTAAGAAAGAAATCGCGAAATTAAAATATCAACGTACCTCTTTAGATGAATACAAGCATTACGATGAAGACGGAGTATTCCCCTTACAAGCAAATTCAGTTTCTCTCACTAAAGGTAAAATGATTTCTTTAGTAAGTTGTTAACCACTTTGTAATTTGTGACCAATCTAGGATCCCACTTGGATTTTCACTCCACACATGATGGGACGGCGGTTGATATTCGTAATTAAAACAAATACCATGTTTTCCCCATTACCCAAGCGGCGTTTAGAAACAAAACGAATTTATTGTTAGACTCACCCCTTGAAATCCACCACGTGTCACCACACCGTTCAAAATATAAATAATCCACCACGTGTCACCACACCAAAACAGAGGCTGAAATACTTCTCCCATCGTTGGTCAAGCACGTAGGGCGTAATTTTCAAAATGATAGTTCAAAATATCTTTTGGTCCTCGACAAAATCGCTTATAACTATTTTTAAAAAGTGAGTTGGATGTCATTTGTGAGAAATGGGGGTTCCCAAATGAGGTGAAAGTTAGGTTACCCGCTCGAGGAAAAACTCTGATAAACTGTGGTCCGGGAAAGTTAGTTATTTATTTGTATGTGTTGAATATGGGGCTCTCGTTTCGTTTGGACCAAAAAATTGTTAAATACTTCAACTTGGTCAAACTATGCCCAAGACATGCTAGTTTGAATGTTTGGTTTACCCTAATATAATTTACCATGGAACTTGGTTATCTAAAATTTGGATGCCGATAGAATAATTTATTATCGTCCTCATATCATTTTTTACTTTTACAACGTGGGTGATAAGTACAAGGTGGTGGATGATCTGTTAGAAGCTGACAAGCTATGGAAGATGTAGATTTTCTTTGTCAACGATTGGTGGGAGAACGAGACAAAAATCACCTATCACGTTTATCTGAGTCGGCTCACTAGGTTTTGGAAGAATACAGGTAACCCATCAAACTAATATTGTTACTCATCTTTTATTGTTCATAAATTACCTCTAATCTTACTTTTACCCTGATACCAAAATCTTATCTACATCATCTAGAGGATGCCAAAATTATTTTACAAAAACTGCATCAATAGGCCGATTGAGTATTGGTCCAATGGATTTCACCAGTGCTTTACCCCCACCAACTTGCTTCAAAGTGACCTCTAAAGGACTAGCTCCCAACGGGATATAACGTGGAAGTAACTGACAATTCCTTGAATGGTATCGGTTATCCTTAATAGAATTAACGATGTAAACGGTAAATTATTTCTTCAAACGAGGACCAGAGACCCCAACCATCGGGCTAAAAAGGTTAAGAAAGCCAAGCAAGGCTTAAAGAAACACACAGTTGAAGTTGAAATTGTGGAGCATTCGAATGAGTCTTTGCCTGTCACACTTGATGATCATTTTCTGGTTGTAGTCATTACTAATATCAAAGAGGGTGACACACCCATAGAGCTTGTTGTGTTGAAGATCGAAAAGACACATAAGAGAAGCAAGTATATTAGTGACAAAATATTGGTAAACTTTTTACTAGCATATCGTCAATGTAAACCTCAACATTTCTTTCATTATGACTGGAAAAATCTTTATTCACTAAACATTGGTAAGTTCCCCCAACATTCTTCAACACGAATGGCATAAACTTATAACAAGGCAGACCCATATGTATGATAAACGTAGAATGGTCTTGATCATTCAGACCCATCTGTATCCAATTGTACCCAACGAGTGCATCCATAAAATGATAATAGTTTGTTATCAAAAGTGGAATCTATTAGCTTATCTATGCGAGGGACAAGGAAAAGATTCTAAAGTCATGATCTATTTAGGTCAGTAAAATCAATACACATACGTCATTTTTTATTCTTTTTTTCACAATCATTGGATTAGTGGTCCACAACTGGTATTGAGATTCCCGAAATGTCAATTTTTTATCAATCGATCTACCCTTTATAACAATGGTTTCAGATTTCTCTACAGAAAACACCATTCAGTTACGTATAACATGCCCCAGGTCGGGTTGTACAACTAGCTTGTGACAAATTATGTTGGTAGGTACACCTGTTACATCTGCGGTACACCAAGAAAACACATACAAATTATTGGATAAGAATGATAATAACTATTCTATTATTTCAAATGGTAATTCGGCTCCAATCCTAACACATCTTCCATCTGAAAAATTGTGTAACTCAATATTTTCATCCGGAATTACAGCACAAAGAGTCTTTATTAGATTATATATTTTGCTTGAATCCAAGGAGGACTCTAATAATTTTTATCCTTCGTAGCTACCATATTCTCTAATGATTTTGGGGACAAAACAATGAAATAACATTCTCGAGCCACTTTTTGGATACTTTGAATGACCCCATCTGCCCCCCCCCCCCCAAACTCTATATTTTAAGAATTGGTGAACCGTTGATGCAACAACATTCATCCTTGGTAACCAAAATCTACCAAAGATAGCATTATAAGTGATGAGATCAGATATTTCAACTGTTGTGTCTTAACTTAATCTGATGGCCAGTTCGGACCATAATCACTATCATAATAATTGAACATGAGAAACGTAATAAAAACTGACAAAGCTAGTTGATGGTCACTTCATACCAGATTACTAATGGGTCCTTAAACTTGACCTGACTTCACAATCCGACCCAATAAGGGTAATCAGAATTTACTGCTAACATATAGCTTAATTATCTCACTACCCACTACCCTAAACATTAAATTCCACAAAACATCCAAAACACTTTACAAAATTACCCACCGACTGAAATAAACCACACTAATAAAGAGTTAGACCATCAACCACCACAAAAGTACCATGACATCTTCCCTTATAGTTGGGTGGTCAAGCTGACTATATGTATTTTCTGAGAAAAACTCTAGGGGGATGTTACACTATCCTGCCCGAAAATGTTCAATGATTAAAAAATTGACATCATTCGAAGACATTTCCATTCTTGTCGCATATCATCATAAATCGGTCTTGATCCAGACCAGGTTCCAAATAATTTTCATTTTCATCAAACTCATTATATTTTTGGGTAATTACCATTATATTTTCCTGTTTGGGTTCCACTTCTATGACCTCTCTTCGAGTAGTAGATTTTCCTACTTGTGCCCCACTCGTGTTCGGTAGTGATCTATCACCCATTTTTGATTTGACAAAAGTGATTAGTTTTCCATTATCAATTACATTTTGTAATTATTGTTTTAAAGCAATACAATTCTCGGTATCATGTCCCCATCATTATGGTACCAACGGAACAAGGTATTCCGATTTAAAGTAGTGGTTATGATAGCTGGTGGCCTTTGAAATTGTAAAAACTTCATTGACTTGTCGTAAATTGTTGCAATATGTCTAGTTAATTATGAAAAATAATCATGTCAACCCATTGATTTCGATTAGGTCTAATTCCCCTAAGAATGTTTGTTAGCCTTCAGACGATAATTTGTTGTAGTTTGTTGTTTAGAGTCTGGAGAGCTACTCCTAGACTGAATGGATAACTTTTCAAACTCTTTGTTTCTTCCACTGTGATTTGTTTCCCGGCTTGGGATAATAAACCTTCCCATGTCAATTCCTTTATTTCGGTAATAATATCAGCTAACTCTTCAGGCAGAAACCATTATGTTAAAGTAGTTATGGCTACTTGTTCAAAGCAGTTTTGCAAACTATCTTTAGTTTTTACAAAATGTTTGGTATATTCCTTCAAGGTTTTGCTAGTATACTGCTAAGAGTGGATGATCGTATCTCCATTTTCTCTAATATTTTTGCTTCTCACAATTATTCTTTGGAAATCCATCAAGAACATGTCAAAAAATTTGATTGACCTCTGCAGAAGTTGGTTATAACACTTTAAGTCATTGTCCTTAAAGGTTTGAGAAAAAGCTCGAGACAATAACTTTTCCTCATCATTAAAATTTATCATGAAATTATTGAATTTTTCGAGGTGGTTATCCATAACTTCTCTCATCAAACTTTTCTATTTTAGAGACATCAAACTATTTATGTAGATGAGCTGATAAAAAATTGGTAGATACATATGATTGACTAGAGTTATGCCCTTGGCTAAACTGATGATCTTTAGTGGATATAGAGTATATACCAGGTTTGGACTGGATAGAAAATTGATCCCTCACCAGATGGTCTAGGCTATGATCTCCAGACCCTTTAATTTTTCCAGGTATTGTTTCTTATTTTCTTTATTATTTCGGTGTTTATTTTTACCCGAAGAATCTTATTTGTTGGATTTGTAATATCGGATCAAATATCGGATCAAACATTACGTAAAAAAGTTTTGTTCAAAGGTTTATGTGTGAGATAAACGGTCTATCAAGGTGCAATTAGTTGTTGTTGTGGCAGTATTTAAAAGAAGACTTACTATGGATGACATGTGTACGAGGACCTAGTCAAATTCTAGTAGACAATATGGGAGCTGTGTTTGAGAGGTTCGATCAATTTATTATAGTCGTAGAATCCAATAGGGGATCCTCTTCTTGTCCAAAGCCTCAAGAATCATAGATATCAATACCAGAATTGAGATGAAATGACGAGATTATATATAACAAGATAGTAAAATCTTCATAAGCATACCAAAGCTTTCATATTATGATATCCGACTCAAAGATTTACCTCTCTCACCGAAAACATTACAATCATTTTCAACAAACCAAAACAGTAGGTAAAAACCATCATCATCGTGTTGGCTCCAAGCATGAAACGATCTCGATGATATCTTTGTTCATAAAATAATGATCATGGTCAAGAGAACCTTCATTGTTTCAATTGCGGGATGAGATTCATATGTTAATAAATAATGGCAAACTTGTTCAGTTTGGAAAAAATAAGAGAGGAGAAAGAAATGAAGAGAAAATTAGTGAAGTACATAAAGAAGAAGAAATAAAAAAAACTAGAAACAATAATAAATTGACACTATTTTTTGTGGTGATACAATGTTTGGGGCGCGTCCAACATCAAGAAAAAGGCAAAATAAATATTCGGAGGTTCATTTGGTCGACAAATCATGATACCACCATTATAGGAACCAGTCAATGATTTGATATTTAAAGATGACGATTTGAGAGGAGTTGTTACTCTCCATAAAGACGAGTTAATAATTAATATAGATATATACTAAGTCATGGTTATGCAAGTTTAAGAACAACTATGAGAAAATGATTTGAGTACCTTTATACAAGTTTACTGACATGTGGTTGGTTACTAAAGATGATGATTTGAGTACCTCTATACAAGCTTACTGACAAGCTTAGTGAAGTTGAAATTTCAGTAACTTTAGCTACGTAAGAATTCTTTTTATGATAGTTTATGCTCCTAGCTCGTACAAAGTTATTTTTGTATGCCTTGGTTGCAAAAAATAGAAAAAACAACTTCGTCATTCTAGTAATGTCATAAATATATTATTGGAAACATTTTCAAGACAATAAGAGGCAATAAACGATCATATAGGCATTATTTTGTGATATCTTTATATCCTAAGAAATTAGCTCCATAATAATAATAAAAAAATAATAAGGGTCGCTAACCGGTTGGAAGTTATGATTTTGAAAAAGAAGTTGGTGATTCAAAAAACGAGATACAATATGACGAACCTTCTAGTGAAATAGTTGAAGAAGTGCTAGTAAGTTGAATTGTGGTTAAAATTAGGAATAAACTAAGTTAAAGCTTCAAGTTTGAATTTGTGGATTTATTAAAAATGAATTAAGAAGCTTTTGCTTAGTGTTGACGATGTGTATGGGTTAGCTCGTATGTTATCTATCACGAACTAGCAATCGATAAGAGGATCGTTTGTCAAAAGCGAAAGTGTTTCTGTAATAAGATGGCAGAGGCCATCGTAAAAGAGGTAGACTAGTTGTTGAGATTGGGACACACCAGGGAATCGAGACATTCAGCTTGGTTTGTTAACTCGTTGTTGGTAAAGAAAAAGAATGTGCAATTGAGAATGTATTGTTATAAAGTTATTCCTTTTGGTTTGAAAAATACAAGATTTACTTTCAAAAGGCTCTTTTAACGGATACTTGTTAAATAGTTGGGGAAAATATTGAGGCATACATAGAAAATATGATTGAAATAAACAATATTTGTAGAGTTTAATCTACAATTAGACCCTTCTAAGTATTATTTTGGAGTTTAGAAAAGAAAATTTATCAGGTAAACTGTCAATTAGAATGGAATTGAAACCGAACTACAACAACTAAAAGCAGTATTAACTTCGCAGTCACTAACAACTATAAAGAGTTTCAAATATTAAATGTTCGTCTAGTTGCAATATCAAGATATGATTGAAAAAACAATAGTGATAATCGTAAAACTAAATTAAAGTTTTATCTGAAATATTTTGGATGTATTCGTCTAGTTTCTATAATTAAACCCTTCGAAGTATTCGTTTGGAGTTTGGAAAAGTTTGGAGTTTGAAAAAGAAAATTTATCAAGTACATTATCATATAGAATGGAATTGCAACCGAACCACAACAATTAAAAAAGTTTCAAATATTAAATGGTAGTCTAGTTGCATTATCAAGATTTATCGGAAAATTTTATGATAATAGTTGCCCTTTATTTGAATTCCTTAAAAGGAATAAATATGTTTTTGCTGGAATAAATATTGTTACGAGGCCTTCCATGATTTAATATAGTATTATACTTCAAAATATGATTAGCGCGAATAAACAATGCATTAAAATATTTATAAAATATAGAACACTAATATTATATGAAAAGATGTGTAAGATTGGCTCTTACTCCGTCAGAGTTGATTTTGAATAAGATACCACAAAAAACATTATTGATACATCTGGTATATGTGAAATGTTGTTTTCTTAACAAAGTTTATAATCTTATAAGATTACAATCCAAACGATGTTTTAAAAAATACAGGATTGGCAACTCATTGTGTTCGGACAAACTAACCCCCACTATAAGCTATTAACCAAATAAATTGATTGGAAGACACCAAATTCAAAGTTTCTGCCGAAGATATGGAGCATAGAATGTTTGGTTACTGTACATGGAACCGTGTTTTTTTCAACTATAAATATGACTGTGCAGCAAAGTATGGGGCGGGTCAAAGACACTAAAGACAGCCGATAAACCATAAACAAGGCTAGGGTGGATGATCAGCCTGTGGATAACGTGAATGGGGTTAGTAAGACTTTAAATACTTAAACTTCTAGGAGCGTTAATTCTTTTAGTGTATGATACGATTCTAGCTTCGATTGAGTCATTAGATTGAAAGACCACCAAAGATCACTTAGAGATATTTGTGCAAGAGTTATTGATCATTACCCCATTTGAGACAATGGGTCGGCACCCTCGTTAGCGCCATAAAAAAGACAGACTGCAATTAAACCATGGGTATACCTTGGTTAAGTCAAAACATAGAGGTAGCATAACAAATAAGCGTGAGACATATCAGCCTATAGATAAGCGTTGTAAGGGAAGCAAGGTGAGTCCCAAAACTACCATTCATAGGAAGAAGGAAATATGCCAGTATATCATTATTAGCGTGGACAATACTTGTCGATAGACAAGGAAAAAGACAGTATATCTACAATGTTAGCATGGACAATTACGAGGTGATGCCTATTACTTTCATCCAATAAAACCGTCAATAAATTTTAACATTGATCAATTAATTAAGAAATTTAATATTCGGAAGAAAAAAGACATATATTGTATAAAGGAAAAATCGATTGATAAAGTTAAAGGAAGGAGCTCCGGTTGGTGTTATAACAAGCAAATATGAAATTCAATAATCCGTTCATTAATTTTTTACAGAGCAATACTAATAAATGTAAAATTTGTTTACAGTACGCCAACGGTCATTTCATTGTTGTCTTCCAAGTAGTACCAAACCGAATACCCACGAAGCATATTCGTAGGAGTCTGTTATGGGTAGGTTTTGTTTCCAATGGCGACAGTTTGGAATGTAAGCTTACATACGTACAAGACTGGAGTCTATAGCTGATATCACTGAAGGTAATTAGGCTAGAACAATGTAAGCTTTGAAGGTAAGCTTTTCACCTTTGAAGGTAAGCTTTCACCAGACTGAAAAATGTGAAAACTTGTTTTTTTGAGTAAGATAAATAACTCCGGTATATAAAAAGAGGGACTGTTATACGACGAGAGACCGATTAGGTACTTTAGCTCCATTTCCTTTGATCCTCTTCTTCATTGACCAAAACAAGCGTCTTCAAAATAGGATCACTTTCGGCTGAACTGTTATTCTTCCAGCCTCTAGACTTAAACCAAAAGCTACCGTCTCGACTTTATCTGGTACCAGAATTTTATCCACAGACTGGCTGAAATTAAGAAGTTGATCGTGTATATTCTCTTGAACTTGTTTCTATTGATCTGAAAGGGGGGTTTTACTACCCATTTCAATTATCTCTTCTGCATCACCTTCTTCAGCATCCCTTCCCAAACGGTTATAGCTTGTATACAGAAATAAGCGATTAATGTCTGCTTCAAACTCCATTTGCCGCGGATCCTTGGCAAACATGGGACTCTTTGCGAGAACTATGACAGCCTGTTCAAATTTGATAAAGTGGGAAGCCATTTAATCGAAGTCCGAAGAAAAGAGTCTTCACTTCGTCTCCAGTTGCTGTCACCAACTTATAGAAGTAAATATTTGTGTAACATGGAGTTAAGATTCGGAAATGATAGAAAAATTGATAGGTTGTTTTGGTGAATAATGATATATGTATACATATATTTTTATATATTTGAAATTCACAATTCGTAAAAACGGTATTAGAAATTAAAAACATGAAGTAAAACAGAAAGTCGTGAGCAATTATTTAAATTATATAAAAATAATTATGTCTAAAATAAGCTAAAAACTTTGAGAGGTCATAACTTTGCGCTCGGTTGTCCGAATGCGGATTTCTATATATGGATTCCATGCAGTTTTTCGAGATCTACGCGCTGGTTAATTACCTACGGTGATTAACCGAAGTGTGGACCCAAAAAAACGCCGTTTTGCATGTTAATTTTAGATTTTTAGAATCATTTAGGGATTTTAGGAAATAGAAACCCTAATATTGGCTCGATTTTTCGATTTGAATTCCGATTTCACCGCATAGCTTCATATTTTATGGCCGACACTATCCGAATATCGAATCAATTTCGGAAAGCCCCAATTTATGGAAGTCTTACCGTATGTTTGTATACTAGTGGATACGAGCTATATCGTCAAAGTAGGTTTGGTGTAGCGGTTAGTGAAGTAGTGACTTTTTATATCCCAACGGCGTGGGTTCGAACCTCGCTGGTCGCTTTTTTTTCTTTAATTATTTTTTGTCCCTCCTTTCGGAGTAAATTCGTGGTGCTTCGTAGAGTTTACCGCGTGGTAGAAACAACGCTATGGTAAAGTTTCGGTATTTTTTATCAACGCTGAAAAATATGACTTTATTTTATAACTCACGATTTTTTTACCATCACACTTGCAAGTCCGTAACTTTGGCTTAGGATGTCGGAATTTTCCGAATTATTTTTTAATTCCGCATTATTTTTTGGTATCTAAGCGATGGTGAAGTTTCGGTAATTTTTTACTCTTTGGTTTGTTCGTTCCTATAAATCCGGGCAACTTGTATTTCGGTTTTTCTTAAAACCGTAGCTCCAAACCTTTGCAAGTCCATACCTTTGGCTTCGGATGTCCG